>WHPY01000090.1:158930-320311 GCA_019776045.1 Brassica rapa x Raphanus sativus
TTAAACATTATTTTAAAAAGTTTTTCTAATTTGAACCTACGTTATTACTACATTTTCCAGACCATTTCTGAAGTCATAACTTAAATTTATAAACTAATTAATTGCAATAATATTTTATTTTATTTTAATAACTTAAATTTCCTTCCAAAAGCCTTTTCTATATGTTATTTTTATTTTTAGTAAACTAAGCCTTGTAATAGAAAAGAATTTGATCTTAAATCACTATTAACATTTTTAGGATTAATTTCTCTTCATGTATTATTTTCATCCGCGGCAAAATTATAAAACACTACTAAACATTTTTATAACTATTGATTTTTTTTGAAGGGGATAAATAAAAATCTTGACAAAATCACACTAATTTAAAAATTTATGGTGGGCAACTGCCCCATCCAAAGTCTATGTACGTTCGCCACTGGGTGTATACGTGGTATTTTGAAAATGTTCTACAGCGAACGTACTAAATCAAGAAAGGTTAGTTATCAGATTACGTATTTAGGTTTTTTTTTTCCACTTCTATATCTTTAAAAAGAAACAAAACTTTTTTATGGGTAATGGGGCCATGAAGTTATGTCTGTGTACTGGTTAGGCTAGTAATTGATTTGTGTGTTAGCTACTTTTTGTTTTTAACGTGTGTTTTAGGGCTCTCTTAACTTTTAAAAGGAAACATAGTAAATGCAGAGCTATAATTGGTGTGGAGCATAATTGGGCCACGAAGTTAGTAGCTAAAATGCATGTGACTCGTAGGACTACGATAAAAAAATCTCCAACAATTTACTTTATTTAAAATAAAATAATTTTAAAATAGAGTTAAATTATATTCTAGTTATATTTTATTTTAGAATAAAAATAGAATAGTTACAAAGATAAATGTATTATTCTATTTATAGAGCAAACTCAATTTTACACTATTATAGAATATAAAAAAATAGAATAAAAATAAAATTCCATTGATGATTTTTATTTAAAACTCTATTTAAAATGAAAATAAAATATCATTGGAAATGCTATAAGAATGGTACTTTAGAATAAATAAAAAAGGTAAACAACAAAAGCCCCAATAAATGAATTAAGTTAGTTTATTAGAGCATATCTAACTCCACTCCATAATTTACTGTAAAATGGAATGGATAATTGTGTAACGAAGAAACCGAAAAAAGTTTACTCCATAAATGGAGTAACTATTTTTTATTTTTTATGGCTCTACTTTCCCATTTTGTTTTGCAGTAAATTATGGAGTTGAGATGAAAATATCCTTAGACTTTTAAGAGCATGCAAAGAGGTTAAAGAGGTTAAAGACTGCCCCTCTATCAATTAAAAATTGTTTTTCATTTATTTTATTTCTGACCTTTTTTTTCAAATTAATAGAAAAAACATATTTTAGATTAGTTTCTTCAAATTTAGCAAGTCTCTCGATAAAGATCTGTATCTCATTTCTCTCTTCTAAATCTATCTTTTCTCTCATACTTTATCTTAATTCATCAAGAGACCCCCACTAATTATGCATCTGAAGTAATAGAAAATTCTTAGGTTCTTTCAATATTTTGTGTTTCTGAATTTGTTTAGAGGATCGATCATCAACACGTACGATGTTGTGAGTCTCTCAAAAAGTATAAAAGTATTCATGTTTTATCTACTTAACTATTTCTATTTCCTTTAAATCATTTAATGACTAATCCATTGATAAGTTTTCTGAGAGTTCTTTATGTATCTTTAAGAATCTTTTATATTTCAAGTATTTTTGAGGGTTTTATAAGAGAGACTCTTAGAGCATCATCATTAGATATTCTATTGAGTGTTTTTTATGAATACATTTAAATATTATAAATATAGAATTAGAAAAGAGAGAAAAGTGTACAAAGAGTCTCTTAAACTATATTTCAATAAAAAAAGTTTCTTAAACTATTTTAAGTCTCTCAAAGAATATGATATCTACTCTCTTTTCTATTTTTCCTGATTAATTTTATAACATGAAATATTATTAAAAAATGTAATGTTCTATGAAGATCTTTATAGAACAGTCTCATTGAAATATCTCAATAAAGTATTCACTATTAGAAAAAAAAATTGAAGAAACAAAGAGAGAGAAAGAGACAGTCTCTCAAACTAGAGACTTAACAAAAAAATTGAGAAAACATTGTACCAGAGGTCTATATATATTTATGATTATTATTTTTATTGAATAACAAAAATATAAATATTATTATTTTGATTAACATGAGAATATTCCAGATAACTATGGCTTGTGGTCTGGTGGTGATTAACCTGAGGGTAAAAAGCCTACTACGGTGAATCCACCAGGGTTTGAGTCCTAACCATTGGAAACTTAATATTTCGGCATAACCAGAGACAGAGGACCGACACCTAGCAACACGTGACTAGTCTGGACCACTTATGTAGGACCAGGATACATCTGTATAATTCAAAAAAAAAGAGAATATCTCAGATCTATAGAATGACCTACTAATAATATTACCTTGATGTTAATGAGATATTGACTTGAGTTTCTCACCACTAACAATGCTTTTACCCTCTTTCTTTTGTGTTTATTATTGTTAAGATTATAAACTCTATATAAAACTTCACTATTTTTTTTTGAACTTTGAAAAAAAGACTTAACTATTGTAAGTCCTCTAGTTTCATATCCGTTTACGATGGAGGAGATTAATATGTTCGACTGAAAGATGTATGAGTTTTGGTCTAAGTTTTTTGATTAATTTTAAGAAGCAACAAATAAATAAAATTATAACGATGAAATTTATGGGTAGAAAGAGAGAATAATTAAAGGGGAATTAGCCAAATATGACTTAAAACTTGATTTTAAATGCAAAAGTATATTCAAATTTCAATCAAATACAAAACTAACCTAAAATACTTGTCACTCAAAACTTTAATTTAATGGGCAACAGACCGTTTGGCAAAAGCTGTCCTTTGTAATATGATTTCTTCTAGGGCTTAGGTCCAAAGTTTCTGTATTAATGAAATCTTGGTTGTTCAAAAAAAAAAAGGTTACAACAAGTCCTTTATGACCAAAAAACATAATTCATTTTTACAAATATAATTTTCGAAAGTTTTCTGAGTTTATGTAAGTCTTCACAGGTTCAGTAAGTCGTCTGGAAGACTTCCAGGAAATCTTCTCGTATAGTAGATCTTAAAAATAATTTATAAATTTTATAAAAAATATTTTGCTGGGGAAAATTGAAATTATTTAATTATAAACATTTGTAAATAATATAAATTAAGATATAGTAAAAACTAAATTATTTTAAAATGGATGAGTGAATGTAATGAGTCATAGTATTCTTTGGTTTAGGGTTTGGTAATATATGTTGTAGTATTGTATGTTTTCTTAGGGTTAGATTTTGGAGGTTTTGACATTTTTTTTTGAAAATTAAATTTTAACCTGTATTTGTTTAGTTGTATGTGTATTAAAAATTTTAAGTTGAATTTAAGTTTAATAAAGTGTTTAGTTACTTAATTAAGTTTAGAGTTTATATTTAGGGCATAGACGACTTCCAGGAAGTCTTTTGATGAATAGTGTTTACGGGCTAGACGACTTCCAGGAAGTCTTCTGATGAATAGTATTTACGGGCTAAACGACCGACTTCCAGGAAGTCTTCTGATGAATAGTATTTACGGGCTAGACGATTTCCAGGAAGTCTTATAAAATATAATGTGTTTGAAGACTTCCAGGAAGTCAAGTCTTCCAGAAGACTTCCTGGAAGTGTTCTGACGGAGTCTTCTCTCATGTCTCCTCTTTCACAACAGATCTAAGCGTTTTGATAAATTTTCATGTATGATTTTTCTTCATTTAGTAACCTTTTGTGGATGACTGATCTATAATAGTTTTGTTTGTGGTCTCTTTGTGATTTGTATGTGTACTCTTTTAGTTGTGATTTTTTTGTAAATTTGAAAAGATATTAATGAAAAAAAATTGGTAAATATGTTCATTGTCCACAGTATTATCTTGCCAAAATTAGTTGACAGTATTGAAGTTACTGATACAAGTTCATTAGCAAAACACAATAACACGAAAAATAGTCAAATTTATTACATGGGAGAAACTTCTCAAGAAAGCATACTCAAATTCACAAAAGATCAAACATTACATAATTTCAAAGATAAAACACTTTAAATTTAAGTCTTATTATCTTGCCAAAATTAGTTAACAGTATTGAAGTTATTGATACAAGTTCATTAGCAAAACACAATAACACGAAAAATAGTCAAATTTATTACATGGGAGAAACTTCTCAAGAAAGCATACTCAAATTCACAAAAGATCAAACATTACATAATTTCAAAGATAAAACACTTTAAATTTAAGTCTTATTATCTTGCCAAAATTAGTTAACAGTATTGAAGTTATTGATACAAGTTCATTAGCAAAACACAATAACACGAAAAATAGTCAAATTTATTACATGGGAGAAACTTCTCAAGAAAGCATACTCAAATTCACAAAAGATCAAACATTACATAATTTCAAAGATAAAACACTTTCATTAGAAGTCTTCTCGGAAGACTTAAATTTAAAACGGAAAATTGAAATATAAGCGGGAAATTAAAATTTTAGCGGAAAACTAAAATTTTAAGTGAAAATTGAAATTTAAAAGTTCATGAAAGTTAAAAAAGTATATCCTATGATCTAAGAAGACACAATAAACCATATAAATTAATAATCATGAAGTTACTTAACACTTTTGAAAGTAAAAAAAATATATCTTAAAGTTACTTAACAAGTTTACAAAAACTAACGTAGAAGACTTCCACGGAATTCTTCTCGGATCAGCTAGAAACTTTAATAAACATGAATGTTGGTAACCTCATAAATAGCACCAATTAAGTTATAAGTTTCATTCAGTAGCCTCAATATTAACTAATATACATGAATTAACAATAAAATGTTAAAATGTTTATATTTTTGGAGAAAATGAAAGTTTATTAAACATTGACGCATAAGACTTCAACGGAAGTCGTTCATTAAGGTCATTTTCGCAATTGAAAATTTACAAAAGAAGACTTCCAAAGAAGTCTACTCTACAGCAGACTTCTTTGGAAGTCTTCCTTTGTAAATATCAGATTATTTTTGACAGGAGAAAAATCTCGAAAAAACCAGAGAAGACTTTTCGATAAGTAGTCTACGATAAACAAGTTAGTTTTGCATTTGACCCGATTATGTCAGAAATTTGACTTTTCCTAGACGACTTACAGGGAAGTCGTCCAGCAAAAAAAATAAACTACAATATTTAATTATAGTTAGACGACTTCAATGTAAGACGTTTTAGGTCATTTTTGCAATTGAAAAATAAAACATAAATATGTAATTTTAACTGGACGACTTACATGGAAGTCTTCTGGTAGATGATTTACAAGGAAGACTTCAATGTAAGTCATCCAGGAAAAGTCAAATTTCTGACACAATCCGGTCAAATGCAAACTAACATATTTATCCTAGACGACTTACCAGGAGGTCTTCTCTAGTGTTTTTCGAGATCTTTTTTGTTAACAAAGTAAAGTGGAAAACTTCCATAGAAGTCGCCTCTAAAAATACAAATAAAAGTCAATTGCAAAACTAACCTCTGCATTAACCGGAAGACTTTCGTGTAAGTCTTATGATGGACAGATCTGAAAAAGAAAATTGATTTCATAGCTTCAACTAGTGAGATAAATTATTTAGCACATATAAGTTTTCTCCAAGCATACATAAACTCAAACGAAAGAGACCCACAAAAAGTTGTAAGCTTGAATGACTCTATGAACATAAAGAAATTAGAATAAAAATCTTGGTTTTTTTTGGATGAATATGAAGATAAAGTGAATTATATGTTGTTCTTAGTTCATAAGAAATGAGATATAGAGAGTGTAAATCGATTTTAGGTACATTAAGAGTTTTAAATTGGTATAGTGGTTGATGTATTGATGATAATGACAATGTTGTAAATATTTGAAGAAGACGAGGACGAGAGAATAAAAAACTAATTTTCAAAAATAGTTAATGGCATTTTCGTAAATAATCCGAAATTTTGGGGTGAATAGAGCAAATGAAAGTTACAAAAAAATCATGGGTTAGTATTGTGTTTAACTTTGAATTTTGAGTCATATTTGCAAATAGCCCATAATTAAATCTCGCATCTAAAATCTCTAAAAAACAACAAAACATTTGTTTTTGGTCCAAGAGCTTGCGAAAGGAAAACAACTGTATAGAAAAACATCTTACATTATAGATTATAGAGAAATTGGGTGGTATAACACAAAAAAAAAAAATTCATTCACTAACCAAAATAACTTTTTCTCGCATATTTTCTTTTCTTATTTCTCTCTACCTTCTCTCTACAAAACCAATTTCTATTTTTTTGGCTATTTCACAAATAAATCCATAGATTATACAACCAAAAATATGCACATTATAGCTTGCTAGTGTCTGGTTAATTTTGAACGTACCCAGCAGAAGGATTATATTTGCTCTTGCTACCAATCAACATCAAACTCGTGCTTCACGTACGTACTGTATATTAGTGATACCTCTTTACTTGGAAGAAAGTGCATTTTAGGGTTAGCATTTAAATCTGATCCACCATTCCAGTTATCTTTATCAACTAATTTTTTTTTTTTTTGAATTGCACTTTATCAACCAAATATCTGCTTAAATGAAAAACTTGTCTCTTTTAAAATAGTTTTTTTGGAAATAACTCATTTCCAGAACTGATGATACAACTCACAGATTATATAGCTCACATATACCAATTGATATTTCAAAAAATTACATTCATAGACACATTTTGACTTGGGCAATTCTCTCAAATAACACTTTTTAAGTTTTTTTCACAAAATACCACTTAAAAATAAAATGACCAAACTAGCATTTTTTTATTTTAAAATTTTTAATATTTTTTTTTATTTTTAAAAATTTGAACACATCCCTAAAACGTCACCCCTTAACTCTAAACCTTAAGTCTTAGATTAATTAACCCAAATGTTATAAATGCATATTTACCCTTCAATAAAACTTTTTTTAGTCATTTTTTTGTGATGCTATTTTGTGACAAAAACTTGGTTTGGTGTTATACTAGTCTTTTTCTCTTTTGCACTTTCTAATATCACTCAAATACACATTCCACTCGCGACACCTTTTTGAGTTGTTCATTGTCTAATATGCCCTTGAAACACTACTCTCTTCTCTCTCGTTTTTTTGTTGCTATTCTCTCTCATCTCTAGTTACTTTTTTTTGTCAAAATCTCTCATAACTTCTTATTCTAACTAATCAGATTTTATAATTATGGTTTTAATTTTTTTTTTTTTTTAAATTGAGAAAGCCCACTTTCCCAATTGTGCTCCCAAATCACTAACCCTAGTCCCATACTCTCTCATTTCTATTCTATCTGATGAAGAACCAGAACCCTTATCACTAACCTTAATCCTACGTTAAACATATCTTCTGTCTCCTCTCTCAATCGATTTATGTGTCCACTCCACTCCTTTAAATCTCCGCCAACAAGAGCTTCTTTGACGGTGGCGGATTAAGCAACGAGTTCTTGATCTTTCATGAAATCGCTAAGCATGCGATTTCATCGGGAAGTAGAGTGAAGGACCGGCTTGATTCTAGTTAAATAAAAAACCAACTAATTTTGAGAAATCATTAGTGCAGTTCGGTCACAAAGTTCCAGATAACCTCCGATTGGATAATATTCTTGGTATTACCAATTTGGGAGGGATTGGTAACTAGGCATTCTTGAGAGTCTAGAGGAGTCAAAAATTCAGATTTTTGGTTTCCTAAATGAACGAGTAAATCATAAAGTGAATGGTTGGACTGTTTGGTTGCTTACAAGAGGAGGAAAGGAAGTGTTGATTAAATCTATGGCCTCAGCGATGCCAACGCATGTAACGTCATGTTTCAGACTTCCCAAAGGGGTAACGAAGAAAATAACAAGTATTATTTTCCACTTTGATGGGGAGAGAGTGGAAATAAAAAAGAATTTCATTGGTTTTCACGGGACAAAGTGTGTACACACAAGGAGGATGGGGACTGAGTTTTAGAGACCTTCAAGATTTTAATACAGCCCTATTGGCTAAACATTTATATCTCTTAATAGACAAACCAGAATGCTTGTTCTCAAAGGTTTTTAAAGAAAATATTTTCGGAATACTGATCCTCTAGACAAACAAAATCTTATTCGTTCTCTTATGGGTGGAGAATCATCTGCTCAACTAGATTTATGGTTAAAAAAAGACTAATCAAAAGAGTGGGAATCAGTCAGTCCATCTCTGTAAGGACAGATCCGTGGGTGGATCCCCGCTCCTTATCCGAGGTCAGCATTACCAAAAAATCATACTCAATTTTTAAATTCTTCTTTAAGATTGGAAAATCTTATCAATCCGATTGATCGTTCATTAGGGGTTTTGCAGTCAGTAGATGCTCTAAGTCCGACACAGTCGGGTGAAGCTTTACGGAGTATGGTAAATATTTGGTTAACTCAGGTTTCAAGGTTAAATCTTTATTCTCAGATAAAGAAATTTGAGTAACTATAAATTAAAAATTTAAGCATGGATTCACTTGTAGATGATGGTGAGTACTGAGTAGTATTATCTGACTAAGATGATGGTGGCTCGATTGTCCATGCCCTCTTGGTCTTCATGTATAGAAGCAGCATTTAATATATTATATTTTGATCTCCTGTATAATAAACATTTAGTGAACCAAGTTGTTTTGGTCTAGTGGTAAAGGGGCTCCGGCTGGAGCTTCCGCCCTGGGTTCGATTCCGCTTGGCCACTGGGGCTAGCGTTAAATCGCAAGAATACGTGGGTAGCCGTCGGTCTCAGAGGGATTAGTCTTTGGGCCTAGAAAGCCTTTGGGATCACCCCTGGTTAATAAAAAAAACATTTAGTGTTTAGCTAATCTGATATTTACTAAATAATGACTTTAATAACTAAGTGGATTTGATTTCAACTATCCATCATCAGATAATCGGTTTTGTTCATAATTTATAGAATCAACATCACTGATAATACAGTTTTGATCGATTTGTTCCAATTTTATGAGATTATTTAATTATTCTTACGAGTAGAAGCAAATAAACACATGTGAGATGTGAAATAAACAACATGATTAGATATAGAAACATAAAGCCCTCAAAGACGACCAAGAAAAACCTCCCACACGATTAGTTCTCTCTGGCCAACTTATCTCCAAGGGAGAGATCGTTAGCTTCATCTTGATTATCAGTCTTTGTTGCATCTTCTTCGACCTTGTTCTCCTTCATCAGCTGAGATAATCTCTCGGCAAGACTCAACCTAGCCCCAGGAGACACACCCTTCTTTCCTATGATCGATTCAAGAACTGCCTCTGCCAGCAATTTATTCTCGATCACGGCTTTTCCGGTTTTAGGAATATGATCGTCTTTGGAAAAGGCAATCTGCAAACATTTCCATTCACAACAAGGAGATGTCATAAAGCTTTTTCGAAGTCTATCACGTATGTACTACAATAGTTTCAAACGTCAGTTTCGTTCACACCTAAACAACTTAATGAAAACACAAATTTTACACAAGTATACATGTTTCAAACGTCATCTCTACATTAGCTTTTACATGTAGACAAACTTTTTTTAAAAAGTCACAATCAAGAAAACATGATCCTCTTAAGAGGTAAACACACATATTCCGTTTTTTTTTCTAATATGAAGAAATTACCCGACACCTGAAACCGCTAACACTTAACATTAATTTTGTCTCAAGCGTCAACTCGTTTATGTGACCTCTAGATTTTGCGTATAGTATTTATCCAGTTGAGATAATAACAGTTGTTCACATTTGCATTTACGATGACAAAAACTATGGTTTTATATGTAAGAAAAAAATCATACTTTATAACATGTAAACGCAAACAAACGCAAGTCAGCGTTATAAAAAAGTTTTGTGAGTATATACCGTGAGAGACCCGTTAGGGGAGAGAGCAAAGAGGATCGAAGCACCAGGAGGGAACGTTTGGTCCTTGAAGACTTCCAAGAACCTCTCCACAGCTTTAGCTTCAGCGTCTGTGTAGATACCTAGCGATTTCCAAATCGCCACACAGTTCTCCGTTACTTTCTCCGAATATTGATGTCCCGTTAACGGCAGTTTCATCGTCACCTTAATAAACTTTTCAAACGAACCTATTTAAGAGTTAACAAAAAGGTAATTAATTAAATGACGGTCAAAACAAATTAGAATGGCCCTTTTGGCTTGAAACGCTTTGATATGACGTAGCTTTCAAAAGAAAAACACTTTGATATGACGTGTGTCTTAAGTAAGTGGTGTAGGGAAGTACCTGTGACAATTTCACGGAAGAAGGGGACGGATTCCGTTAACTCCTCTGTCGTTTTGCCTTTCCACTTAACGGAAAGTGACGGGACGGCGACAGGAGCTAGATAAACTCCGATGACCGTGAAGATCACGAATTTTCCGTGTATGTCCAAACCTCGCACGCCTGCATAAGTTAGCAATAACAACAACAACAGCAACAACAAAAAATCAAAGATTAAACAAAAAAAACAGAAGAAGACAAACGTTTTCGTACCTGCGCCACCGAGGAAGAGGGGAGGGGAGGAAGCCGGTGAGATGACTGAGGGTGGAAAAGTAACGCAGTCTACTTGAAGTTTGGTGACGGAGGGTAACGGTGACGGACAGTGGGAAGAAGACATTGTTTGAGTTTGGGGTTAGGTTTGAATGTTTGATGGCCTAGTAATGATGTAAGAGAAGAGGGAGGAGGTAGGTAGCAATAGTTGCGATACGAGTGTTGGGTGTGTAAGCACGTGGAGGAGTTAAACGCTTTTGTCCCTACTCTGAACGGAAGATTCAATATGGTGGTTGCGTAAACTCAGAGTCCTTTATTTCACAAGTACTCTCTTTATAATTTCGTTTCAGCTTAGTTTTAATTGGTTTTATAAAATAGTTTAATTTGCTCAAAAAGTATAGTTTTATTTTTAATTTATTCCTGATTTTTTTTATTCATTGTAGCTTTTGGTTTAGATTACGTTCATTTTCGACAAAAAACTTAATTTGTTTATAAAGTAATTACTTAATTGCTATTACATATATATAGTTTCATTACATACATTTTGATATAGTTAAAAGTATCATATTATGATTTAATGGAGCTTAAGTTTATTAGTTTTGGTTTGGTCTGTTTACAGTAAAACCGAGTACAGTCTAATCATATATTTTAATGCAGTGATAGTTTAATAATATACTAGATATTAATTCGTGGGACCGTACAGATATTCATTTTTTATTTTAGATTTTATTTATTTATACTAAATGATGTATTTGTAATTAGTATTTGATCGTTTAACATTGATTAAGTTAGGAGTTGATATTTGGGTACCCACTCGAATTCGATTAAAATCTATTAGGGTTTGAGATTTTGAGTTTAAAAGTTCCAACTCTATTCGAGTATTTATAAATTTTGGTTCCGATTCGATTCGAATATTTGCGGGTTCGGATAACCCATTTCAATTATTTTTAAATTTTCAAAATTTATATATTTTTTTAAATTTTCCTAAATATAAAAATAAAAATATTAAAACATTTAAATTTGAGTAATTGTAGCCAAAGTACCTAAATTAAAAATTTAAAAGGTTTAACTTGAATATTTGGATGGAGAATAAATATATATATTTTAAGTATTTTTTGTGTTTTGATTATTGTTTATCTAATTTAGATGTTTACTTTTGACTATTTTATATTTCAAATATTTTAGACAAATTTAAAGTAACTTATATCTTGAATATTAATTCTAAAAATAGCTAACATATTCAAGTATATAAATATGATTCAAATACATTCGAATATCCGAAATATTTCGTTCGGATCAGGTTTGGTTATGGTTCTCTAGATACCAAAATGGTAAGTTCGTTTGGATATTTATCCAGTTTCGGTTCAAGGAAATTTAGGAAAACACATTAATCTAAGTGGAAAAGACAAAGCAGTAAAATACATAGTATTATTTAATTTTCAGTGGCATAGTAGTGTAAATAAGTGTGAAAATTAAAAGACACTTTTAAATGATACTTCTCTTCTCTTTTAACAATATGGATTTTTAACTCAATGATAAATTAATGGTTAAAACTTAAAACCAAAAGCTACAATGGATCAAAAAAATCTGGAATAATTAAAAGCAAAAATTGTACTATTTTACAAAACCAGTTAAGAAGTGTCACAAAAATAAGAAGATAAACTAATGGTTACAAAAATATTTTAATTCAAAGTATTTCATGCTAATTAGATTCAGTTTGGATTAATATTATCTGGATATAATTTAGATTCGTGTTATGTCTAGATAATGTTATCTTGGGTAAGGTTTAACATAAGATTTATGTATACCTAAAAAGATTTATGTATACCTCTTAGATTTCATAGCCGGCTCTTGTCTATAAGAAATAATTTAAATCATATCCCAATAAATATCCATCCAATTTACAGTTACTATAAACTTATTTTAGTCTAACGATATCTTTTTATGTTTTATGTATACCTAAAAAAGATTTATGTATAGCTCTTAGATTTCATAGCCTACTCTTGTCTATAAGAAATAATTTAAATCATATCCCAATAAATATCCATCCAATTTACAGTTACTATAAACTTATTTTAGTCTAACGATATCTTTTTATGTTTTATGTATACCTAAAAAAGATTTATGTATAGCTCTTAGATTTCATAGCCTACTCTTGTCTATAAGAAATAATTTAAATCATATCCCAATAAATATCCATCCAATTTACAGTTACTATAAACTTATTTTAGTCTAACGATATCTTTTTATGTTTTACGTATACCTAAAAAAAAGATTTATGTATACCTCTTAGATTTCATAGCCGGCTCTTCTCTATATATCATTATCAAACATAAGAAATAGTTTAAATCATACCCCAATAAATATCCATCCAATTTACAGTTACTATAAACTTATTTTAGTCTAACGATATCTTTTTGGTAAACGTCTAATGAAATCTTATGTGAACTTGGACCACAATTAAGTTTTCTTATGTAGAGTTCATTAGTTAGTTTTTTTCTTTTTTATGTAGAGTTTATGTAGAGTTCATTAGCATAGATAGCCAATTTTAGAGCCAAGGCTGGAAGTGTTGGAAACTGCTAGCATAGATCTCCATCTATCACATCCTGTTTCAGGAAAAAATCAGATGCATCAAAGAAAAAACATGACAGTCAAACAAATATCATCAGAACTAAGATAGGTAATAGAAGAGAACAATGGGTTTTATACGCACCTTGAAAGAAAATACGCAGATCTGTAAAAGCATATCAAACAATGACACCAAATTTGGTGTAATTTCAACGCCAGATTTGGTATTTTAATGTAAATTTTTTTTTGTCATTTTCAACCGTAACACTAAATTCTACACCAAAAATATTATATATTATTTGATTTTTTCAATTTTAATAAATGTTTATATTTTTATTATTTGTAATTAATAACCATGATATTTAGATATTATTTTTGTTAAATTTTTGTAGTTTTTATGTTTTATAAAATTTATTTACATTTATATTTTTGGTTTAACAATATTATATTTATGTATTTATTTATAAAAATATTAGTTATATTCAAAATTACAAACTATTAAATATCAAAAGCACATAACAAAAATAATATATTTATGATATTTTATTTTGTACAATATGACTTAAATGATAACACTCATTTAGTAATTTAATAATTAAAAATAATTATGTAAATATAATTTAAAAATAATAATGCAATATATTTATGTTTAGTTACACGTATGAAATAAGTAATACTAAATAGTTAAATTATATTCTTAAATGAAATAGAATAAGATATATATTTTTAAATAACACTATTCACATTACACCAAATTTGGTAAAATGATATCAAATTTGATGTTTTGTTGTAGATAAAATTACACCGAATTTGATATCTGATGTTATTGTTGGAGATGGTCTAAACCATATGGTCTCTCCCACTGAGAGGAGAATACTCCTGTCTCATGTGCATCTCCAGATGCTCTGATGCTACCCTTCACTGTTCCATACATGATTGATTATGATCTACCTGGGATCAACGTCCCCAACATGAAACTGCACTATCTCGTCCACTTCGTTTGGTGCTCCATTCAGCTTTCCTTGCTTCCACTTGATCTTCCCGTCTGTCGGGTCTTCTCAATCTCTTCCAACACATCCTGTGGCAACCACACAAAGTAGATATTCTTAAACTTATCTGCTCCTGCCAATCCATGGTGTCAAAATCTCCACATGGTATCAGCCATCTCGGCGCGCAAATTTTCAATTCTAAGTAAGAGAGCCTTTAGACGGGTCTGTAGCTTCCCTTTTAATCTAGGATTTATATATCTATCTTTACACTCGGTTAATGGATTCGCTTTTATGTTCCATTTTATTCACCAAATTTAGATTCAGTACACCGTTAGTTTGAGAGCATGTGTAAGAAAACGACATGGAACTGAAGCGACCTGAGGGAAACAATAGAAACAAAGCAAGGTTCATCAAGTTTTTAATTTTAAACAGGAGAGACTGTTTGTTACTTCTACAACAAAAGAAAAACATAACAAAAAGTAAATGAGTCATTCAACAGAAACAAGACGAGCTTGATTTATATTATCACAGTCGTTTGTATAAGAACACAAGATCTCAATATATAAAGAACTCTCTTTATTAGCTTAAGAAACTTCTCAAAACTCAAGCACTCAAACACAAACTCATCAAACTCACACCCTATGCAATACTCTTGCATATCAATATATATAGCTAATAGATTTCCTAAACTCTTAGGTATTAACTATCCTACTCCTAATTCACTTAGGATTGCTTTGCCTTGCTCCTTAAGTTAACTTCATGTTTATCTCCAACATTCTCCCCTTTAAACTTGAAGTTAACTCCCTCAATGTCTTGAACTCCTACTAGATCTTTCATTTCTTTGAACTTAGTTCTTCCCAAAGCTTTAGTCAAAATATCAGCTCTTTGCTCTGTTCCGGGAACATGTTGAACATCCACTATCTCATTCTCGATGCATTCTCTTATGAAGTGGTAGCGTTTGTGAATGTGCTTGCTGCGACCATGGAAGACCGGATTCTTTGTAAGTGCAATAGCGGATTTATTATCAAGTCTTATAGTGACCCGATCATCACAGCCTCTAACGATTTCTCCAAGTAGTTCTTACAGCCATATGGCTTGTTTCGCGGCTTCAGTTGCTGCCATAAACTCGGCCTCACAAGAAGATAGCGCCACCGTTTCCTGCTTCTGAGAACACCAAGTAATCGGACTATCATTCAAATAAAAAATATGTCCAGTGGTACTCCTACCATCATCCTCATCAATATTGTGACTTGAGTCACTAAAACCTTCCAACACCATCGAACTTGCCTCCTTATAGACGAGGCCTACTCCAGTCGTTCCTTTTAGATACCTTAGTACCTGTTTCAACGCTGCTCCGTGCGAACGTTTTGGTTGATGCATATAGCGACTAAGAAGACCAACAGAGAAGGCAAGATCTGGTCGCGTGTGTAGTATATATCTTAAGCATCCAATCATCCGTCTGTACTCTTTTGCATCGATGTCTTCCTCTTCCTCTGCTTTTGATAGTTTTAGACCAAACTCCATAGGCGTATGAGTAGCATTACACTCCTCCATACCTGCTTCGCTTAAGATTTTCTTCGCATATCTGGCTTGACACAAAGTGATCCTCCCCTTCTCTTGAGTTACCTCGATGCCGAGATAATAAGTTAGTAATCCAAGGTCGCTCATATCAAAGTTGTTAGACATTTGCTTCTTGAATTCCTGTATCATAAGCTCATTTGAACCAGTGACCAAAAGGTCGTCAACGTATACAGCAACAAGAAGAAGCTGCTCGTCTTCCTCCTTGCGATATAATGCTGGCTCTTTCGAACATCTCTTGAAACGCAACTGTTCCAACACTTTGTTTAGCTTCTCGTTCCAGGCTCTTGGTGCTTGTCTCAGTCCGTATAAAGCTTTACTAAGCTTATAAACCTTGTCTTCCTCTCCCTGTACCTCAAATCCCTCGGGTTGCTTGACGTATACGACCTCTTTTAAGTCACCGTTGAGAAAAGCGGTCTTTACGTCTAGATGATGGATCACCCAACTCTTTGATGCTGCAAGTGCAACTAGAAATCTCACTGTTTCAATGCGAGCAACCGGCGCGAATACTTCTTCAAAATCAATGCCGTGTCTTTGAATGTATCCCTTTGCCACCAATCTTGACTTGTATTTATTTATGCTTCCATCTGCGTTTCGTTTTATCTTGAATATCCACTTTAAATCTATTGCTTTAGCTCCTGGTGGAAGGTCAACTAAGTTCCATGTTTTGTTCTTGACAATTGAATTAATCTCATCCTCACACGCATCACGCCATACTTGCTCTTCCATTGCACTCTTAAAATCCCACGGTTCTTCGTCCAAGAGAATTAGCAAACGCTCTCCTTCTGCCTCTGCCAGAAGTATATAGTCGTCAACGTATCCCCGTCGCTTAGTAATTCTGGTGGACTTCCGAGTCTGCAACTATGTTTCCTCTGTTCCCTCTGTTTCTTCATCTAACTCTGTTTCCTCTGTTTCCTCTGTTGCATCATTACTCTCTTCTTTAACTATCTCTTTATCTTTAAAGCCATCATCTGTAATCTCCTCGAGGCCTTGGTTACCATATTCTCCAAAGATAACTTTGAAACTCCCTGGTTCCTCTGCTTCTTTTCCTTTTGTTTTATTCCAATCCCAACATTTGTCCTCTTCAAATACGACATCCCTACTGACCACAATCTTTTGATGCGTGGGGTCAAGCAGCCTGTAGGCTTTTGAACCGGGCTCGGTTCCTAAGTGCACCAGAGTACGAGACCTGCTGTCTAACTTCTTCAATCCTGCTGTCTCCACCTTTGCATGAGCCACGCATCCAAATACTCGTATGTGCTCAATATTAGGCTTTCTTCCTTTGAATGCTTCGTATGGAGTTTGAGAAACCAACGTCTTGGTCGCGATACGGTTTATTATGTATGTAGAGTGCCTAACTGCTTCCCCCCACCAGTGATTTGGTACGCTCGTGTGTGTCAGCAAGCTTCTTGTCATCTCTAGCAACGTTCTATTACGCCTCTCTACTACCCCATTCTGTTGTGGCGTGTATGGAGCAGTCAGATGTCGTTGTATTCCTTCCTTCTCGCAGAACAGTCGGAACTCTGTACTAGTGAACTCTCCTCCTCGATCTGTTCTTAGTGTTTTTATCTTTGTTCCTGCCTCTTGCTCAACTATGTGTTTAAAACTCTTAAACTTCTCGAATGCTTCTCCTTTCTCCTTTAATAATATGGACCACATATAGCGCGAGTGGTCGTCGATGAGCACGAATATATATCTATTTCTTCCTGCAGTTTGTGGTGTTATTGGCCCACAGAGGTCACCATGTACTAGCTCAAGTACTTTACTTGCACGATATGATGTTGATTGTGGGAACGGTCTTCTTGTTTGCTTGGCTCGTAGACAGGAGCTGCAAATCTCTTTCTCAATCTTCAGCCCAGGGAGACCTCGAACAAGATCCTTGCTTACCATCATCTTTAGTGCATCTGCTCCGAGATGTCCAAGGCGCGCATGCCACTGAGAAGACTCGCAAAATCCCTCCGTCTTCAGACATCTCTGTTCTGCAGTCTCCATTACTACTTTATATAGTCGATTTCTTGCCCTTGGTGCCTTCACATTGAGATTCCCATCTTTGTCATGTAAGGTAAGGTAATCCTCTCGCATTCTAACATCGCATCCTGACTCTGTGGCTTGCCCTTGACTTATAATATTGCTCTTAAGATCCGGTATATAGTAGACATCTGCAAGTATTTTTCTCTTCCCATCTTGACTAACAAATAGAATCGATCCTTTTCCTTTTATATCTACTCTTGAGTCATCTCCAAACCGAACTTTCCCTGTAATTTTATCATCTAGAGAGTTGAAGTATCTTCGGTTCCCGATCATGTGGTTACTAGCTCCGTTATCTAAGTACCATACTATGTCACTATCGGTATTAGACTCGAAAATCTTAGGCGTTACATTCCGTTCGTTTAGGTAGACGATCTCATGCATCATTAGTCTGTCGGCTTCTTGAGTTATATCACCATCTTTGCTCTCTGTAGTCTCTTGTAACTTCAGTAATCTGTCAGGGCACGTTGCTGCAAAGTGTCCCTGCTTATCACATCTAAAACATGTTATCTTCGAGGTATCTCGGCTTTCCCAGTAAGACCGTGAATTATCTCTATTGTCCCAATATGTTCTCCCACGTCCTCTTCCTCTGTTATAATTTCTACCACCTCTGCCTCGTCCTCCTTGATAGTCTCGTTGTGATTCAGCATTAGTATACATTAGTGTGCTCTGATCCTGCGTATCTTCTTCCTCTTCACTTACTCGTTCCTCATATGTCTTTAAACGTCCTATGACGTCCTCGAAGTTTGCTGTTTTTAAATCTATCGTCTGTTCCAACGAGGCAACCATAAATATATATTTCTTGCGCGGTAAGCTTCCCAACAACTTCTTTACTAGCTTTGTTTCTTCTATAGTTTCCCCTAATGTGGCTGCTTTCGAGGACATCTCTGATAGTTTTCCGACGAAATCATCAATCTTCTCGGTTTCTTTCATCTTTAGACGGTCAAATTCAGTCATTAGAGTATGAAGTCGTGCTTCTCGAACTCTCTCAGCTCCAACATGACGTGTTTTGATTGCATCCCATACCTTCTTTGCAGAGTCAAGACTCCCAATTTGTAGAACTAAGGTTTCTGGTATGGATTGACAAATCAGAGCGGTTGCCATGGTGTTCTTCCTCTTCTCGGTGTTAGTTCCTTCGACAGCTTCCCATACTTCATGGACATCGAGTAGTAGCTTCATGCGAATCGCCCATACTGTATAATTCGTGGTGGTTAACATCGGACACTTGATGGAGGATGAACCTCCTTTATCGGTTTTAGTCGCAACTATATCTCCCATCTCTCCTCTTGATTAACTTTCTCAAGTTTGGCTCTGATACCAAATATTATCACAGTCGTTTGTATAAGAACACAAGATCTCAATATATAAAGAACTCTCTTTATTAGCTTAAGAAACTTCTCAAAACTCAAGCACTCAAACACAAACTCATCAAACTCACACCCTATGCAATACTCTTGCATATCAATATATATAGCTAATAGATTTCCTAAACTCTTAGGTATTAACTATCCTACTCCTAATTCACTTAGGATTGCTTTGCCTTGCTCCTTAAGTTAACTTCATGTTTATCTCCAACAATTTCTGGAATTAGAAATTGAAACTTTACAAGAAAGTCAGAGACTGATTGAGAAACACACCTGGAAACTGACCTAATTACATTAGAGGTGTAAGCACCGCCCATGTGGGGAAGGGCGTTTACGTAAAAATGTGGTCTTGTGAGGACAAATAGTTCAGCTCATTTTCATTGACTTGCGAATGGCGTGCGTTTCACACGAGTGTAGGCCTCCACCACCCACCCCATGCTCCATGCTTGCACCCATTCTGCATCTCCTAGCCACCATGCTCCCAAGACCATCCATTTATTTATCAAATAATAATAATATAACCTTTTTCATAATATTAGTATTAGTTTTGGGTGTAAAAATAATATACTCATAATAACTTGGGAACCAAAAATCATGAATCAGTACCTGATACAACATATAAAATATACATGAATATATTTAGGTTATGATTATTACTGGAATTCGATCAGAAAAACTTAGAATTCCAAAAGAACTGAACCCAAATATGTATTTCATTTTTTTTTTGAAACACAAACTTTTTTGAAACACAAACAAATATATATTTCATTAGCATCCGCAAATAGTGTTCTTTTTTTTTTGACGAACCGCAAATAGTATTCAAATCGTAAACAAAAGAAGAAGATCTATTTATATAAAGTTAAGTTTACTCCTCCTGAGCCTATCCACCTAAGATGCCACGCTGGAAACTCACCCTTCCTGCGCTTGACACGTGTCCTGATTAATGAAACGCAGAGCTTCTTCTTTCGTCTTCTCTTCAATTGGGTCTCGCCTCGTGTTCTCTCCGTGGTGGTGCGCATCTTCCTTGGACGATCCAGTTTCTGTAACTATAACAGTTGTGATTAATCGTCTTAAATCCTCTTAATTCGTGAGCCCACTACGCGGCTTTCGATTGCGCTGAACGTCGGTTATAATCATCTGCTAATCGCGCTCTCCACATCTCTCTTATAATCATCTCGCTCATATTCATATCTCTGCGATTATCTCTCATTCCAGCGATCATCAGATTCTTCCCTTGGTCGTCGTCCTCAATCCGTGAAAACACCAACGTTCCTCTCTGATTTGAAGTCCGACCGCTGATCCTCCACCGTCCAAATGGCGAAGGAAGGCGAAGTGATGTTGAGGATAGCTATGTCGGCTTTCAGGGCTTGATAAGAGGAGATCGAGAAGAAGAAGATGGAGGTTTGCAAAAGGATTTACGCTCAGCTTTGTTGTGTCGAAAAAGAGCCCGAGCAATTGGTCGGGTTTATATAATTTTATCATCACAATCTTTTTTATTCTTCACATTTTTGTTTCAGGATATAACAATTTCATTGAACAAAACTGTTACTCTGTTAGTGGGGGTCTTTGTAGATTAAGGCTCTGACTTGGAGTATCGTGATGTCACTTACTTCTCATCTTCATCTTCATCTCCCAAGTATATCTTTTTTGCTGACAAAGTAGAGATCAAAGATATCACCAAGCAAACTTGCTTATTTGCTTTACCAGGACCGAAATGTAACGAAGTAAGATTCTTTCTTTGAGCAGAGTGACCATTTTCTTTGTTTACATTGTTTTATGCTAATGTAAAAGAAACTTTAAACAGATTATATCTAAACTGAATCTGGGAGATCTTATCGGGCAGCCATATGGCACACATAAACATTATAGTGTAAGTTTTTAAATAAAAAAAATCTGAAACAAATCCTTTGACGCAGCATACAGTCGTATGTTCTTTTCTTTTTCAGTTCGATGGAATGCCGATTACAGTTGGGGTCGGGAGTCTTATTTCAGATGAAGGCTTTACGATGTTAATGTCACCTGGTGGTGCTGTTTCAGTCTGGAAGACTCTTCTCTCTGATGGTGCCGTTCCAATGGGTTCTGAGGCCTGGGTGAAACTTAGAGTCATTCAAGGCTGTACAATGATGTCGTCATTTCTTTTCTTTACGAAAGCAGAGAAAGTTATATGTTTCTCAGACCCAGAAGCGTTAATGTTTTGCAGGAAGACCAGCAACTGAGAGAGAACTCAGCTAGGAATTCAATGTTCTGGAAGCGGGTCTATGGAACTCAGTCTCTTTGAACAAAGGTACTCAAAAAGCTTTAGTTAACTAAAAATGACAGTGTGAGCGCCCATGTTTAACAAAATTCATACTTCCCAGGATGTTATAAGGGGAAGGAGACTATCGCAAGACTTATAACATATGACGGAATGAAACAAAGGTTGTGTGGACTTGAATTCTCTGCACAAGCAGAACCCGGCAGCACCATCACATTCGACGGGAAAAGTAGTTGAACCTTTGTGTTCATCTTAGTTACTCTAAGACAAAAGAGTAGCATCTACGTTTGTTTTATTATTTCTTTGACATTGTTTTCAGGTCGGCAAGCTAACTAGCGACACTAGGGAAAAACGGATCTAGCCATTTCGGGTTAGGGTACATCAAGAAACAAGCAGCCTCGATTGGAAACACAGTGACTATAGGGGAAGACATTTATGGGATTGTAGCTGAAGTCGCTTATCTATCCCGGTAACATCCTCCATCAACCAACCCACAATCTTGAGTAGAAGAAAAAAGTGATGCAAAATGAAACTGCACTATGGTACCCAAAACAAAACCTTTTTGCAAATATTTTTTGAGATGCGAGCATATTATATTCGGGGGTTCTCATTCGAATGAAACATTTATATTGATTGATAGGAAAGAGATTAAAAGTAAAACAACAGCTTTCGTTCATAAATAGATGTTTTAAGGGCACATGACAACTGCAAATACCCATGTTGGTAGGTTTAGGAGTGCAATTGAACCCTTGAATTTTTTGAACTGACACCACTTCTTTTCTCCGTAACGATCAAGCCTTCAGCACCTAGACTCTCAACAAACAAATAAGGATTGAAGTGTTGAACCATGATGGTTTGGGTTGACGAGAGTTCGATGAGCAAAATTGTAATATCAGGAGAATGGTATCACCTTTTGAAAAGTGGGGTTGGGAAAAGGCAAAATAAGAGACGAGTTAGTCAAGAGGTTTATATACAGCCAACTTCATGTTTTTCTTTTCTTTGTTTATTTGTCTTTTGTTTATATATGTTATTTGTATCTCACATTTCATAATGTCATATTCAGCGAGTATGGGTGGATGCTTGGGCAAGAGTCAAAATTAGAGTAGTAATGAGAATCGTTCGAATTTTTTTGAAAGATAAATAATAAAAAAATATTTGAGTCTACATATGAACGAGAATAGCAAATAACTTTAGACTGCTTATTATTAGAACTAGGTAAATACCCGCGCTACGCCGCGGAAGTTTTTGATATTTACTTAGATAAATGATATTTACAACTTCTTGATAATATTAAAATATTTGGTTTAAATATACGATTAGTATACATTAATAGACTTCGGCTGTATTTTAGTAAGATGCATTTATTTTGATAATTGTTATATGTTCAAATTTAATGTTATTTATATTGTTATGAAAATTTTGATTAGTTGATATCAAACTACTTTGGTTTGTATTTCAACTTTTAGTATTTTTTTTTTTTGGGTTTTAGGATCTCTGTATATTCGTTAATTTGTTGTGAAGATTTTTTCTTGCAATATTTATTTTTGTTTTATGCATGATACCATTTATTGTGTCAGATTATGAGTGTTGTATGTGATTTTATAAATTTCATAAATGATTATATAAGTCTTTATAAAATGAACTTATAAAATCTCATAAATATTTTAATTTTTAAATGATTATATAAATTATTTATAAACCATGTATGAGTTTACGAAAGATTTACTTTCTATATTTATATACGTACATAACTGATAAAAAGTTATTTGTACATATACATTTCTATAGTCTCTACAATAATAATTACAATATATATCATTCCGTGTTAGGTGTTTGGTTATTGATATTAGTTGGTTATATAATTACTCCTTTAGTCAAATTAAAATACTTTTATGAAATTTTATTTAATATGTAATTAAAAATCATTTAAATGTACCTTTTAATGCATAGTATGATTTCTTTAGAATCTGAACAAATTTAGGGGTATACCCTGTTGTTATTATTATTTTCTTTTTTGGTTCTAGATTATTCAATTTTTTCTATTTTTAATTTTGGTCAAAGATTGTATCATTTTCCATTAGCTGATTAACACATGTTTAGTAACATCTTAATTTAATTTATACACAGTTTATTTTGATTAGACATGGTTAAATAAGTTTGGGGTACAATACAGAGTGTTGTACATAAGCTTTATAATCATCATTATCTAATGTTATAGTGAAAACATTAAACCTCGAGTGAAAAAATTAAACTTTAACACAAAAAAACTGTTTCTGCTATTTCAGTTTAGATTCTGCGTCATTAATTTCTGCATTTTGGATTTTGTTTCATCGTGAAAACACATAAGAGATCTCTGCCTGCTAGAAGAAAGCGAAGCTGATTTGCTTAATCTCTTTCTCCATATATTCCCTTCTCTTCAATTCCACATGAAGATCTTTCAGAGCATTCTCTTTATCAGATGTAATCACTCTCATCCCGTGAGTAGATTGAGAAGATTGAGAGACTGTTACATCTAATGAATCTCTTTCTTCCTTTAAGAATTGTACCTCCTTTTCGAGTCTCTCATGGCTCTCTTTTGAAGCTTCTAGAAGCTGTTTATCCAAAGATGACTCTTTCAACAGGTCGTTATATCTTTCCTCAATGCGGAGCTCAGACTTCAGCTTCTCCGCCTCCAAAGCAGTTGTTTCTTGTCCCTTCAAATCACATTCAAAACCTGTCTTAGATATGACAGGCTGGCCAGAAGATCTAATTAACTAAACAGAACCATTTATCAGATAATTTACACTTCAATAGATGCAAAGGTTTAACTGAACTAAAGTCCCAATAAGAAAGACACAATATTCTAGCAAAACCACAGAAACAATAACCAAAACTGATCTGTATAATGATCATTGTGACAAGTAAGCTACCTTGTCTTGGGAGTTAAGAATTTCACATGGTGTTTGTATGTATGACACCAACGATGAGGTTGTATTCTTCAGACTCACACGAAGTGTTTCCCATTGATCAGATAAAGGATGCTCTACGTTGTTACCAGCTTTCTGACAACCCATTATCTTTGAGAACTGTGAATCTAGAGTTGAAAGAAGGCTCATTGTGATTTCAGTTGCACCAAGAGAAGCTTTGATGTTGCTATAGTGCATATAATGCAAGTCTTCGCATTACCACCAAGCGCAGGCTGAAGAATTCCAATGAGCTTACTATCTCGATTCAGAATATGTGCGCTATAATCAAGAATGTCAGAAATGAGCTGAACTCTATTCTTATTACTTGTAATCAAAATGTAAGTGTACCTTAGCTTTGAACTTATTATGACATTGCCAAGAATCATTAAGCTCTTATTTATGTATTTTCTTACATCAAGCGAACTCCACCAGCGCCAGTTTTAGCAATTCGCAAAGATCCAGCAAAGTCAACCAAATTCTAAATTCCATTAAAAACACCAGTAAGAGAATAAACAGATTTCTACATACTTTCCAAGAAACTTCATAAGATGTTAGCCTAAGAGAAAAATATCACTCACCAAGACTAAAAAGCATCTCTAGAAGTGTTTTCGTTTCCCCTGCTCTCAATCACCTATCACACCAGAGAGATTAGATAAGAAAATTACTTAAAAAGCAGTAGAAGTTTCTGCCTATAGTTTTCAAAAACCTTACCATTCTGAAGAATGTATGGGACCTGTACCGTGAACGTTCATGTTTGTCTTGCCAAAGTCTCTATTAACTGTTAATTTAAGAAGACAATGTCAATAAACACCACACGTAATCATATACCTTGAAACAAAAACTGTCACTAACAAAAAAAAATGTTGTCACTAAGAATTTATATCTTAAGACCAGCAACAAATACTCAACACTGTAGTCGCTGATCAGATCCGATTACCTTGAAACCCTCGACGATGGCATGAATGATATCATTTGTAATAAGTTCCCATGAGGAAAGTATATTCTTTTAAGGATAATCAATTGAATCTTGCTTTGGTGGTGATTAGGCCTTTGGAGAAGAAACGATTGACGGAGGAAGAGATAGCTGAGGGAGAGATAGCTGTGGTGGCTTGAGAGGGATGCGCCTAACGTCAAGGCCGTTCGTGGCGGCGAGCTGTGCGATTCTTGAACCTATCTGACCAGCACCCACTGGTTAGACACACTCTATCTCTTCGGTTTTCGTCTCTGATTCGCCGGCCATCGCAGGTAGTCTCTCTGCAAACTCCAAATCAAAGAGATAACCTTTGCCGGCTTTGCTTTCCGTAAGGTGGGATTGGTCTGTAATGACAAACTTTCAGGCAATAGAATTTACAACAGAGAGATTAAAGAAAGACTGAAAACCATTAAAATACATCAGTAGAACAAACAGAGAGAGGAGAAAGTTTGTTTTCTGACCCACTTTGCCGGTGAAGAGATCGGTGAAAATCCAAGCTTGGAAGTGAAGCTCTGCAAAGTTTCTTCCACATCCTCCCCTACTTGCCGGAGAAAAGGATTTAGGGATTGAAATTATCCGGGGGAGAGGAGAAAATGCCGGAGTCGAGGCCGTTGTCGAGAGGACGCTCCTCCATCACACGATCATCTCCGGAGAATCGATGGTTTGGATCCGAAGCGTTGGGTTCGTGGGGCGATTCGGTGTCTGAGATGGAGGAGGATGATGACGACTCGTCGATGTTGTTGTTGTTGGTGCAGGAAGATCTGGGAGATTGGGAGAATCTGGGGTTGGATAGGAGAGATCGGTAGAGTCTTCTGAAAAGCGTGGCCATTGAATTCGCCATTGTTGAGCTAGGATGGAAGAGATAAGAATCCGAGGTGGAAGGGAGTAAGTGTACGTGGATATAATGAAATGAACTGATTGGTTCTCTAAATTTTTTTCATTTATTGACATGTCACTCTTATATGTATTTTAAAATCTGATGTGTCAATTGCTGGAGAGAACCTAGCGTTATTACTGTGTGGATTCCACTAAACCCAATCGATTCTGATTTTTAATCCATAGATTTAAGTAAACATTAAAATAGAGTAAGCTATTATATTTTAAAATTATATAATAATTAGATAAATATATAATCTATAAACAAATAGTAAAATGAATCTAAAAATGTTGTAAAAATATTATGAAATTATTACTATTTTATTTATAATAAATTAAATATTTTAAAGTAAATTTATATTATTTATTTATTTTTCTGGGGCGGGTTTACCCTAGTCTATACTATTATTTGCGAAGTAAATTTTCGCAACGGAGCTCCCACATTAAAAGTTAGAGCGGTTAATATCGATATTACCCTTAATGAATAAAGTATATAATTAAGCTAAAAATAAAAACGAAAATTAATTTATTTTATTAATAATTGATTAAACTTAATAATAGTAAGATTTATCCAAAATTTAAAAATATATTAAAATATAAATATAATTCATATAAGTACGTAATGTTATCTGAATTTTTTTTAACTATAAAGGTGGAAACATAAAGTATATAACTAAATATTAATCAAATAATTTTTTTAAATTTTATATAATTGAGAAGAGAATATTAAGTGACTTAAAATATATAATTAAACTAAAAATAAAAAAAAATTAATTTATTTGATTAATAATTGATTAAAATTAATAATAGTAAGATTTATCCAAAATCTAAAAAATATTTTAAACTATAAATATAATTCTTATATGTATGTTGTGTTGTTATCTGAATTTTTTAAATATAAAGTTGAAAACATAAAGTATATAACTAAATATTAAACAGATAAAATTCTTAATTTTATATAATTTAAAAGGGAATATTAAGTGACTTTTAAAATTTATTTCTATATAATAAAATAAAATTATTAAATTTAAATAATTTAAAAGAGAATATTAAATGAATTTTAAGATTTATTTCGTGTATAATAAAATATATAATTTAACTACAGAATAAAAACGAATTTAAATGATTTTAACTAAATAAGTGATTAAAATTATATTAATAACAAGAAGAATTATCTGAAACCTATATATTTTAAAAATAAAAGATAATTTTTATATATATTGTGTTGTTATCTGAAATTATCTTTTAATAATAAATTAAAAATAAATTAAAAAACAGAAAATACATAATTAAAGATTAATCAAAAAAAATTATTAATTTTATATAACTGAAAAAATAACAATTAGTTTATTCTATTATTTTCAAAAGATTTTCCTTTTCTCACGGTAAGATTTAAAACGTTTAAAATCTTCATTACCCTTAATATATAATTAGATTAGATTTGTTGATATAGAATTATTCACAAATTAAAAATGAATTTCATTAATTTGATTCTCATCATTATTTAAAAAATTATAAATTATGTGATCAAATTTTTTAATTAATTTTATGTAACTGAAAAAGAAAAATTAGTTTATACTACTATTTTCAAAAAGATTTTTCTTTTCTCACGGTAAAAGTTAAAGCGTTTAAAATCTTCATTACCCTTAATAAATAATTAGATTAGATTTGTTAATATAGAATTACTCACAAATTAAAAATGAATTTTATTAATTTAATTCTCATTATTATCTAAAAAATATATATTATGTGATCCAAAATATTTTTACATCAAAATATTTTTAAAATAAATATAAATACATGTATATAGTTTTATGTATATATATGTGAATATTTTCAAACCTTTTTACGCAATAAAAAATATCTTATTAAAATAAAAAACTTTATTTTATATAAAATTAATATTTAATTAATTATTAAATATATCAATAGCATGAAAATAATTTATTTTAGTGGTTCTCAAATTGATAATATATTTATTTAGTAATTTGTAAAATTATTAAGCCCGCAACCGCGGGCAAAACACCTAGTTTATAATATACTCAAAGATGAAGGATTATGAATGTATATCCTGATAATAACTCTAGTAAAATCTATTTCAGGAAAAATAATATTCAGTAAATCACTACAAGTTTCTTTTTCCCAGTTTATTGTATTCGTTTGACAGAAAAATCAACACATCATCATATCGTTATTAACCAATCATTTCCTTAAAACACATTAACCTAAATAAATAAATATTTTCATAATTTTTCCATTACAATAAAAAGTCTAGTCCTCCTGTACACATTAGCCTTCTTCTTACTTTTGTCTACGTTACGGTCTCCTCCTCCTCCTCCTCCTCCTCCTCCGCCTCCAGGTATACTAGTCTTACCCACATTTCTTAATCGGAACAACAGATCTATCATCCTTGTCTTATTTCGAATCCGATTCTTCCTCATCAGATTCGCTGTTTCGATCCTACTTCCTTGTTAGGTTTCGAATCTGATTCTTAGCCAAAAAGGCTTCTCCTTTATTCTTTACTCAATGATTTAACCTTCTGTTTGCTTCGTCAGGCGTTAAAAAAGTTGAAACCTTTGGAGTCAAGATGGTGTGGTTCCGAGCTGGTTCAAGCGTGACGAAGCTCGCCGTACGAAGGATCTTGAATCAAGGCACGAGAACACCACGCTACCTCCCTTCTCAAAACCGTTCCTTTCACTCATCCCTCTACAGACCAAACCCTCAGAGCTCCGCTACTGCTCCCGTTCCTCGTGCCCTCCCTCTCTCTAAGCTAACCGACAGCTTCCTAGATGGGACCAGCAGCGTCTACCTCGAGGAGCTTCAGCGAGCCTGGGAAGCTGATCCCACCAGCGTTGACGAGTCCTGGGATAATTTCTTTAGGAACTTTGTGGGCCAGGCTGCCACTTCCCCTGGCATCTCTGGTCAGACGATTCAGGAGAGTATGCGTCTCTTGTTGCTTGTGAGGGCTTATCAGGTGAATGGCCACATGAAAGCTAAGCTTGATCCCTTGGGTCTTGAGCAGAGGGAGATCCCTGAGGATCTTGACTTGGCTCTTTATGGATTCACTGAGGCTGATCTTGACAGAGAGTTCTTCTTGGGAGTCTGGCAGATGTCTGGTTTCATGTCTGAGAACAGGCCCGTGCAGACCTTGCGTTCTATATTGACGAGGCTCCAGCAGGCTTACTGTGGGAGTATTGGGTTTGAGTATATGCACATTGCGGATCGGGATAAGTGTAACTGGTTGAGGGAGAAGATTGAGACTCCGACTCCTTGGAGGTATAATAGGGAGCGCCGCGAGGTGATTCTCGACAGGCTTGCTTGGAGTACTCAGTTTGAGAATTTCTTGGCTACCAAGTGGACTACGGCTAAGAGGTTTGGGCTTGAAGGTGGGGAGTCTTTGATTCCTGGAATGAAGGAGATGTTTGACAGGGCGGCTGATCTTGGAGTTGAGAGCATTGTTATTGGAATGTCTCACAGAGGGAGACTGAATGTGTTGGGTAATGTTGTTAGGAAGCCGCTGCGTCAGATTTTCAGCGAGTTCAGCGGTGGTATTAAGCCTGTGGATGAAGTTGGCTACACTGGGACTGGTGATGTTAAGTACCACTTGGGTACATCTTATGACCGACCTACAAGAGGTGGTAAGAAGATCCATCTCTCGTTGGTTGCAAACCCAAGTCACTTGGAAGCTGCAGACTCGGTTGTTGTTGGTAAAACCAGAGCGAAACAGTACTACTCCAAGGATTTGGACAGGACCAAGAACTTGGGTATTTTGATTCATGGAGATGGTAGTTTTGCTGGACAAGGAGTGGTTTACGAGACGCTTCATCTTAGTGCTCTTCCGAACTACACCACCGGTGGTACCATACATATTGTGGTGAACAACCAAGTGGCTTTCACCACGGATCCAAGGGCTGGGAGGTCTTCTCAGTACTGTACTGACGTTGCTAAGGCTTTGAGTGCTCCCATTTTCCATGTTAATGGAGATGATGTTGAAGCTGTTGTTCATGCCTGCGAGCTTGCTGCTGAATGGCGTCAGACTTTTCATTCCGATGTTGTTGTTGATTTGGTTTGCTACAGGAGGTTCGGACATAATGAGATAGATGAACCATCTTTCACTCAGCCAAAAATGTACAAGGTTCGTTGACATATATTTTTTCCTTATATGTATAACCTAAAAATGAATCTGCCATGAATTTATAAGTTCCTTGTTGCTTTTCAATTCGACAGGTTATCAAGAATCATCCCTCAACGCTTCAAATCTACCACAAGAAGCTCTTGGAGTGCGGTGAAATATCGCAACAGGATATCGACAGGATTCAGGAGAAGGTTAACACCATTCTCAACGAAGAGTTTGTTGCTAGTAAAGATTATCTACCTAAGAAGCGAGATTGGCTTTCAACCAATTGGGCTGGATTCAAGTCTCCTGAGCAGATCTCACGTGTTAGAAACACTGGGTGAGTAGATTTTGTCCTTCTTTTCTCTCTTTTCTCTATTGGCCCTTAAAACTTTACACTCTTTTGCAGAGTCAAACCAGAGATACTTAAGACTGTTGGCAAGGCAATATCATCGCTACCGGAGAACTTCAAGCCCCACAGAGCGGTGAAGAAAGTTTATGAACAGCGTGCTCAAATGATTGAAACAGGAGAAGGCATTGACTGGGCACTTGCGGAAGCTCTTGCTTTTGCTACCTTAGTTGTGGAAGGCAACCATGTCCGCTTGAGTGGTCAGGATGTCGAAAGAGGAACCTTTAGTCATCGTCATTCTGTCCTTCATGACCAGGAAACTGGAGAAGAGTATTGTCCTCTAGATCATCTCGTCATGAATCAGGATCCTGAGATGTTCACTGTCAGCAACAGGTACTTTTAGCTCCCTACCATTCTTCTCCTCAATGATCTTACATTTTGAGATAAGTCCCATGTGTTTGTTCCTTGCATATCAGAACTCTTGTTGTAAAAGGTGTGCTGAGAAGTTTTGGTTTGTTGTATGCAGTTCTCTTTCAGAATTTGGAGTTCTTGGGTTTGAGTTGGGTTACTCAATGGAAAGTCCAAACTCGTTGGTGCTATGGGAAGCTCAGTTTGGAGACTTTGCAAATGGAGCTCAGGTGATATTTGATCAGTTCATCAGCAGTGGAGAAGCAAAGTGGCTGCGTCAAACCGGGCTTGTTGTGCTACTTCCCCATGGATATGATGGTCAGGGCCCTGAACATTCAAGTGCAAGGCTGGAACGTTACCTTCAGGTAAACTCACTCTGTCCTAACTTCCTTTTTTATGATTACCATTTGCATTTAGCTCTAATTAATGCACATGGTCTTCTGTTGCAGATGAGTGATGACAACCCCTATGTCATACCAGACATGGAACCTACATTGAGAAAGCAAATCCAAGAATGCAATTGGCAAATTGTTAATGCCACCACTCCTGCCAACTATTTCCATGTTCTGCGTCGTCAGGTAAGAGCTATTCTCAGGTTATCGTTTAAAAGCTATTTCGAAAGTGTTGTTTCCATTTTACAATGTCTCAATGTTAAACACACACGATGCAGCTACACAGAGACTTCCGTAAGCCTCTGATTGTAATGGCACCAAAGAACTTGCTCCGTCACAAGGACTGCAAATCAAACCTCTCTGAGTTTGATGATGTCCAAGGACACCCTGGTTTTGACAAGCAAGGGACTAGGTTCAAGCGATTGATCAAGGATCAGAATGATCACTCTGATCTTGAAGAAGGCATCAGAAGATTGGTACTTTGCTCCGGAAAGGTATGCAAAGCTTTGTGATGAGTCTTGCTGGTCCCAGATTAGCAAAAGACAGTAGAATCATTCTTGTTTTTTTTTTTTTTTTGGCTTTTTTGCAGGTTTATTACGAGCTTGATGATGAGAGGAAGAAGGTTGGAGCAAGCGATGTGGCTATTTGTAGAGTGGAACAGCTTTGTCCTTTCCCATATGATCTCATTCAGCGTGAGCTCAAGAGATATCCAAGTAAGCATTTTGGGGTTTACTTTGTGGTCTGCATCAATTATTTCTCAGACATCTCGTGGTATATACTAATTTTTTTTTTTTTGCTTTGATTGTGACAAAAGATGCGGAGATAGTTTGGTGCCAAGAAGAGGCGATGAACATGGGAGCATTCAGCTACATAACTCCAAGGCTATGGACAGCGATGAGAAGCTTAGGCAGAGGAGATATGGAAGACATTAAGTACGTTGGTCGTGGACCTTCTGCTGCTACTGCCACTGGTTTCTACACTTTCCATGTCAAAGAGCAAGCCGAGCTCGTTCAGAAAGCCATTGGAAAGGAACCCATCAGTTAAAAACCAAACTTCATTTTTTGAATGAATTCTTTAAATAAGAACTTTGGGTGAATCAAAGTGATAAACAACACTGACAAAATCATCATGTATTTGCTTTATTTGGCCCCTTTGATTTTTTTTTTGAGCCTGTCTTGTGTTGCAGGTTAATACGGATCATACTCATTTTCAGAAAAGCTTTTGTTTTTTTCCTTTACATTTTTGTTCTTCGACACATCTTTTGCTTTTGTCGTACAACCTTTTTTTAATACTTTGGATGTTCACTAATGACACTGCATTGTTGTGATGAGGTAAAAAAAATAAAAATTGTGATGAGGTATTTTTTAGTAGAATTCAAAACAAGTTTCACTATTTTTTTTTGTAACTCCTCATCAAATATGATACGAATTATTAAGATCAACAGATTGTTTAAATGTTCGACCAACATATAGCATGTATAGTTGACCAACAAAAGGTTTAGTTGACCAACAAAAGGTTTAGTTGACCAACAAAAGGTTAATAATTCTATGTTAGCAATGTCGAGATCATTGTAGATGTCATTGCCAATGTGATTTTAGCGACTTATAAAAAGAAAAATGCAATTTGCTAATGTCTAACAATAGTGGACAAACCAACGGTTACTTTATTGGTTAGAGCCATATGTCTAGTAATGAGCTTAGAGTTTGAAGGTTAGCGCTTAGTTATACCATCATATAAGAGAATGAGAAACAAGAGATCTTTTTGAACCCTAGCTAGTACATAACCACGAAAATCTCTTGAGAACCATAGATCAAATAACCCATTTATCTACGAGGGTAATAGGCTCGAGAAAAGGAAGAAAGACGATTTAAGATGATGGTGTCACTCTGTCGTAGCAACTGATCAGTTGCTTTATAGGTTAGAAATGATTATGTTGTAACGTTTATACTAGATTTTGACCCGCGCTTTGGAAGCGCGGAATATTTTACGATGAAAAATTTCACTAATAATTTAACAAATATTTTAGTAATTTTTAAAGAGTGTGTATTTAAAATATTTTTGCATTTAAATCAGTGTTTTTAAATTCAACCCGATTGTGATTATACCGGTTAATCCGGAGATCTAACAATTCAATTTAGGTTTTTAAAATATACATATTAAAAAAATCATTAAAACCCGAGACTAACCGATTGAACTGATGGATGACCGATATGTAATCTAATTGGATTTAAATTGTAATAGTTTCATAATTTGTAATCTTATAATCCAAATTTTAAAGTTTATTATTTTGCAGTTTATGAAATTATAACGTTTCTACAAAATTTTAAAGAGAAAATGATATATATAAAATAACTAAAAATGTATGTCTAACTATAAAGTATAAAAATGTATTTAATTTAAAAACTTACAAAATAAATGTTAGGTCCAACAAAATGTTTCTGTTTTAATAAGATAGACTAGATCTTGACCCGCGCTTTGGAAGCGCGGAATATTTTACGATGAAAAAATTCACTAATAACTTACCAAATATTTTAGTAGTTTTTAAAGAGTGTGTATTTAAAATATTTTTGCATTTAAATCAGTGTTTTTAAATTCAACCCGATTGTGATTATACCAGTTAATCCGGAGATCTGACAATTCAATTTAAGTTTTTAAAAAATTCATATCAAAAAAATCACTAAAACCCGAGACTAACCGATTGAACTGATGGATGACCAATATGTAATCTAATTTGATTTAAATTGTAATATTTTTCATAATTTGTAATCTTATAATCTAAAATTTAAAGTTCATTATTTTGCAATTTATGAAATAATACGTTTCTACAAAATTTTAAAGAGAAAATGATAGATATAAAATAATTAAAATTAATTATTGTATTGTTTGGAAACATTGATAGTAGTATAAAAATATATTGTTTGGAAACATTGATAGTAGTATAAAGAAATAAGTATATTGTTTGGAAACATGGATAGTAGTATAAAGAAATGAACATTAGTGATTTAATGTAGGTTTAACTATAAAGTATAAATGTGTATTTAATTTAAAAACTTACAGAATAAATATTAGGTCCAACAGAATGTTTCTGTTTTAATAAGATAGATATTGCTTTATAGGTTGATGCCTTTATGGACCATCTAAAACAAACATATAGATCATAAAGCAGCGAAATCAAAGCCTTTTTAACATATATGTCTAGAGCGAATATCATGAGAAGTTCCCTTGTTCATTCAAATAAAAGGAAAAAGGAATGAATAAAGAAACCTTAACATTAGAACATCCGAAACTAAACACAAAGCTGATGATCTCTCCAATCCATGACAGTCCCTTAGAACCGTTATGTTAGGTCTTTCAAAACAAATGCTACACAGAACAACTAAACAAATCTGTTAAGAAGCGTCGCTTAGAACTTACACGCACCATTACTTGGGTTGCTCGTTACAACGACACCGGTCCCACTGAAATGACACGAACCGTCACTGCGACCGTTTTTCTGGAAATAAGCGTTCATCACAAAAGAAGCATGCATCCTTAAACTGCTAGGGTTAAAACACGAGCCACCGGCTTGGATCGGTTTACAGTCAACGCCTCCCTGACTACAAACCCAATCAATATTCGCTTGCAACTGCGCATTAGTGGCGCCTGACTTTGCCACACACCATTTACCACCAGCAGTACTAGGCCCTGGCAATGCTGGTACTGGACGTCCACGGCCCCCACCTCGGAGGAGACCAACGTCGTAAACCGGAGAGAAATCAGACCGGAAAAGCCCCCAGTTCCGCTCAGCGGTTGGACCGGGTTTGCCTTCTTCGTTAAACAAACCGAAAATGTAAGTCTCGAACCGTCTTTTAGGCATGAGAGGTGTTCCTTGGCCTTGTGCACGTTTTATAACGTTGAGGTTGAACCAAGCCGCGTTTGCTGGAGAGCACCAAGGTGCATCGCAGGCAGACGGCCAGCCAGTCTCTCCGACGACGATGTTAACATCTCCGTAGCCAAGAGCTTTCATGGCTGAGTAAGTCGAGTCCATGAGAGCATCGTACATGTTTGTGTAGATTTTGCGTGTGAACGGGTCACGAACCGCCTTGTACGGTGAACGGAAAATGGCGAAGTTGACGTTTTTAGGGTCGAAACCGAAGTAAGGGTAAGGGTTAACCATGAAAGGAGACTTGGTCTGCCGATGGTAAGCTAGGATCGGAGCCAAAATGCCTTTGTCCCAGACAGGTCTGAATCGACCCCTGCTTGGTGCACCGTGCAGGTCATAGGCAATGATGTTAAGTGAATGTGCGGTTGTAACCTGAAACCAAATGGTATATTAGAAATAATGATTACCTATCGGCTATCAGTATCTAAAAATTTGCAAATAGTAATCATTTTAGTATATTACTTCTCTGTTTTAAATTACGTATCATTATAAAGTAAAATTTTTCTAATTTTTGATCAGTTTATTTTTATAATTTCAATGCAATTTTGACACCAGTTTATTCGTTTTACCTATAACTAAACGAAGAAAACAATAAATACTTTAAAATTTAACAGTCAAATAAAGGTAATTAACTATTTTTTTCTAATTTGCGTAAGAACTAAAAAGTTTAAATGACCAAAATTTAAAATAGAGGAAGTATATGAATTTCCCACTTAGAGCATCTTTAACGGGGTATTTGAACACATCTTATGAGAATTTAATAAAAGAAAAAAAAAGAAAAACTGATCAAAGATGTGTTTTACGGTTATTATGCAAGAAGTGTCTTGATAAAGTTATTAGGGTGACGTGCTTTACTTTCATTGGTGCTGTTTTTTGAAAAATGAAATATTTTTTTCATTTGTTGGAAAAATAGAAAACTACACAGACGAAACCGTCATTCTCCTCTGTCGCTCTCCTCTATGGCTCTCCCAATCCATCTCTTCTCTTCTCCAGAGGCTATATTGGGTTTCATTTTGGTTTGGTATGTAATATAATCCCGTCTGCAAACAATCATTTTGGTCGCATCTCTTTATCTCGGCTCAAAGCCCTCCCTCCCCCCTCACAATCGGCGACGAAAAGTAAAGTTATCGTGACAGCAGAGTTGGAGTAGAGCATCTTCTTGTCTCTTTAGTGACAATTGTCTTTCTGGGTTTCACTCTTTCTCGGCTACTCGCCGCTACAGCCAAAGTAAAGTTTCAATCTTTTTTCTTTTTCTTTCTCAGCTTAACTCTCTGGACTTGGAAATAGTATCTTCTGCAGGGTATTGGGTTTTGAAATGCCAAAGTCGGCTTTTTTTAATTTTGTGATACATGTTAGATTTCCTTTGATTGAAGTATCTTGGAATTGGTTTATGTGAAAAAATACACAAACTTTTCGTGTCTTTAAGTTATGTGTCTTGGATCTCTTGATGTTTGGATGATTCTTCAGTATATCAAGCTCCCTTTATCTGGATTTGTAATTAATGAATATAGTTCACAAGCTTACAGGAATGACTAGCGATTCTGGTGGATAATCAAAAAGGGTTTAACAGATTGTATATGGTCTCTATTTCCACAGCAGTTTATATTGTTTAGGGAAATTCCAGCTGTAATTTTCATGTTATTGCAGAGATTTGATTTGAGATTAGTCTGGATTTCCTTTTTATTTAATTTTGTTCTCATCCTGAGGCGTTTTTATTTGCTTGACTATTTTGTGCATTTTCTTGGTGGATGAAGTCTAGTGTGCCATGAAACAACACATGTGGCTGGTGGTTTCTTGTATGAGAATTAGCCTTTTACATCTAAACTTATTTTTGGGTCTTGTCCTAATTGTGGTATCGTTTGTCTCTGTTGCGGACTAGGTTGTCATGACTTATTTTTGGGCTTTTGTTTTTGTTTGCAGGCATCTCTTTCTCAAACACAGAAGAAACATTAACACAAGCTTTTTCTCAATATGGTCGTGTTTTTGGTGGTCAGTCTAGTAATCTCAACACTAATCTTTTTGATTAATATGTTTGTTTCTTTTTATGTTTTGCATTTCTATCTTTCATTTTTTTTTAATAATAATTTGAATTTGTATATTGGGTATCTTTTTATTTTCAAATAAAATTTAGTATTACTTTTTTATGTTTTTAATTCAAAAATTATTTTTAATGTTTTAAAAATTATTATATATTTTAACATTATTAAATTATATAACTATTAAGATACAAGTTCTATATCCTCCCACTTATCCCACTACTAATTATTACTAAATTTCACCTCTTATATTATTTTATTAATTTTTTACAACTAAGCTATATCCCCTCACTTATGCCATTAAAGATGGTCTTAGAGCATATATTTACATTTATGATGTAATGAACGGAGAGTTTTAAGACATGGCAGACATATTACGACTTTTTTTGCTTCTGTCATCATTTTAACATCCACTTGTCCGAATCTATACAGTATACACAACCTTGAGCGGTGAGACAGCACGTGGTGGGACAGTCTACCTTGAATTATTATCATTCGCTACGCTAACTCTCAATGAATTTTGATTTCAAAATAACAAACAAATTAGACCTAATAAGATTTGAAATTAATAATAATGATATCGACCTATAATTAAATCTATCAATTAATTACGAACCAAAAACATAGAAAATCTAGAGATTATGAAAAATGGAGAGAAGGCGGACCTTAATATCCCTGACACCAGCACGAACCAAAGCACTATTAAGACTCCTCATAGCCGGTAAAAGCTTCGAGATCATGTTATTATCTCCGGTGAGAAGAATCTCATTTCCAACGGAGATATATTTGATTTTCGTCAGAGGATGAAACGGTAAAATATTAGACGAAACCCACCGACGAGCTTGCATCCCGTTAGCTAACGCCGGAATATCACCGTTAGGGACGGTAACGACGAGGGATATTCCGGTACCGGCGAAGGCACGGAGGATATTGGGATCCACGTTGAAGATCTTGACGCTATCTATCGAAGTCTGAGTCTTGAGGAAGTTTGCAACCTGAGTCGGCGGTGGGAGGTTTCCTAGAGTTCCGTAGTTGACGCCGATGGAGGATATCGCGGCGGGAAAGGTGAGAAGTACGGCGACGGAGAAGAGGACAAGAGAGATTAACGGTGGCGCTTTCGCCATGTTTGCTAGGATCGAAATAATGGGAAAACCAATCGTTTGAGGTATGTTTTTATATTGTTGAGTGTGTTAATGCTTATTGAGAAAAAACTATATACTATACAGAAATCAATAGATAAATAGATATGACCGTTTTGTATAGGAGTGTACATCTGGTATGGGTATAAGTGTATAAGTGTATATGTATTTTTTGGTGACGAACAGCTGGATATTATTGGAAAGAAAAATTAATATTGTTGTCTTTCATTGTATGTGCGTCGGCTTGAATTTAGGCCGTTGTAAATAATTGAAAAGTGGATATTCTTTTTTTCTTTTTTGTAAAATAAAAAGGTTGAATTTTATGAATTATGACCGTGAAATTTTTAGTTAATTTTGATAAGTAGAGAGCTTTTAATTGATGATTTATCTTTTTTTGATGTAATTTTACAAAAATATAGCTATTGACTATTGATTATTGTGAGTAATATTCTTCTTAATGTAATTAGTAAACGTATGATTAAGTTTTAAATTATTAAATGGAGAAAAAAAAGAAGAAAGATACATTGACGCGGTTTCTGATAGTCACATGGGCACGTGTTCGCGGAATCGTATGAGTTTGAAACACTACCGACCAAAGTCAAATAGATTCGACTTTCGATGTATGAAGATTTTGGGGAAGCTAATATTTTAAATCTTTGGCCACTGGTTTTTTTTCTTTAAGTTATAAGAACTGGAACTCTATTTTTTCCTCTGTAATCTATAACAATAAAGTTGGCTTATCTGCCTTCTCAATGTGTCCACGTCCTTTTTGGAGGCTGGGGCATTTTGCGACACGTGTCGGCACCTGAGTGGTTCATGTATGTCACGCGATCCGGTTCTGCAGTCGGCCGAGATCCATTCAGAATTAGGTTTCGGTTTTCCTCTTACGCCTGCGACTTCTGACGATGAAATTCTGCAGAAACCTCAAGCGCCGTTCCCATCTCCGTAACGTCTCATGCCGTTCCCATTAATCTGTTATTCACTCCGATTNATTAACCTGTTCTTCACTCCGATTTTTTCGTCATTAACCCACTCCTCCACTTGAAGCATTCAATCTACCTCTTCGTTTCCCACAATAACCAGCTGAAGCTTCAGCTATAAATATCGGTCCTTCCTGCTATGAACAGTCCAACTCAAATGAGATCAAGAAGCATACTTTTTCATAGCAACTGATTTCGGTGGCGTCTTCGTACACTCTCCTTGCCGATCTGAACGACGGACAATGCTATAACACGACGGAGGTTCGTCCATGGCGAATTCCTTCACCCTGATTTGTTCAACTACGGCCGAAGTCTTTTTTTTGGTTTTTTGAGGTTTGATCCCAACTGAAATTTTCTGAATCAGTCTATAACCTAATCACTGTCTGAGACAACTGAGTTGTGAGATACTTTTCAGATTCGGTGAGGAAGGAAAGGAAACATTCTACACGACTTATGCTGAAGTCTGTGACAACTTTGATGCAATGGAACTCAGGTCTGATTCTAAGGGGAATTTAGGCATGCGGTATGTGAGACATTATCCTTTTGACAACACGTTCTATAAACACACTTATTATGTGTTCTTATATTGTCATAAAGTTTGTATTTTTCTGCTGTGGTCTATCATATAATCTTAAAACATGTGGCCAGGTTTTGAGAAGCCTTCTGCTATTCAGCAGAGAGGAGTTATTCCATTCTGCAAGGGTCTTGATTTGATCCAGCAAGCTCAATCTGGAACATGCAGGACCGCTACCTTCTGCTCTGGCGTTTTACAACAGCTTGATTACTCTGTTGTTCAGCGCCAAGCTCCTGTTCTGGCTCCCACCAGAGAACTCACTCAGCAGATTGAAAAGGTTATGAGAGCTCTTGGTGACTACATCGTTGTCAAAGTCCATGCCTATGTTGGCGGAACAAGTGTGCTCGAGGATCAACGTATCCTCCATTCTGGTGTCCATGTTGTTGTTGGTACACCTGGTCGTGTTTTGACATGTTGCGGGTAGACAGTCACTTCCAGCTTCTTCCTTCCAAGTTTCAGGTTGGTGTTTTCTCTGCGACGATGCCACCTGAAGCCCTTGAGATCACAAGGAAGCTCATGTACAAAACTGTGAGGATTATGGTTAAGCGAGACGAGCTGACTCTTGAAGGGCCCAAGCAGTGTCATCTTATAAAATGAGGAGCCGTGATCACACGGTTTCAGCTACACATGGAGATGTGGATCAGAACATGAGAGAAATCATCATGCGTGACTTTCGCTCTGGGTATTCACGTGTTCTTATAACTACTGATCTTCTTGCACGTGGTATAGATGTTCAGCAATTATCTTTGGTCATTAACTTTGAGCTCCCAACATAACCGGAGAATTATCTTCACCGTACTGGAAGGAAGTGGGAGGTTTAGCAGAAAGGGAGTGGCATTTAATTTCATGACAACGGATGATGAAAGTTTTACAATGTGATCATTGAGTCGCCAAGCAATGTTGATGATCTTCTCTGAGCCTCTTTTGTTTCCAGTTGAGGCGGCCCGTAATTTCTTTCTTGATTTTACCGAGAAACTGCTGATTTTGCCATCTTTTGCAGTTTTTCTATTTTTTTATTTATTTATAGTTTTGGCAAAATAATAAGAGAACTCTCTCATAATTTTTTGTGTTAACCTGACTCACAAGGATAGTCTGTGGACCGAAGGTTATTTGTTTCTTTTTTTCTACATAGAATATCTGCATGTATTACTTGAGTAATATATTATATTCAAACGAAAGAAGCAAACATAACTGTTAACACAAATATGTTATACATATCTTAGAAAACAGTAACAATAGCTCGAAAGAAAAGATTTTCGATTCGATATTTATCATGGAAGAAATACATGCAGAGCGAAGATTTAAAAACAGAGAAGGCAAAGCAGACATATTTGAATGAATCAAAGAAGAAGAAGAAAGAAAGTTTCAGGCTTTACAATAAGTTTTATGAACATTAAGTTCTCTACTTCATCTTTTCAGAATGAAAGGGAGAAAGAGAGAGATGGTGCAGAGCTGTAATTGTTTTTCCTTTAATATAATTCCACGGTCTAATAAATCATTTTGTCCTATGTCAAAGTTTGAGGCCTTAGCCCCTTCTCTGTTCCAGCATTTTCTTTAATCTGTTTTTTTTTTTACTTTGATTGCAGCTAAGCAGGTTTTGTACCCAAAACAGGGTCTGTTTCTTATACGCCAAGTCTTCCTTGCTTCAAGACTTCAAGTACACAAAGCGAAGGACCTTGGATGGGTTCTGCATGAACAAGAATCTAACTGACCCATCAAATGTGGAGGAGGTTCTGCTGAAGATAAAGCACAGCTGGAGAAACATGTACTCATAAAATCCTTTTATATATAAGTTTCAAACAAAAAACCTTTATCTGTCAGGCCTCTAATTTCTATATCAACAATATCAAATGCACCAGAGAGTAATATTTTGAAAATTCATATATCTGCAAGCAATTCTCATGTGTCCGTAATCCCCATCTCAGAACTATATTACAACGCTCCTAGCATCCCAGTTCATTAAATATACTACGTATATAAATCTTCCAACGTGTACAGAAAAATAAAATAAAAGATGATTAAACAAATATAAGTTAAATTAGCAGAAGCCTGATCATTTGATTCGACTGGTTTAAAAACTAATCACCCTAAGAAAACTTTAAAATAAATAGTACAAAAGTAGTTGCTTAATTAGAACATACGAATCCTGAACAAATTTTAAATAAAAGTTATATTATTAATAAAATGCACCGTCATATAAAGAACAAATAATGTGATGCTCTCTTACAATCCACACAAAATATAAATGTGTAGATAATTTTGATAAAAATTAACAGTCTAGCGTAAACAAACAGTCAATTCATCATTCATCATACACCATTGTCTCAGAAAACACAAACGCTTCTATATAAATGGTCCTTTTTTTTTGTGCAACATATAAATGGTCCTTTAAACAAAATTTTATAAGAAGTCAGCAAAATCGATCACTTAAATTCACCATCTATAAGATACAGCTATATCATAACTTTCTCTGATAGAACATTATTTATCAAGTAATTCTTAAAAACTTGGAAATATATCTACATAATTCATAAGTATTTGTAATACAATACTATATCAACAAGGCAGCACTCTAAATATAAAAGAAAAATATGTTAAACAATAATAAATGTCAATGTAGCAATTTGAAAGAAAAAAACATACGCGTACACGCAGATCAAAGTCTAGTTATAACAAACCATACTTATATTTTGGTGACCGACCTTATATATGGTTAAACTTAAATGAAATAATTATTAATGATTAATTTTAATACAACTTTCCTAAATCACCAGTAATAGATTCTGAAATTATTTGAAAAACAAATTTATTATAATTTTCAAATCTGGTTGATAGTTTTACCAGCAATATATTCTGAAATCTAATTTTTTTAAAGAATTTATATAGAATATATTAAGTGGGGCTTATTGTATTAGGGATTTGATAAAATTTTGGTTTTTTCCAAATTTTTCTTATTGGATATGGTATTCATAAAAGTTCAAACAAATCAATGGTTATTGGATACAACATTTGTAAAAATCCTATCAAAACTCCTCTTATTGGAAAATATGGATTTCATCAATAATTTTTATCAAAAATTATTTAGGATTATTAGAAAAAACAATTTACCCTTTAAACTCAAGAGAGAAAAATACCATCTAAAAATGATGAAATTTGAAAAAAAAAAAAACAATGACAGACTCCATCTTCACTCTGTAAGTCCACATGCTCTTCACCATCACTGATTCCATGCTCTTCGATCTCGACATGGCTCATTATTTTTTCTTCACTCTGTTCTCATCCGTCCCCCGTTCTCCTATCTCTGATCCCTCCCCAANCCTTAGAAAAATACAGTTCTTTTTTATACAAATATTTACTTAATTTCATCGTTTATCATTCAAACATGCACATCACTATAAATACGAGTTCTATACTACTACAAACCAAAACCAGTATTACAAAGCCAATCTATTACATATAAACTTGTGAAAATAATTAGAGAAAGAGAGAGTATGTATTTTCCAAAAGAGTTAGATTTATATACATACGATCCCGATATGCTCAACCTTAAATATTAGATACAATGAACGGGATAAACTTGGCGTGCCCCCAATCTATATTTATTTTTTTTTTTTTTTTTTTTTTGATTAACCAGGTCGGAGGTTCGGGCCTTCGGCCCTAATCCCCCTACCTAGGCCCGGAACCAGCCTGTGTCTGTACTTGTTAAGGCCCTGGACACTCCTCCCACGGTGGATCGAACCCAGGAGTGCAACACCACCAACAGCTGCGCTTAAACCAACTGAGCTGTCACATCCGTGGTAATCACTAACCTTCTTTCTCCAAATAATCCATTTATCCAACCTTCTTCACCTTGGTTTGTTCTACAATAACATCTTGCCGTACATGGTTTCACCGAACAAGACCTTCATCTTTATATTAGTTACTTTTAGAACAGAAAGAAGACAAACACGGGTTCAAGCAGTGGTTCGAACCCTTGATAAAGGTTCAGTGAGGTAAGTCTATTCCAACTAGGAAAACCCATTCTTTTATTATTTACACTTTAGATTAGCATACCATCATAATGTAAATTCAACTCTTCAGTTTTGATCAATAAATTTGATAGTCAATAAAAAAAGTATTTTGGTACAATTACAACATATGGAGGCAATTTAAAGTTATTACGGCATTTGCTATATAAAAGATATATTAAATGTTGTTGCAAATTTTCCTATAATTACTTTTAAATAATACATTTGGCTTAAATATTTTATGACGTTTATTAAAATGTGGTTAACAATTAATATTTTAATAAAATAAGTAGATATCAATGGTGATACTGCATAAATTGATTATTTTATCTTATCTATTAAAATAAAAGTCATGGCTTTATGTGTGATTTTTTTTTTAATTTGACCATCATTTAGAAATTTTATTGAATATATCTTATTATAACTAATAATATATAAAATTTTTGAACTACTTTAATCATAATATCTTTTCGTTTTAAATATAAATGTATTTATTTAAAAAATTCTTACAAATCTGTTTAGAAAGATTTGAAAAAGATCTTAATTTATATTTAGATATTTTCACTAAATTCGAAACTAGTTTAAAAAAATTATTATAGTTAATATATTCAGTTACCGTTTATAAAATGAAAAATATAAATTATCCTATTTTTATCTAATATATAATCATAATCAATCATATTGAAAGAAAATTATTGTATTGAGCTAAATATGATAAAAAAATTATTAAATAGATAAATTTATATATTTTATTTTCATGTATAAAATATTTATGTTCAAAAAATAAAAAATAATACATTGGTAAGACATGTTAACATTAGCAAACTATAAAATACATATATAAAAATTAACATGCATTTCATCAAAGCTAATAATATAAAATCTTTGTAACTATTTTAATCATGATATTAGATTTGATCCGCCTTTTCAAAGAGCGGGTATATTTTTTTTTTGAAAAAATAAATTTTATATTTGAGTTTTTTTTCAATTATATTTGTATTTAATATTAGTTTAACTTGATATAATAGTCTCTTAAATAAATGAAATGGTTGGACATAATATTTATAAATAGGTTATGTTTCTGTTTTAATAGAATAAATCTTTTCATTTTAAATATAAATATATATTTATGTATAATATTTTAAAAAATCTAGTAAGTCTGTTGACAAATATTTTAACAATATCTTAATTTCAAAAATTTGGTGTAAATATTTTCACTAATTTCATAATTAGTAATGAATTATTATTATGCTTTAATATATATTGAGGTATCATTTATAAAATGAAAATTAAAACTCTATCCTATTTTTATATACTTTATAATCATAATCATAATGTTACAATACAATTATTATATTGAACTAAATATGATAAAAGTATATTAAATTGATAGATTACAAATTTTATTTTCATAAATATAAACTATTTATGTTAAAAATATAATATGATAACAGAACGACTTAAAATTAGAAAACTATATAATACATGTCTAAATATTAATATATCTTAGTTTTTTGTATATACAATAATATATTATCTAAAATGAATAAACATATAAGATATTGGTAAAAGAAAATCCATTTTTGAAGGATGAGTCAGAATTTAATCTAAATTAAACAAAAAATAATTTTAAAATCTTTTTATGAATATATTAATTTTTAATAAATAAATACAAATACAATAGGATAAGTATATAATAAGAAGTGACAAATACAACCTCCGGGGGCACCAACCCAGACCCACTCGTCTGCAGAGTTAAAACCAGAAGCCGTTCAGCTCTCAAAAATTCATTTGGGGGCACCATCTAGACCCCGGAGAATAATGACGAAATTGGAGGTATTCCTCGGAATTTAGACTCCCTGGAGCCTAATCCTACGAATACCTCCGGGGGCACCACGACACCAGGTCCCGAACAGGAACCTCCTTCGTCTCTTCATAACAAAGTTGTTGCGAAAAAGGATTGGAGAATACCAATCACGCAATACATCCTCGAAGGAAAGACTCCACCCAATAAATGGGAGGCTCGAAAGCTCAAAGCATTAAGCGCGAGATACTGCATAATCGAGTCTGTCCTCCACAAACGAAGCGTTTCCGGATCTTACCTAAAATGTGTCCATGGCCTCGTTGCTATGAGACTCATGAAGGAAATGCACGACGGCTCCTGCGGGAACCACTCTGGAGGAAGAGCTCTGGCCATCAGAATCAAAAGACAGGGCTATTTCTGGCCTACCATTATTGCAGACTGTGAGCTCTACTCCTCTTCATGCGACAAGTGCCAGAGGCATGCACCGATTATACACCAACCTGCGGAAAAGCTATCCAACATATCCGCCCCTTACCCATTTATGAGGTGGTCCATGGACATCGTAGGACCACTAGTAGCGTCAGGAAGTGGAAAGAAGAAGCTACGCTTCCTCTTAGTCCTAACAGACTACTTCACGAAATGGATAGAGGCTGAAGCTTTCCAACAGGTAACCAGAGTCGAGGTCGAGCGATTCGTGTGGAAAGAAATCGTGTGTAGACACGGTGTCCCATATGAAATCGTAACCGACAATGGAGGACAGTTCATATCCCACGACTTCAAAATATTTTGTGACAAATGGAATATTCGCCTGACCTTCTCAACACCTCGATGACCTCAAGGAAACGGCCAGGCGGAGGCTGCTAATAAATCAGTATTAGCAAACCTCAAGAAACGCCTCGGAACCCAGAAGGAACTCTGATCATAAAAGTTACCTGAAGTACTTTGGGCATGTCGAACCATCCCACGAAAGGCTACAGAAGAAACCCCTTTCTCCTTAGCCTACGGGATGGAAGCTGTCGTCCCAGCCGAAACCATTGCTGGTAGCCTCCGCCGGGAACTTTGTACATCCGACCCCGTAGCTAATGATCAGCTCCTAACGGACAGCCTCGATCTATTCGAGGAAAGACGAGACCGAGCCCTGATTCGCATTCAAAACTATCAGCAAGCAATGGCACGACAGTACAACTCCAAAGTCAGGCCCCGACAGTTCGCTGTAGGTGACCTAGTACTTAGGAAAGTTTTCGAAGGAACCAAAGAACCAGATGCTGGGAAATTAGGAACCAATTGGGAAGGTTCCTATCGGATCATCCATGTGGTACGACCTGGCGTTTACAAGCTCCAAAAGGTGCGAACCGGGGTACCTAAAATCAGATCGTGGAACGCTACGAATCGTAAGAGATACTATCATTAGGTACCTAAAATTCCCGAACTACGTTAGGCTTGATCCCTTGACTGGGTACGTAGGCAACTCCGTCATGAGTGCAGTCCCAACCTCATTTCAACACTTTATTCACCACAACCAAAAGGGGCATATGTCTGATTAAAATCACATAGCTCAAGCAGCAAGTGTATGATCATTATAATACATCAATTGTATGATTATTATGATACCATGTATCTAATTATCAATCAAACAATCATCCTCGATGTCTCAATTCTTTAACAACACATGTCCCTACAAACATGGACCTAGGGTCCTAAAACCTTCCGGGTCAGCCCAGGTCCCCATGAACCTGAACATAAGGTCTTAAAATCTTTAGAAACTACCAAGGTCTTAAAATCCTTCAAGCAAAACCAAGCTTAATAAGCCTAAATCTAAGGTCTTAAAATCCTTAGAAACTACCAAGGTCTTAAAATCCTTCAAACAAAGTCAGGTCTCCATTGACCTCAACCTAAGGTCTTAAAATCCTTAGAAACCATCAAGGTCTTAAAATCCTTCGAACGAGGCCAGGTCACCTCGGACCTAAACCTAGAATCTCGAAATCCTCAACAAAATACAAAGGTCTTAAAATCCTTATCAAATTTCGAAAGGTCTTAAAATCCTAAGCAAGTTCCAATGGGTCTTAAAATCTCGTAAACAAATTCAGGTTCCCAAGAACCCCCACCTAAAGCACACGAGTTAAACTCAGGTTCCTAAAAACCTTAAGCTAATCTCGATACTTCAGGAACCCTTCCTAAGGGGCCTAAAATGATCCAAGTCTCCAAGACTTATCATGAAATCAGAGATCTAATTCGGAGGATTCACTAAACCTCTTAATTAGTAACCGAAGCACATTCCCTATCAAAACTCTTAACTAAATTTGAGGTCATCCAAAAAATGACTAAGTCAAATCAAAAGACTTGAAACGAAACTGAACACCAAGTTTTGATAAATAAAAGGTTTAAAGGCCTCCTCAGGCCAACAAATGTTCAAAAAGACCTTAACGTAAACAAAGGTTTATAAGCCTCCTCAGGTTATAAGTCTTAGAAATAAAAGAAACAAAAGCCCATTGGGCATCCTAGAAACACATAAAAGAACCTCAGCTCTTAAACCTCCTTGTCACCGGAGCTCTTCTCAGCTCCCTTGTCAACCGGATCATCCTCCTCATCAGGAACCTCTTCCTCCATCTCCTTGTCGCCATCTCCCGGGGCGGCTTCGACTGGGGCTGAGCAAGAACCCATCAATCCCAAATTAGAACTGAACTCTCCAAAAAAGGAGAGATTAAACATATTAATCTCAAAAGTACCTGAGCTCTCAGAGAGTTGAGGAAGAGGGAGCTTGCTGATCGAAAAGCCCGAGACCTGAGCCTTCTCGTACGCAGCAACATCTTCTGGCATCATAGCCACCAAGCGAGCGTACTCATCCTCAACACTCTTAATCTCGCCATCCAGCATGTCTTTCAGGAGCTCAGTGTTGGCTTGAATCTCTTGAGCATGAACCAGGAGATCGACTTCATCCTTCTTCTAGGAGAACTTCTCCTTGACAGAAACCAGAACCTTGTTGTAAGCGTCAGCTACCTCCCTCTTTCCTCTCCGGACGGCTAGCCTGACCTCAGCTTCTTTGTTCTTCTGGCTGCTCTGAGATGAAGCAATCAGCTCTTTGACTTGGTACTCGGCTATCTTCCGAGCATCATCCAATTCCCCAATCTTTCTATTCTTCACCTGGATGTCAATCAACTGGCTCTCGATCGTCCCTTGCTGAGCATCAGCTTTGGAGCCAAGTCTCTTGACCTCAGCTTGGAGTTCCGAGATCAGAGCCTGATTCTGGTTGAGCTCAGTCTTGGTGGCCTTGACTAGATCAGTGACCTGAGCTAATTCCTCAGCGCTGGGGCATTGTGCACAGCGTCCTCAAACTTGAACTGAGCCCTGTTAATAGCGCCAGCCAACTACGAAAACAAAAAAAAACAATGATTTAGTGAACATCTTTAAGCTAAAAAGTTGAAATAAAATCCATACATGACCCATGCAATGGGAAATGTCAACGTATTCCTCTTTATTGGAAATGTCAATGGGAAATAAAACCAGTCCTTTTCATATGCCTCATTAACGTAGCCAAACCCCATGAATCATCTAAGACTGACCCAGGCTTCGAATGAGCAAAGTTCCAGCCAACGGTTCCCCCCCTAGAAGAGGAGGAGGAAGACCTCAAGGGTCTGTCAACTTGTTCTGTCCGGGACCTCTTGCTCCGCGGAGGCTCAAGTTCTGAGGGACCCCTCGCCATTTGGGGATCAGCTTCCGTCATCGGAACCTCGGAGGAGAGACCAACTTCCTGAGCTCTGGGCTCCGAAGGACCAACATCTTTAGCAGGAGTAGAGCCTCCCTCATCAAGGACTTCCTTTAAGGAGTCAAGGAAAGATCCTCCTTGGTTCTTGTCGCTTCCTCTAGAGGAGCTGGCAGCCTTGGTCGATCTACCCCTGGAACGGAAAGAGGGCTGAATAGACATCTTTTGTGACTGAGTCTTCTCAGAAGTACTGGCTCCAGACGAGACTTCGAATACCGAATCACCTTCAGAGACTGAATCATGAAAAGAATCCATTAATCTCACAAAAACAGATTCGAATAATGAAAATTAGAAGTTATCAAGGGAAGGTTACCTTCTAAACTAGCAACCGTCACTGAATCAGGGAAAGACGCCTTGTATCGTTCAGGGAATCTAGTTGACCCAACTCTCGAAGTGGTATAAGCTCCCCAAGTATTAGGGCTGTGCTGCAGCCTCCTGTGAAGAGCTCTGGTGAGTTTACCGGACAACTTGATAGGGTCCTCAACTTCTGCAAAAGAATCAAAAGACAATTAGCACATCACGATAAGCAAAAATAAATATGCAAACATATCTCTAAAGTCCTAACCAGAAATGTCAGACCAAGAGGTCCTGAGGTCTCGGCCTACAGGAACCGTCGAGGGATCAATCTTGACATAAAAGTACTTCTTCCGCCAGTCATCATCACTGGCCGTAAACTTAAAGATGCCTAGCCCTGGACGACAGGGGAGGTAGTAGGTACCGCTTCCGCCATCCTTGGAAGTACTCTCCATTATCGAGAAGAGACTCATTAGCTCAGTCAACCCCACGATAACTCCTTCCTCCTTGGTCCTAGTGATGAACCCGTTTATCACTCGGATAACCGATGGACAAAGTTGAGAAAGGGCCAGTTGGTAATGATCTAGGAGATCTAGCAAGAGGGTGGGAAGAGGGAATCTAAGATGACACTTAGAAATATATTTCTCATGAACACAGAACCAACCCTCCGGAACGGTTTCAGGGGTTTCATCTTCAGTACAAGCTCTAGCTAGGTCACTCTTGCCGTGAGCTTGAACAGCAAGATTGACGACGTCTTGACTCTTCAAGAGCGAGGGAAAGTGAGGTCCAGAGGAGACGCTCTTGCCACCTTTCTTCTTCATCCTCTTGACTCTTGCTCCGATCGAGTCTTTAACTTTCTTCTTCTTGGCTTCTGTCATCTTTTCACCGGCTTCCCGCTTGACCTTCATAATGCGGGCACCGGAGGCTGAGATTTGAGCCTTGCCGGAACCTTCTTTTTGACTCATGATGGTAAAAGGAAAGGAAAATAGGAAGCAAATGAGGGGAATCGGACTAAGATGAAATCTCAGGGAGAGGTTAAGAACGAAGAACTAGTTCGATCAAGAAGCGGATAAAAAAAAATAACAAAACGCAGTAAAATAAAGGAAAGAGGAGAATTACCTTGGAAACCGTCGAGAGGTGTGGAGGAAGTGGAGAGACAAGTAGTTAATTCTCTCAGCTTTATATCCCATCACGTCTCGAAAATCGGAAACCACATTTCAAACTCTTTTTAATCTGAGTCGTCGATTTAATTAAAGAAAAACTACAGCCGTCCGACCGAGCGAGAATATATATGGTTGAGATAGCCAGTAATCATTTTCTCAACCATAAGATCTAGGTTGGACGGCTAGGCCTAGCTCCCGAGAATAACGAAGTCTAATCTCGAAAGCTAGGGGCAACTGTTGGGCCCAAATATAGCCCGTTAGCTGACGATAGAACCAAAACGAGCATTAGGTTGAAGATAAAGCCCAATGCGTATCGGCGACCTGAGCTAAGGATCAATACGGAGCCGGAGGCTGGAAGCTAAGGACTTTTACCAAAGAGGTCACGGTGAAGAGGAAGCTCACATCATAACAGAAGGAGCGCAGGACCCGGTCAAAGGGAAGCTGTTGCGGATTCCTCAATAAACGGAGAAGATCTCGGGAACCAGTTGGTGACGATCAAGCGGGACCTGAGGCTATTTAAAGAGAAAGTGAATTAAGAAAGAAGATCAATTCGACCCTTATTCGACACAATACTCTCATTATCTTTGTAATCATCAGAGAACATTCCTTGTAACCATTCTTTACCAAAATCATCAATAAAATCATTATTCATTCTACAAGTTCTTATGGGATTCAGTCCACGATTATCTTTCCCTAATCCTTTTCTAAACTATAACCAGACCTAAAACCAAGAGGTGAGTTTAATCCCTCACAGTTATGCTAAGAGTAAGAGTAATTTTTTTTACGAAAAAAGTCTGTATTAGTAAAACAATCTTTTTGCTCTGGCTTTTTTCTCACTTAACGTTAACCTAGATCTAACCCACAGTTTCTCATTTTCGTAGACGTCTCCCTCAATTTTTTTTTTCAATCTCCAAAATAAATTCTATAATTTTAAATTTAAAGTTTTGAGAAGTGAAACTTCAAATTTGTAGTTTAACTATTCAAAAATTGAAAACAAACATAATCAAACTTAAAGCAAATCCAAATTATAAAAAATAGAACGGTTCATATATTTCTTGAACCAGAAAATAAAAAAACTGTAACCAAATCAAAATCGAAAACCAAAAAAACAATTATAATCGAACCAAAAAGTGAAACTCATACATAAACATACTAGTGGACAAAAAATTTTGGAATAATAAATTATTAACCAAAAATAATGTCGCTTTTTGAAAGCATAGATCTTAGTTAGTTTAATTAAGAGAAAATATCAAAATAGCATCAAACCAAAGTTTTGTCACAAAATAGCATCACAATAAAAAAATGACCAAAAAAGTTTTTTTTTTAACACAAATACTTTCATAAATACAGGAAAGAGGAGAAACCCAGCTCAAATCAGTTCGTGGGCTTTTGAACAACAGAGTAGTTTCTGAGGGAGGCTTTGGCCAGCCCATCAGCTTCCTCGTTTTTTGACCGAGGGATGAAACAGAAAAATGACGATACAAACAAAGAGAGGAGATGAATGACATCAGCAAGGATACCATAGATCTCCTTCTGGAGCTATTTGTTGATGATAGCTTGGATAAGCGTTTGACTGTCGGAGCGCACTTCGATGGAAGAGATCCCAAGTGATGCTGCCGATTGGAGAGCAAATCTGATGGCTAAGGCTTCTGCTATCAGAGGGGAGGAGACAAAGTCCTGCGTCTGAGATTCCTTGTAGTAGTTGATTCCTTGATTGTCCTTGAAGATCCATGAAAGTCCTGCTCGGAGAGACTTTTGGTCGCAAGAAGTGTCTGTGAAGCAGATCGTCGAACAGTTAGGGTTGAAACATTGATAGTTCTTTTTTTAGTGTCCAAAAGGCTTGGCGGAGGTATTTTGTGTTTTGATTACCTTAGCTTGCACTAGGTTCCATTCTCTTGCCAAAGCTAAATCTTTTGTGGCTGTTTCTACATGTGTGGTGCTTCTGTTCTCGAAGATAAGTTGATTACGAGCCATCCAAAGCATCCAACAGATCCACGGAAAACAGGGCCTGAGATTCTCATCGAAGGAAGGCAGACAATGTTTCGAAATTGGGTTAAAGCCATGGCCATTGTCTCCAAATCAGCTATGTGAACTGATGTTGATAATGAGATCAGCTTCCAAACCTCTAGAGTAAAGGGACAGGAGAAGAAAAGATCAAAAAAAGTTTTATTGAAAGGTAAATATGAATTTATAATTTTTGGGTTAATTAATATAAGACTTAGTATTTAGAGTTAAGGGATGTGTTTTAGGAATGTATTCAAATATTTAAAATTAAAAAAAATAAATATTAAAATTTTCAAAACAAAGAGATGTTATTTTGGTTATTTTATTTTTTGAGTGCTATTTTGTAACAAAAACTAAAAAAAAAAGCGGTCCGAGAGAATTGTCTTTTAATTAATTTGCGTGAAAAAATCTTAAATAACACCTAATTGTTAATGGGACTGATTTTGTTATTGACGTATTTCAGTGGGCTAGAACTTTGCCATAGAAGCACTAACCACGCCGTCTTTACCCCACCGACCAAACCGTGGGCTACACGTCCATAACAATGTCCTCATCCCTTGTATTTACGTTACTACCCTCATATTTCCATTGTTTTCTCAGCGAATATTCTTCTATACCAAGAAAAAATCGTCATTTCCTAAATTAAATAGTACGAACATATTATTATTTATCTGTTTATATATTAGTGCCCCCTGCGAGATACAACGGCCACTGAACACACTCTCGATCTATCTTCAATCATCGTCGTCTCTGTGACTACTAAAGCGTTTGTTTCTCGTGATCATCGTTGAGAAAGATGGCTAGAAAGTTCTTCGTCGGAGGCAACTGGAGATGCGTAAGCCATCTTCTTCTTCTTCTCCCTAATCTTCGTCCTAGTTATGGTTAGATCGGAGAATCTCACTTTAGTAGATCGTGTTTAAGGTTTTGGTTCACTTTTTGCCTCGATTGAGTTTGAAATTTCAGATTCACGTTTTGATTAGATGAGTGTTATCTGATTCCGATGGTTGAGATTTGTCGATTCGATGCTGGATCTCAGTTTGGAATAGAATGCTAAATTAGATGATCTTTGATTGAATCTTGTTGGATGAAGTAGTTTATACATGCTGTGATTGAATGAATGTAGAACGGAACTGGTGAGGAGGTGAAGAAGATTGTGAGCACTCTTAACGAAGCTCAAGTACCTTCACAGGATGTCGTTGGTATGTGCTGCATCTCAGTTACTTTGATGGCAAGTATTGGTTTATCTTGTTATTTAGGGATGTGAATGTGGCTATGAATCTCCATCTTGAAAGGCTATATAATAACTGCTACAAGTGTTTCTGAATTGCTTTTGTTCTGAAAATAGCGTATTTTTTGATGTTATGTATCCACTGGCTATGAAGTGAAGTTGTTGGTAGATTAAGTACTTGTTTTCTTTCCGCAAGGATGATCAAGTCTATTAAGGAGTTATTGTTAGTCGAGTTTTATTTTTCATCTATACTCATATGATTTGGTGTTATGCAATGTTATATAGCATTAACCAGCCACGTTGTTGGTAGTAATGTACTTGAATTTCTTCAAATGTAGAGGTTGTGGTTAGCCCTCCATATGTGTTTCTTCCTCTGGTTAAGAGCACATTGAGGTCTGACTTCCATGTTGCTGCACAAAATTGCTGGGTGAAGAAAGGAGGTGCCTTCACCGGTGAAGTGAGGTGAGATCCTCTAGCCACTGATGTCTATCTACTTCAAACTGTTTTTTTTTATTATTCTTTATGGTTTTATCTAGTAAATATATTTGGTTTTTGAAGTTTGGTTAGATTGTTTTCAAAACAAATTAATTTTACTCTTCTTTTTCTTGTTTCATATTATACCATGCCTCTTATGCCTTTTGAAACTTGTGTTTGCAGTGCGGAGATGCTTGTGAACTTGGACATCCCATGGGTTATCCTTGGTCACTCTGAAAGGAGGGCACTCCTCAATGAATCAAACGAGGTTGGTGACCTTTCGTTCATGTCTCTACCATTTAGATTTGAGAGCTATGATTTTGGTATTTGACCTCAGCCCTACATCTGTAGTTTGTCGGAGACAAGGTGGCCTATGCACTTGCTCAAGGTTTGAAAGTGATTGCATGTGTTGGTGAGACTCTTGAGCAGCGAGAGGCTGGGTCTACCATGGATGTTGTGGCTGCCCAGACTAAAGCTATTGCTGGTATGTATATTGTCAAACACTTTTATCGCTTTTTTTCGCCTTTTTAGTTTGTTCTATATGACCCTGTGTGCTTGTTATGATGATACTAGTTCTCGCTCTAAATGCATATAGCTGCTTTAGTAAGGCAGTAGTACATGGTGACTTTATTTTTTCCATACACTGCATTTACTATACTTTATCTCCTTTTGTTGGCAATTAATGGCAGATCGCGTGTCCAACTGGTCAAATGTTGTCATAGCCTATGAGCCAGTGTGGGCCATTGGAACCGGAAAGGTCGCTAGCCCAGCTCAAGCTCAGGAAGTAAGTTATATTATCTATGTGTGTGATCAGTGAAGCGTTATTGCTTGTTGTCATGACTTGATATGAATACCAATACTCTCTCAGGTACATGATGAGCTGAGGAAATAGCTTGCAAAGAACGTGAGTGACGATGTTGCTGCTACAACCCGCATCATTTATGGAGGTAAATAGTACTTTGATTTGATGTAAGTGGCCTCACACAGTTTGTTTGATACTTAGCTTGGTTATGCAAATAAATTATCAGGATCCGTGAATGGTGGCAACTGCAAGGAGCTAGGTGGTCAGGCCGATGTGGATGGTTTCTTGGTTGGTGGTGCTTCCCTAAAGGTAAATATATTCTGCTTGTCTTGTTTTGTTTCAATCAAAACCATTACCTAATGTGTTATCGTCTTCTTTCATTGTTGCTTTTGCAGCCTGAGTTTATCGACATCATTAAGGCTGCGGAGGTGAAGAAAAGCGCTTAATGAGTTCACTAAGCAATCTCGAAACCTTTTGTGTATCCAGTCTAAACTCTGATAGAAAAATGAATAAGTTGGTGCAAGTATTATGTGTTACTCTTTGCTTGCTTCGGTGTATGTTGTCAACTGACAATCTCTCCCTTTTAATCTTCCCTAGTGGAGTTGTTTTCGGTCTTCTTAACGGGCTTTGTGTTTTCATGATTTTTTTGTAAAGGCTTGCTATCTTATTTAATAGAAAAGAAAAGAAAAAACAACCCAGCCTAGACAGTGTCTTTGGGCATCCAGCCCAAGCCCAGAACTAATGTATTAAAGCTCAAATCACAAATGTACCTTTTCTATTCTATAACATTGTTTCATTGATACTAGATCAACGCATATTTGTAATTAGGCCTAGATATAATGATGTCATTTGTTCCACTTACATAGAGCTTGGCAAGAAAACCTGAATTCCAAGAATATAACCTGGTCGGAAAAAGATAGTACCGAACTCAAACTGAAACTAACTAAATATTCAAACGGATTCAAAATTTTAATATTTAGAAAATATAATCCGACCCGAACTATAGCATTTCGGATACTCGAATATATCTGAAATAAAATTTTGTACCTAAATGTATTAATTATTTTTAGATTAATATATATTAAAAACATCCAATATATATAAGCTATATACAAATACTCAAAAGTAAATATCTACAATAGCTTAAGTATACTCAAAATACTAAAACTATTTACAATATATTTTGATTTTCTATCCAAATACTCAAAATTAACCAATTTATATGTTTAGGTTAAGTATTTTGTTGTTATTCAAATGTATATGTACCGTATTATTTTGTTTATAGATTTTGAGAAATTTAGAGTATATAATAAATTTTAAAAAATTTAAAATAATTTAAATGAGTTGTCCAAACCGGAACCGAACTCGTAAATATCCGAACCGAACCCAAACAAAATTAGAAATATCTGAATAAGGCTGAGATCTTTAACACCAGAAACTCGAAACCCAAATATATCTGAACCGAGCCCGAATGGGTACCCAAACCTCCGCCCTTATTTATATTGTCATTTTGTTAAAGTATTAGTGTCAGCTAGGCTTGGGCACGGATCGGATATCCGGCTTTTTAAAGGTATTTATGATTTACTTCGAATGTTACGGATATCTAATTTTCTGATTTGCTTTGCTTCGAAAAAACGGATATCCAGAAAATAAATAGATATCTGCGGATATTTGCGAAATAATCTTAAAAATTCGATACAATTTTGTTTTGTAATTTTTTTTTGCCTGATATAAAAGATAAAAATTAAGAGAAGTAGTGAATCTACATATTTTGTAAATTTTTAAACTTACTTTAAAATTATAATAACACAAAAGTTAAGAAAAAAATTATAATTGTCATAAATATTTTCTCTTCCTTTTATGTAATACTTTTATATAAGTAATAATATGAATAGAATCTATCAAATCATATGTTAGAATAGTAATTATATAATTTATACATTTAAAACTTTAAATATAATCAAGATATATATGTATTTATATATTGACGGATCAAATCGGATATTAGCTTCCCAAAATTTTAATATTTGTGATTTACTTCGATTTTAACAAATATTGAATTCTAGTATTTGCTTTGCTTCGAAAGCTTACAGATATCCAGAATTTTCAAATCGAATAGCAACGAATAACGAATCGAATCAAATTTGACGGATAAAATGCTCGACCCTAGTGTCAGTCACTGGACAAGGTAAAGTGCTGAATGAGTGGGTATTTAATTTTACTTTTATCTATCAATTTATGCAGTTTTTAGTAGGCCTGGGACGGATCCGGATATCCGGGATATTTGGAGTACCCAGATCCGGATCCGTATCCATCAGATCCATGACTTTGATATCCAAATTCGGATATGTGCTTTTCGGATATCCGGGTATCGAATATCCGTTAGAAGTTATGATATCCGCGAGTATCCAGATTTGGATACGGATCCACAAAAATAATTTAAAAAAATAAAAATATTTTTAAAATACAAAAATCTAAAAATATCAAATAGATTTAATTTTTTACACAATTTGTGAATATATTATGCATATATTATTATTAAAATTAACATTTAAAAATATATGACTAATTTTATTTATAAATATTAATATATGAAATATATAGTAATAATAAATTTAAAACTTTAATATACTTTATAGCCAATGATCCGAATCCAGATATCTGGACCCATAAATTAAGATATGCAGATCCGGATTCAGTTTTGACGGATCCGAGATTTTACTATCTGGATTCGGATCCGGGCACCTCGGATATCCTATTTTCAAAGCAGATTCGGAGCGGATTTCGGATCGGATCCGAATCCCGGATAATAAGTCTCAGACCTAGTTTTTAGCTTATCAATTTTGAAATTTTTTATTTTAATTTTTTTTGATTTTCAACTTTATTGTCAATAATCATGAAAAACGTTTGAGAAGAATAAGAAGAACAAGAACATGGAGAAAGTTTTTAAAAAAATAAAAGAGAGGAAAAGAGTATTATTGTATAATGAGGGTACTAATAAAGTAAACCGGTTCAGCTGCACTAAAGTGATTAATGTAAAAGAGCAGGATAAGTCCACAAAAGAGCTCCCAATGTCAAAATTGATATGACCTGTCCACGAGAATGCAACTTATGCAAATAACCGATGGAATATAAAAACAATACTGTGACTTAGCTATAAACGGGTTTGTAACGATCGGGATATGAAAGGACTGCGATCCTTGTAGCTGTAAGCTTTGTTTGTGTCGGGATCAAAACTTTAAATAGATTCATAGTAAAAGAAAAAGTTACAAACGGGACTGCGTTTTGTTTCCCAAGTTCCCAACTCAACCCCACGTTTCTGGAGATTCTCATTAGTAGTTTAATAGTATACTAGATGATAACCCGTGCCTTGCACGGGATGAGATTATTTTTAAGATATTAAGAAGTTAGGTATGTTTATTTTGGATATCAGTTTAGTTTCGGGCTGTTCGGATTTTAAGATCCTATGATATAAATACATTCTAAATTCATATTCATTTTTGTTTGTTCGGTTAAAATGGTTGAGATTTTTGGTTTTTTAGTGATAAATTAAAGACTATTTATATTTGTTTGGTTTTATGTTCTTTGAATTTAGAAAATTCTAATGTAAACCAATTGTTTCATATTATAAATTATGAACAAATTCATAATAAAATCAATTTATATAACTGTTGAAGAAAACAAAGATGCCTATAAAACAATTCATTTCATTACAATTTGGTTAATGGTGAAATAAAGATTTTTAAATAATAATATTCTATATTACGCCTGATTTAGAATCTTCACTTGCGGTGAATATTTAGTTATATAAGTACTAACTTAAATGTGCATATTTGTGTGTATGTAAATTTTTTTAAAAGTGTTTCATCGCTATACATATAACGTAACTAATATTGAAAGAAATATTTGTTGATATAACAAATGAAAGTTTCAATTCTTAAATTAAAATTAATTAAATATAAAATATACTTAGTCATTACAAAATATTTTTTAAATAATGACAATTAAATTATATACATAAACCGTTGTATAAAAATATATACATAAACAATAACATTAATACATCTACACATTGAGCCTGCTGAGTTTAATTCTTACAATGTGTTAAACATAAGCCCAATATATTTTTAACAATCAAACATTATGTTTCAACATTTATTTTTCAATTTGGCATGCGTAAAACATCTTCACAACCTACGAAATAAAGAAAAAACTCGAAACTTAGACATATTTAAATAAAGAAAACGAAATTAATAAAATTTATTTAGGTGAAGAGTAAAGATGCCTATATTGGAGTCGATAAAAACCATTTCAATAGTTAGACCACCACCAGCAGAATACTGCTTCCACAAACAAATGATTTTAACCATAATCTTCCACATTGACTTGAATAGTTTTAAATCAGACACATAAATTACTGCAACCATTATAGGAGAATGAGATAAACTTGTTAAGGTTTCGGGTGTAGTGAATGAATAATATTATGTGGAGCAACAAGTCTTATATATGTTTACTAAACTTAATTCAATAAATGTGGTATCTTGGTATAATATCGTATTAAATGGTAAATATTTTTACCTTGCCAATCACTCTTAGATATATAAATTTCCATAACAAAAAAGTGAAATATATGCCATTTAGTATCATCAATTTACCTTGCCAATCACTCAAAAATATAAATATTGTAAAAACGTTAATGCTAGCCGGTTTAATTCGGGATGGGTAGAATTCATTGATATCGGTTTAAAAATCTTAACCATATTATTAAAATTCACGTGTAATAAAATTGTAGTATTTCATTCGCTTTAAAATTCACGTGTACTACGTGAGAATGACTCGTAAAACATGCTTGACAATGGGAGACTGTAGTAAAAACTCTTATAGTTTGTATAGAATGTGTTATCGTTTGTGTCAAACTGTTATTGTTTTTGAAAACAAATGCTACAATGTCACTTAAAATGGGTCACTTAAATATATGAAGCCGGTAATATGATTAAAAAATTGGAATTTTTTTTTTCAGAAAAATGTTTAGACAATTTTTTAAGAAACGAAATAAAGTCTGGCCATTTTGAAAAATAAAGTATATGAAAACGATAAAAGCTGAGTGATATATGGGTCTCCTCCCACATATGTGTATATCTAGTAAAGCAGTTGCTTAAACAATAAATTTGCATATACAATTTAAGGGAATACGAAATCAGTTTATAATGTGATTGACCACTAAATCAGTTTATGTCATATTTTTTTTTTCTTTTGAATACGAAATTACTTTGCGTGAATAGTGTTAATTAGCGTCAATCTTGGACTAATTATTAAATGTTTTAAAGATTAAACTTGTGAATCAAGTTTTGCGTGATTTAATATCTAAGGCCTCGATTGGTACAGCAGATGAAGAAGAAGTAGCAGTATGCTGTAGAAGCAGTATGCTGCAGAAGCTGTATGTTCTCACTAAAACTTTTAGTAAGATGATTGGTAGAGCAGTAGCAGCATACAATTTTAATTTTTTTTTATAAAAGTTAGTATATAATATATTTATTTTAAAATAATATATATTAAATTATAATATATATATATATTTATTTATTTATTTAATTATAATATATATATATATATATATAAATAATATATTTTTTATTAAAAATAATGAATCTTAATTAATAACATAAATTAAATTAAATTTTAAATGTGAAATATTATTATTTTTAAAATAAATTTATTTTTTTAAAATATAAATTTATTTTTGGTTATAAAATAATTTTGAATATTATTAAATATAAATTTATTTTTGGATATAATATAAAAGAGATATAATCTATTTATTTTATTTACTAATTTCAAAAATTATGTTTATATCGAAAATTTTGTTAAAAAAAATAAAATTTACAATTAAATATCTATTTAAAAAATATATTTCGCATTTAAAATATAATATAATTATATATAAATTATATTATATTTTAAATTCGAAATACTATTTTAAAAAAATATTTATATTGTAAATTTATTTTAGAAATGAAACTTCATTTTCTGGATATAAAAATTATTTTATAATATTACTAAATCAAATAAATGAACAAATTATATTTATTTCATAAATATATAAATTGTAAATGCAAATGCTCTTCCAAAAACTTCATATGAGAGCATTTGCTAGAGAGCATTTGGAGAGCATTAGCATTTAGTAAATGCTTTTCTAAATGATTTTGTAACAAATGTTGATTGGATAGTGTAGAGCATAATGCTAATGCTCTACCAATCAAGGCCTAAGTCTAAATACAAAAAAAAATAACGTGGATTAGAAAACAAAAAGCTACAATCAATCTTGTTTTAAAAAAAACGCTACAATCAATCATAATTGCAGCACTGATCATGACAGCTTAATATTAGGAATCAGAAAGATTGACTGATAGTCTTTAATGATAAAATTTTTTTATAGAAAACAGTTTAAAAATTACATTAACTCATATGAACCCCAAATAATATTTTTAAATCAATCATACAATTTTCGAATCAAATTGTATGTCGTCACAAAACTGGGAAAGGGTTCTGCAAGACCAATAGCCTTCAAATATTTAAATCAATATCAATAAATTTATATACAATATACAATATAATGTTAATGTTAATATATACAATATTATATATCTGTTAATATATAGGATAAGCCAGATTTACACGTTTATATCTATTATGTGTAACAAAATTCATTCACATTCTGGTTCAAAAGTTTGACAGCTGAGGATCGATAACCTTTTAGAAACATGTTTATGTAAGGACAAAAAAAATAAAACTTTTAGCTATAGTTATGATACTAATGAATTTGTTATATTCATGTAAGTTGTCTAAACTCCCATTTGAGGGATATACAATAAGATTGTTTTCGTGGAAAAAAATACATTTTAGGACTTATAGTTTAGAGAGAAGAGGATCCTTAATACCTTACTGAATTTATATACACCGAAGCATAAATATAAAAAGATACATATAAAATTCTGTAGCATATAACATGTTAATATATTAGAGATATTTTTCTATTTTCCTATAGCTATCATACTGTTTTTTGTATATGCAGATACTTCTAATATGTCAATCTACGTAAAAGGTATAACATACGCTATATTAAAATTCAATTCCCATGATAAATGATATAAAATACAATGCACTAAATATTAGTAGTACCAATGGCATTTGATGTAATAAATCTAATCTTTTTAGGGTAGTTCTATCTCAAGGCTAAGGATGTATGAAAGCATGACATATCATTAAAATGGCAACATTGTAATAAGTTTACTCATTGAAAGTTATTATTTTAAATTACTTCTTGATTTATAACAAAGGGATTGTAAGCTTATATATTCAACCAGAAACAGATTCAACCCAGTTGAAATATAGTACAAACCTCTACTTTGCTGACTCAACCATGAAATTAGCAAATCCTATTCAAGAGGTTTAAACCAAAACCCGTTTCTTCGCAGTTGATCTTTACTGTCTAGTTCAGAAACTAACCCCTTTAACGTATAGACTAGCAGATGCTAAGAAACTTGTCTTTGACATGATCTGCAAAAGTACACCTAATAAAAGCCAAGAGAGGTTCAAAAAATGAAACTGGTCTACGTTATAATTAAGCAGAGAAAGGAGCTAACCTTCTACTATACTCGAACATTCCAGGTAACAGAGACTCTGTGGCTAAGAACTCATCGATGCTTATTGAAAACGGTTTGACAAGGTATCTGAGATCAGGTCTTGACTTGACAAGAACCTTCTTCCCATTGTAGTGTAAGGTTAGCCTCATGGGAAGCAGGTGGTGATGAAACCAAACCTGGATAAAGCCTCATAGCGACCTGACGTGGTTCAAGGCAGCTGATTTCCCCCCATTGGAGTTGGTGTTGGCACATTGTTGTAAGATGCACTGCAAGTTTTTCGAAAAGGCAAATGAGATCATCTTAAAAACTTAAAATAATGGTTTTCTACCAAGACTAGTCTCCATGTTAGCTCAGCGATAGATAATATTAGGTATATAAAACTCAACTTTGTTTTCCCACCAAAATCTGTTCGTCAGAGTCTAATACTTTCATTGATTCTTCATCCTCACAAATTAGTCTCAAGGATAGGTTCTGTAGAACTGTTCTCGACCAGAACAGAACTTCTACACAAACATGTAACGGAGATACAGTAGAGACTTAAGATAAAAAGGTATAGTCTACCTTCAAGCCATAGCCATTGTCAGGGTCTAAGAGGGTATAGCTTTTAGGCTTGACTCGGCTCACCAATTGATATCTTTGCATAAGAGCTCTGGCTCCTACGTAATACAGATGAAGTTTTGATTTGATGTGCTAAGCTGCTCGTCTAACCACAAATCCATGGCTCTTTTTTTGACTTTAGTTCTTTCCTGGTCAGCGGATACATCAGTCTTTGAGAATTGAATTAGAGGATCAGTTGGCATCATTGGACATCGTGTCTTTCATCACTATAACTACTGAAATCTGAACCGTTATATGATTCAGAGTCATATTCAGAAGAGTCATTCTCATCCACTGTTTCAGAAGATTCCTGAGAACCGATTTAATCAGCTGTAGCCTCTCTTTGTCTATCAGAATCTGACAGCTTTTCATGCTCTTCAAACACAGAAACTACAAGGCTTTGGAAGAGGTTCATATCCAGGAGCCGCATGAAGAAATATCTGTGACAAAGGTCCAGGAACATAAAAACGATTGTGCATGGGTTAAAGGTGATAAAGGTTTCAGTTTTCTTCCAAAGACATGCTCAAATCAATGCTTTCTTGCGATGCCACAACTGCCTTCCGCTGGCTCATCATGACAAGTTAATTTGCTTGACAGCAATTTCTCTATGATAGTCTGAACTCCATCCACTGACTCGAGATCGCCAGCAAAAGATTCAAAGCTAATTTAACTTAACTGCCAAACAGTTGAACTCATTAGTGAACTTGAAATGAAGTATAACATACCTTGTCTAACAATCCATCAAGTATAACAAACAGTCACGTTCTTCACCACAAGGTTAATTCGAGTTCAACATAATCAAAAAGGGATCAAACACACACCTGAGGCTAAGAGGAGGGAATAAATTGGAGACGTCAAAGCCCTGAGCGATAAGAGCAAGGAGAGGCTTAAGAGCTTCGCATTTAAAGTGTTATAAAACCCTAAGCCCATCTTATATTTCTAAGAGCATCCGCATCGGCGATGCGGTCACGAGGTCGTGGGGGAAGTTTTTTATTATTTTTTAAAAAAACTTTTTCTGTTTGCTTTTCTTAAAAAAAAAAAAAAGATCAGTCGCGGGCCACCACGTGTCGTGGGGCTCGCGCAACAGTTGATGAACCGGTTCACGCGGAAGGGGCAGGACGAGCCGAGGTCTTAGCTTTTGATTATTTTAACATTTTTTTTTCGAAAAACGCGCGATCCCCTTTGGTGAATCTCTGATGCGGATGCTCTAAAAGTAAAACTCAGGTGCTTATAGTTAACTTGGTTTAGTATCCATCTAAGTAGTGTATGTTAATAATACACTCGAAAGTACCCTACTTCATAGGATAAGTTGGTTAGCATATGACTGTCCACAAAATTCCGTAAAATGAATCATGAATATAATCTTTTTAAGGCTTTCCTAATAAAAAAAATTTGGTTTTCTTTCTCCAACAAAAAGAAAGGAAGAGAAAAAACAGAAAAGAAATACAGTACTAGGGGTGATTGATTCAGGTGTAACTATAGAAAATTTACTGTAGGATTTAGGTTGTACAATTTTTTGATTTAGAATTAAGTGATGTAGTTTTAAAATTTATTGCTACATCAGTATGTTTTCTACATCAAAAAAAAAAAGATGAAGCTTTAAAAAGTAAGGTTGTTACAACCATTTTTCTATTTTTTTATGTAGCTTTAAAAACTAATATAAAACATAATTGGTAATTTTAAGGATTGTTGGTAAAAATTAAAGTTAAAGTGATCTCCTACAACCCAACCAATCACACTCACTATATCTTTATAAAAAAAGATCAGTAGACTGCCAAAAATAGAGAATATCCTCAAATAGCATTAAATCAAAAAAATTTAAAAAGCATTAAATCAATTTTTTGTTCAAAAATAGCACACAATACAGAAAATATCAGAATAAGATTCATTGAAAGATAGAAATAAATATATTTATATATTTGGTTTAGGATTTAGTGACTAAAATTTAAAATTTAGTATTTAGGGAGTGATAGGGTTATGGTTTAGAATGTAAAGTAATTTAGTTTTTTTTACTGATTAACAAATAGAATTATTTTTAAAAAAATCGAGTGTTATTTGACGTAAAACTAAAAATGATATTTGTCCAAAAAAATATGTGATCAACATTTTATAGTATTTTGTAGCAGACTAAACGGGCGTATAGTTCTCTGTTCAAGCATAGCACTAAACAAGAACTCGTATTCGATAATGCTTAAACAATGTAATATGGCTTTAACCGACTGAGCTATATATTATTAGATGAATTACTTAATACTCAAAGCGGAAATTTAGTGATGCTGCTTCCCTGTCATCTTTTTAAATAGTGGTAGCTTTTTGCAATATAATTCTCCTAAATCAGCAAGTTCCAAGAAATTAACTAGGGAGGATTATTTTACAAGTGAGACGCCGAAATAATAGGTCGTTGCAACGATTTAGTCAGAAAATATTTTAAAAACAGTTACTTACTTCTATATTTTTGGTAAATATTAGAAAATGAATAATAGTATTTGAGATCTTTTTCAAAAAAAAAAAGAAGTATTTGATATATGTATTTCAAAGATATTAGTAAGTAGCTAAAAACTTACTTCATCTTTTCCTAATTTATAAAAAGTTTCACTTGAAATTTTTTCACGCAAATTAATAAATAATTAAAATACATTTATATCTTTAATTAATTACATTTACTTAACTAGAAATATTTAAAATAAATAAAATGTTTATAAAATCAGTGTAATTAACAATTAATATTGTTGAAAGTAAATATAAGTTGCATTAAAATTCTAAAATAAGACTATCTGTAGCAAAAATATGTACATAAGAAGTATTAGCTTGAGGTTTACCAGAGGCAATTAGATGAAGAAACTGTAATAGGGGAGCTAAACTCTGTCATTATAAAAACATTAACCAGAAACATCAAAAAGAATTTTACTGACATAACTCTAAGAAATATACGTAGAAAGTGTGGCATGTGCCTATTTATATATATATTAGGGGGACTTACAGCAAGACTTGGTGTGGTATATGCTCCACCCTAATTTTTCATTTTCTATTTTTCATTAATAGTTACTGATATAATTATTGAAATGTTTATATGCATGGTATTAATATAAAAACTAGATAGTTGCTTGTTATCCAATTGATTATTTCAAACCGTCAATTGAATTTGTAATGCTTATTATATTTTATTTTGTTAGATTTTTTGTTTGATTATTAGACGTTGTAATATATGTAAAATTTCATAAACATGAAAATTATTTTCATTTCCAACGAATTTTGTTGTAAACCGTCAATTGTATTTGTAATGCTTATTATATTTTATTTTGTCAGATTTTTTTGTTTGATTATTAGAAGTTATAATATATGTAAAATTTCATAAACATGAAAATTATTTTCATTTCCAACGAATTTTGTTGTAAACTGAATGATAATGTATTATGTGTATAAATTTTGCATTTACATAGTTAATGTTCGTAATTTGATAAATTGTGAAATGAAATGGGCCATAAATTATGGTAGACGTAGCTGTTACATAAAGCGGCTAATTTTGTTTGTAATATATAAATTAATATATTGTTTTGGAATAGGCTATGCTTCAGAAAATAATTAAATCTTAGTGACACAAATTATAATATACCATGTAAATTAGATTATTTTCAAAATGATTTTCCTCTTTAGTAGTATTTATATTTATTAGAAAGATATAGTAAGATTTTATTAGATTACAATCTTGGAAAAATATGTATAATATATGTTTTTTTATTTTTTTATATTCTTGTAATAATATAGTATTAAATGATAGGTATATTTTTAATAATAGCTGTCTAAAAATAGTTTATTTTAAAAAAAATCACACATGAAAATCAGTTATGACTTCTGTTCTAATATTCTGTTTTAATATAAGACTAGGTAGTTACCCGCGCCTTGCGCGGGATGAGATGGTTAGATCAGAAATTTTTCGAAAATATTAGAAAGTATATATATATATAGTTTGGAATTTGGGTTTTGTGTGTTTTTTTGTGTTTAATCTCGGTGGTGCTGATTTTACGGTATAGACGTCACTGAGATAGAAACATATGTAAATCCTTTACTTTAGTGACATGTAAAAATTTACTGGAACATAAGAGTAAACACAAAACATGTTACCTGGCAACTGCGAAAGCATGTAATCATTTATTTTATCCACTTCATCATTTGTGGGAGTGAGAATGGCTCGATGTCTATACAAATCCTTAACTGTTGAGGTTTGAAAAGTTTGTCCATAAACCTCTTTTTCCATAGTCTGAATAGTTTATACATATCACCGGTGTGATTTATCTTACTCTGATTCATTTGCAAGAACTTGCATATAAAGATATAATTATTATTATACAATTTGATTTTCATATGAATGATTTTTGTATAATAACATACCTTCCTCATAGGTTATTGACTTCAAACATGTAAGGATTCCACAGAACTTGGATGTATTCTTTGAACCATGTAAGAAGAACCGAATTTGTGTATAATATCTAATTCGAGTAAGATAAATATTATTAATATCTAATCAAATTATATGTACGTAAATATTTGTGTAATCACACTCTTTGCATAGGTTTTATGTATAAATATTATTAATATATAATCAAATTATTATGTATGTAAATTTTTGTGTAATCAAACTTGTTCTATATTTCTTTCTTTGCATCTTACTCTCGAACTCATTTTGTTTATCTCTCTATGGCTCTCTCTCTCTCTCTCTCTCTCTGATTTTATCAGTATTGATGAGTGTTTAAAAAAATAAGATTAAGATTTTAACATATTTTTATTTTAAACATACGAATCGTATTAATGCCCGTATGTTTTATGTATAAATATTATTAATATCTAATCAAATGTTTGATGTATTATTAAAACTAAATTTGTTCTTCAGATGTTTTATGTATTATTAATATAAATATGTATTATTCAAATACGATTCATATGTTTTATGTATTACTAAAACTAAATTTGTTCTCCATTCAGTCTTTGTGGTTCAAAACTATAAGCATTTTAGACATTACTTAATTCAATATACTTTAAGGTTTAAATTATTATCTCTCTCTCTCTGTATCCCCCTCTTCGTAAACCCTTTTTTTTGAGAAATATAAAAATGTAAACATTCTTTTAATTCATCGATTATCTTTTAACTACCACAATTTTGTTTTATATGGGAATGTTTCCTAGTTTAATATTTTATCATGAATTTTTCTTGGGTGAATTACCAACTAATCATAGTTTGCCAATTAATGTACAGTTTTATAAAATATAATAAATAAAATAATAATAATTTGTGTTAAGTTTTTAAAATAAATGAAAAATATTAGTAGCTGCCAAAAGATGAATTTTTTTTAACAATTTTAAAATCGTCACAAAAGAGTAAATCATAAACATTAAACACTATACCCTAAACCCTTGGACAAAACTTAAACCCTTGGGTAAAAATCCAAACACTAAACCCTAAATTCTTGGATATACCCTAAACCCTTGGGTAAATCCTAAACACTAAACTGTAAACTCTTGGGTATACCCTAAACACTAAATCTCTCTCTCTCTCTCTCTCTCTCTCTCTCATCGTAAACCTTTTTTTTTGAGAAAAATAAAAATGTAAACATTCTTTTAATTCATCGATTATCTTTTAACTACCACAATTTTGTTTTATATGGGAATGTTTCCTAGTTTAATATTTTATCATGAATTTTTCTTGGGTGAATTACCAACTAATCATAGTTTGCCAATTAATGTACAGTTTTATAAAATATAATAAATAAAATAATAATAATTTGTGTTAAGTTTTTAAAATAAATGAAAAATATTAGTAGCTGCCAAAAGATGAATTTTTTTTAACAATTTTAAAACCGTCACAAAAGAGTAAATCATAAACATTAAACACTATACCCTAAACCCTTGGATAAAAATCCAAACCCTAAACCCTAAATTCTTGGAAATACCCTAAACCCTTGGGTAAATCCTAAACACTAAACTATGAACTCTTGGGTATACCCTAAACACTAAATCTCTCTCTCTCTCTCTCTCTCTCTCGGTATCCCCCTCATCGTAAACCTTTTTTTTTTGAGAAAAATAAAAATGTAAACATTCTTTTACATTCGTCAGTACTCAGTACCCCAGCCACTTATGACTCTTATTAATGGAAAGACGGCAAGACTCGAAGGGAGAGAACGATGACTCGGATCCTTCCATCGTCGACAGGAAATGCTTCTAAGTGTTTCTGGTTCGTGGTGGTGAGTTTCGTACGATCTTTATCCACATGCTGAGATGGGGATTCAAACCAAAGTTGGAAATGTAGTTGTTTCTAGACGTTTAATTCGGAGCTATGCAAAACGAATGTACAAAAAAACAGTGTGACCATGAATGAAAAAAGAATTGGTTACGTTTCTTGTAATGGAAGCAAATAAAGAAACAAAGCAAAGAATTAAATGATCCGTTTTTCTTAAACTCGCTCACAGAGTGACACGTGGAATGGAGCCTTCTCATGCCAACATATCCCCTATATATTAAATCATTTGAATCATTTGAACTATAATTAAGTAACAATTTACTACAACTAAGGCTTCTTATTTTCTTAGTTTTTCTTTTTGATTTTTTTGCTTTATTTTAACAGTAACTATAAGTTGAAGTATAGATTATAAATTTGATGGATAACAATTAGTAAAATTCTTTACAACTTCTTTTTATCTTTAAATAAACAAAGTTGTGTTCAATTGAAGACATATTAATTTGATGAACACTAAATATGGAAGAATAATAACAAATTTCTTTCATGCTTCTGTTTTTTATTTTTATTTTTAAATTTAGAGCTTTGATATTAGTTTTAGATTTGATTATTTTATTAGATGATAGAAGCATTTTTTTGTTTTTTATTCTTTTATTCAAATATATAATATTTTTTTAATAAATGACTTTTTGACACCATGACTCCAAATTCGTATAATATATAATATGATCTCAAACTAAATAATTTTATTTTTTTGGTATAAAACCGAATAAAATGCAAACGATAGTATATAAACCAAATCGAAAAGAAGTAAATATGGATTTAGAATATTAGTTATACTTTACAAACCGAAATACCAAAAACCAAACCGAACCGAAACCAACCCGATATTCGGATTGAACACCTCTAATCCAAATAAAACCGAACTATTGTTTCATTCTTCAAAACATAATAAAAATAACAACTTCATCCTGCGTAAGGCGCGGATCTTATCCTAGTTTAAATTATTTTAAAATTTTTAAAATTCATTTTATACATTAAATTTCTAAAAATCTATAAAGAAAATAAAATTACATATAAACTTGAATAACATATGTCATAATACCTAAACTTAGTATATATATTGGTTCGGTTTGAATATTTGGATAGAAAATAAATAGATATCCCTTACTTATTAATACAGAAACATTTAAGGAGAGTAACATTTATTTTGTAAATCAGGAGATTAGTTTTGTACGTGGTTGGTAATGCTAACGATGGTGGAGCTGGCTATATATCACTTTACGTGAGAATCGAAGAGACTGAATCTCTTCCCAGTGGCTGGGAAGTCAATGTTGATCATTGTCCAGATGTAACCATTGGCCAAGGAATTTCTAAGAGAAAACTCTATAGAGGATGATTGAGTTTGAACTGGTGTGACGCTGGGAAGTCCAAGAGACAATGCTGATCATCTCTGTTTTGTGTTAGTCAACGTAAGTATTCTTAATTAGAGTCAACATGGCTGACGAACAGTAAGCTTTTCTTAATTAGAGTCAACGTAAGTATGTTTGTTGACGACGATTTAGCAATGTTTGAAGTTCTTCAATCAGTAAAGACTCATAGACTCTCAAGTCTTCAGTTACTTTTGGACTCTACTGTCCCTTTCTCTGCCATGGGTTCATGCTGAACTTGATTAAGATCACAAAGGTTTTCCTTTCAGGAACCTTGTCACTCTTTCACTCACTATCTCGTAGTTTTAATCAATGCACAGCAAGTTGTTTAGCTGTTGCTTTTATAATAGATGTTGTATCCAAACTATGGAAGTTCAACAAATAAAGCTGACCATCTCTGTTTTGCGTTAATCAACGTAAGTTTTCTATATTAGAGTGAACATGGCTGACCAACGGTACATGTGTTTTGATCACCTCTGTGTTTTGCTAATCAAAGAATCATGTGTTCTGTTTTAGTTTCTGTACAAACTGTTTTCATTAGTCTCAACCGTATGATCACAAGTGTCTTCAACAACATATGTGTAATCTTAGAACTTGAGGTGTAGTTTAGTAGTATATTAAGTCAGCCAAAAAATTAACTCGCGTGAAAGGATTCTCACCTTTTGTTTGCGTCTACAAATTATGGAATGGAATGAGATTAGTCGTTATGTTCATTGTTTTCATAACGAATGGAATGAGATTAGTCTATGTGGCGTTTTTCTTCAAAACCAAAAAGGAAAGAAAGTTAGGCAATAAATGTAGCGTTTTTTTTTAAAACGCTCACAGATTAACACGTGGAATGGAGCCTTCTCATGCATTTTGGTGAAAACCGTTTAAGGAAAGCCTTAAAAATGCTTCTCCTTTAATATATAGGGGATGGACGGCCAAATTACCACATGTTTTGGTTTTAGTTGTTTTTTTTACCATGGTTTCTGTATATTTTGTGTAACAATATTTAGTATCAGTTTCGTATTAGGTTTCTGTATATTTTGCGTAACGATATTTAGTATAGTTTCATATTAGGTCTCTGCATTTTTCAGTAAATTTGTCTATGAAGACCCATTCTGTTACTCTCTTTCAATTGATTAACAAGTAATTAAGGATTTTATCTAAGAAACAACTACTATGATATCACAAAGTCCATTCCAAAATTGTTTGTAACGTTTCTGCACGAAAATGAATTATTTTCTTTTTTAATTGTTCGAAGTTGAGTCTTGACCCTTTTTTAGTTCTAATGTGAAAATGTGGATGATAAAGAAAATTTGTTTAGATGGCGCACTAAACTTTACATGAATGTTGACAGCATTACCAGATTAATGAATTTGAATTTTCTGTAGTGACTGGGTCACGATGTCGGTCCTTTGAAATTTTACCGTTATGTTATATGTATTTTGGATTGATCATTAAAAGAGGTACATAGCTAAAACAGTCCTTTAAACACTTGTAAGTTTTGAGTGATGATGAATAGTATAGATACTAGGTGACACCCGCGCTTTGCGCGGAGTGAACGAACTAAATAGAGATTAAAATTTTTAATCTACAGATATTAGAATGGTAAATGTTTTAGTCACAAATATTACATACATGTTATATAATGAAAGATTGAAGGACATTGTGCATATTATAGAAAGTAAACTTCGATTTTTTTAAACTTGTGTAATTAGTAAGATGTGATTGAAGTAAATTTTGTGAAAGTAAATCTATTAAGAGTAATTTACAACTTGTGTAATTGGTTAGATTTTCTTTTTAATTATTTAAAAACTTGTTTAATAATATTTCTCAATTAAATCTCAAAATTTTATGTGTGATTTTTAATTAGTTATGAGAATTTGAATAAATTTATACTAACTTTTTATATTAACCGAGACTAAAATGTGTTATGATGATCGCGTATATCAGTTTTCTATTTTCAATATTGCATAAATTACGGTCAAATTTAAAATTTCTTAATATCTATCTTTTTTAGAATAATGTTATTTAAATTTGCATATGAAACTTAAATTTAATATTTATATATTGAAGAAAAGAAATCTTGTATGGATGGTTAGTAGTTCGGTACGAACCATATGAGTGACCAACTTAGAAGTTGATGAGAATCTTTTAATCACCCTGGGACAGAATGGGATCAAATCGATTCACCAATTCCTTTCTTCACGGAAGCATGAATTTTCATTCCCTGCAATGAACATTGGCAATAAAAAATCGTTACAACATATCTTCCACTTAAATAGCATTAAAACTACAAAAAGACAATGAATCTCACGTTGGAGTCGACGACGACCATCTCCATTGTTAATCCTCCTGCAGGGGAGTAGTGCTTCCAAAGACGAACGATCTTAACCTTTATCTTCCACATGGATTTGAAAGGTTTGAGATCAGTTACACTGCTGAAAGAAGACATGATTTTGGTAGCTTAAACGATTTAAAAAACGGCAAGAGAAGTTGTATGTCTGATCTATTATCGGTGGTCTTATACCCCTTTATATACTTGATAAGATATAAAGGAGATTAGGTATCGACGATATAAATGTGAGCAATATTTAATAAACTTGGGTAGAAAGCAATCCAATGAAGCATTTAAGTTTATTTCTTTTGCAAGTAACAATATACAAAACTTCAAGGAAACATGGATAAAAATGTAAGCATGCGAATATTTAGATTCCAAATCGAGTATTTGGATCAACGATAAGTAAAATGTATATTATGTATATCTAATAAAACGGTTAATATATTAATGTTTGACGTTTCTCCAAATATAATATATTGAATGCATTAAATATATATGTCTTCACCTTCAAGTCTGTAAATATTTGACTTTTAATAACTACTAGATTTTGACCCGCGCTTTTGAAGCGCGGAATATTTTACGATGAAAAATTTCACTAATAATTTAACAAATATTTTGGTTATTTTTAAAGAGTGTGTATTTAAAATATTTTTGCATTTAAATCAGTATTTTTAAATTCAACCCGATTGTGATTATACCGGTTAATCCGGAAATCTGACAATTCAATTTATGTTTTTAAAATATTCATATTAAAAAATCACTAAAACCCGAGACTAACCGATTGAACTGATGGATGACCGATATGTAATCTAATTGGATTTAAATTGTAATAGTTTCATAATTTGTAATCTTATAATCGAAATTTTAAAGTTCACTATTTTGCAATTTATGAAATTATGACGTTTCTACAAAATTTTAAAGAGAAAATGATAGATATAAAATAACTAAGATTAATTATTGTATTATTTGGAAACATTGATAGTAGTATAAAAAATATATTGTTTGGAAACATTGATAGTAGTATAAAGAAATAAGTATATTGTTTGGAAACATGGATAGTAGTATATAGAAAGGAACATTAGTGACTTAATGTATGTTTAACTATAAAGTATAAAGGTGTATTTAATTTAAAAACTTACAAAATAAATGTTAGGTCCAATAGAATGTTTCTGTTTTAATAAGATAGATGAAAAGTTGGCAATATGAAAAACTCTATAGAGAAAACATTAATAGCAACTATTTAATACCCCCTATAATTTTTAATATGATTAAAGGTGAATAGAGGAAAGTTATATAAAATAAAGTTGGAATGTAATTTTCCGAACAACAGAAATCGTAAACAATCTTGAAATTGTAATATAAACTAAAAATATTGCTATATTAAGTTACTTTTTGAATATAATAAAATGTATAAGTTACTATTAGTTATAAAAATATTTACTAACCAAAAGGGTCTTAAATAAAATTTAACAAAAAAATTTACATGCACAACGTCCACTTAAACGGGAAACAAACCAAAGTGTTTTACTGCATCTGCTCGATATTATTATCATGCAATGTGATCCTAAGCCAACGAAATTCAACTAAAATCCACCCATGTCGTGAAGTTCAACTAAATCAACTCGAGTTCACCTGAAGTTCAAGATTTTCTTGCAGTGTACGTCTATATAGCTTCTTTCTATAACCTTGTTTGACAAAAAGAGAAGAGAACAAACATTATTTGAAGCTGTTGTTTCGGTTATGAAACTTCTGCGAAGAAGAAACACATAATTCAACATAGACATACTTGAAGCTGTGGTCGAGAAGGAAGCTTAGTTTGAGTTCGAGTAGGAAGCGTAGTTTGAGTTCAATTTGTTTATTTGCTATAACGACATTGTACCTTTGGCCTCTGAATGCAAGACTTCCTTTGAATAGCAGCAAATCACCATAGCAGCAATTGTTTCACCCACTTGCCTTGTCAAAATACACGACTTCCTTTGAATGTTTGATCACAACTTGCGATATGTAATGCTTGCGAGAAACAGGGATATAAACATCAGCTCCACGAGCAGCTCAGTTCTACAAATACATGAAAATTGTAGATAATTATGGTCGACCTATAGAACAACAAATAATAAGTGTAGAGACTATGAAAAACATAAAGTTTATTCTTCGTAAACGTATCAAATCTTTTCCTTCTTTCTCTCAATCTTCCATAGTTACTCGGGACTGATGTTTGCTCGTCCCTTAGCTCTCCCTGTTTGCTCGTCCCTTAGCTCTCCATGTTTGCAAACGGCAAACTCATCCGATTTGGCCTTCGCAACTGAAGTTCAAGCCAGTTGTATGTTCTCCTTAACTTTTGTCCTCTTCGTCTACGCTAAGGGCTGCCTCATCGATCTCGAGGTCAAGAACATGCGACAGAAGACGGCAAGACTCGAAGGGAGAGAACGATGACTCGGATCCTTCCATCGTCAAGAGGTAATGCTTCAAAGTGTTTCTGCTTCGTGGTGGTGAGTTTCGTACGATTTTATCCACATGCTGAGATGGGGATTCAAACCATAAGTTGGAAATGTAGTTGTTTCTAAACGTTTAACGTCAACGCAGCACAAAAAGAATGTACAAACTAGGGCTGGGCAAATAAACCGAATCCGAAAATCCGAACCGAATCCGATCCGATAAAAATGAATCCGAACCGATCCGAACCCGACATAAATACCGAATGGATCTTGTTTTTTGGTATTTCGGGTTATGGGTATTATCCGAACCGAACCCGAATCTAAATGGATATCCGATAGAACCCGAAACATTCAAAACCCTAGAAAGATTTTATACCAAACATGATCTCAATTCCTAATATATACTCAAAATACATTAGGATATATTGAACATCTAATATACTTATGTATTACATAAAGGTTGTGGTTCTATTACATGAAAGTTGATGGTTAAAGGTAGCTGTTGAATTTTGAAATATTTAGATTTATATTTTGTTTTCATTAAACAATGTTTCTCATTTCATGAGGTCGTGGTTTTTGTTTTATGATTTCGTTCATTTGGTTTTCTTTTTATCAATAAATATGTTTTTCTTTCGTTTGACTTTGAATGATCATGGTTGATGTTCGTTTCTTATTTTTAAATCAATTTTATTTATATTTTAGTTACAAAAAGGTATAAATTAGGTATTTGAAACCAAAACAAACTAATTTTACTTATGTTTTGGTTACAAAGTAGGTACAAATCAGATATTTTTAAACCGAAGAACCGATTGGGATCCGAACCAGAAAGTACATTGGGTTGTACCGGTTCTTTGAAGTTTTACTAACCCCGACCCGAACCCGATAGAAACCGAACCGGTCCCGAACCGAACTTTCAAATAATCCGAATGGGGCTGATTTTGATAAACCTGAAAAACCGAAACCCGATTGGATAAAACCGAAACCCGATTGGGACCCCGAATGCCCATGCCTAATACAAACAAATAGTTCGCGCATGAATGAAAAAAAAATTGGTTATATTTCTTGTAATGAAATCAAATAAGGAAACAAAGCAAAGAATTAAATGATCTGTTTTTTTTAAACTCCCTCACAGAGTGACACGTGGATCCGAGCCTTCTCATGCATTCTCACCAAAATCGTTTAAGGAAAGCCTTAAAAATGCTTCTCCTTTAATATATAGGGGATATGATTTTCTGCCCCATACTAGCTAGCTCTTGATCCGTCCCTGTATATACCAATACTTCTTTTACACATCCTAAAAATTATTGTTATCACTTGAAACAATTAAAATGCGAGAACTTTTGGTACTGTACTTTGTCATCGAATAACAGAAAGCCAAAGAAGTAAGCCAGTTTAAAAGTCATAGAGGATCATGCATTGAAGTGTTAGTTTGATTCGCTGTTTGAATAGTTATAAAAAGTTCTTAATTTCTACTTCTGATATGAGATCCAAAATGCTATTACTTTTTTATATGCAGAGGTTTAATACTTTTTTGGAGACACAAACATATTACAAATAAGTGTTGCAACAACATAGTCACAACAAACAACATTAAACTAATTTTTTTAATAATACAAATATAAAAGATACTGGTTTCAGATATGTTACAGTTTAGAGAGAACATAAAATTACCGATTTCACAAAATATTGTAACTGTTTTGCGACTATTTTGTTACTAATGTGTTTTAATTCCAATATATTCGCTAGTCTGCGACTAAATAAATCAGCCGCTAATTAACGACTAATTTGAGACTACTTCTTGTGATAAGGAGCTGTAATCGCAAAATAGTTGTTAATTAGCGACTGTTTTGTGACTATCTAATCTATAACCTAAATTTAAGAATAAGTTTAATGTATAAAGTACGTAGTGGCAAATCAGTCGTTAATTAACAACTATTTTACGAATACAGTTTCCGACCACAATAAGTAGTCCTAAATCAGTCATCAAATTGCAATAATTTTTATTTGGAAAACAAGAGAGAGAAGAAGAGGAAATGTTAAAAATAGACAGAGAGGGACCAATCAAAAGAAAGGAAACCCTTTTTTTTGAACAACTAAACCATAAAAAAAGGAAACCCTAAACCATAAATTAATGGTGACGAAAGGGCAGAGGAAAGAGCTGTCAAAAGTGTCAATTCCATATCGATCCACAAATATTAGGGGCTGACTGGTTTTTCCGCTAGCACCCGTAAACGCAGCTTTTGCGGTTCATAACGGTTATTGGCGTTTCGAAACAATCACAGAAAACGCTATAAATCGCTTCAAACCGCTCCGAACCTCTTAAAATCAAAAGCTGGTTCCAGCTAGCGGTAGCGGTTGCGGTTGCGGGCGGTTGCGGGAAGGTAAATTTTTTTTCTTTAAAAACAGAATAAATAATAATAATACTAAAAATATCCAATAAAAATTTTCAACTGAAATAATAGAAATTGTAAAATGTATTCATGTTATATTTCAATTTATATTATAAAAATTCAAAACTAAAATATTTTCTATAAATTTTTAAAATTGAATAGTATGATTTTATAAATATAAATTTTATATTTATCATATTGTTATGATTTTTAATATTTTTATAATTACATAAATGTAAATATTGTTAAATTATTATTTAACAAATGTTGCGTTTGGTAGTTTACCAGTCATAAGAGTCCCGCAAACGCAACAATTTTTAACAGCTGTACCAGTCGTACAAATCTCTAGAAAACGCTTAAAACCGTAACCACCCACATCCACAAACTCCCGCAACCGCAACCGCAACCGCTGCGGTTACACCAGTCAGACCCTTAATGCTTGTAGACGACGCAACGCAACGCATCTCTTCTCTTTTGTTTTACCACTTCTTTCATTACTTTACTCTCTTTAATTCCTTTCCATTTTTATCTCTCAGAGTTGCCTATTTAATTAATTGTGGGCACAGTAAATGACCTTTGGTATATTCCGATTAAGATGTGCAACCTTTTCCTATTATCTCTCCCTCGAAATCTCTTTGATATGTCAAGAAAATCTGGACCGTAGATCTCTTTCTCTTTCTTCTATTTAAACTCTTTTACCCTTTCCCTACTTTCTTCACCTAAAATCTCTTATACTTCTTCAGATTGGGTGTCTCTTTAGTGCTCACTAGTTTACTTATGTGTTTTGTTATGATGATCTCAGTTTTTTAAGCACTAGCAGTCACTATTTGCTATTGCATCATCTTCAAGATTCAGAAATCATATTCTTTGATGGGTTCTCCTTGGAGCCTATCTTCTTTGGTTTTAGAATCTTGATGATGCTGCAGCGGCAATTAAATGGCTTATTTTCATATTTATTTAAATCTCAAACGATTATTTTACCAGAAATCCAGATCAACAGATCTTTAGATCTGTCCAATATGATGATTTGTGGCGAATCCTACTGGCTACTACACAGATATGTGAACAATGATTATAGATCTTTGTGCGTATGTGAACAACGTTTTCTATGAAATGATGGTTAATGGTAGGTATATATAGATAGGTATCTTAGCAAAAAATTGTATAAATAGGTATATATTGGTATGTATTTAGTGTTTGCACCAAAAGGGTATATATTTGGTGTTTCAATCCAGTAAATGAACCTTTACTTCTCGTGTTTTTGTTATACTTATGGCTGAACAATGTATGGACTGCAAAAAAAAATGTCTAAAAGTTTTCAGGGTTTTCTATGGAGTCTACGGGAAAAGTATATATACATATATAGTCATCTTGTAGATCCTTTTTGTCAAATTTTTTTTTTGTCATTTTAGCCACGATATCTAAAGAATCTGTAGATTTAATATGTGTTTTGCATATAAAACAATTAAAAGGGATTGGTAAAATATGACATTTATGTATGGAAGACGCATATATATGTCTGTTGTTTTATGTTGTCTTTTGGTTAATAAAAGGACTCATTTTCATGTGAAATATAACCCTCCTTGTTTTTCGTATCCATGTTTCTTTCTTTTATATGCAGGGTCTTTACTCGATCAAAAAAAAAAATGCAGGGTCTTTACTCTCGGCTTATGCTTTTGTAATACAGTAGATGATGATGTAATAATGTTGTAAAGTATATGTGAATTTGTAAACTGAATGACTTGTCTATTACGGTGAGCTAACGCTCTGTTATATACACGTACAAGATAACTTTGACTCCTTACATATAGGACATTAGACTTATCTACAAGACATAAGATAAATATAAATATAACTCTAGTATATCCTTCCCAATACTCCCCCTCAAGTTGGAGAGTGAAGGTTCTGAACACACAACTTGGACGATAAGAACTCAGAACTGTGAGCGCCCTAGTGCTTTGGTGAGAATGTCAGCAATTTGGTCTTTAGTACGAACATGTTGAGTAGCAATAAGACGAGCCTTGATAGCATCACGAACACAATGACAGTCTCTCTCAATATGCTTGGTGCGTTCGTGAAAAACAGGATTTGCTGCAATATGAATAGCAGCCTTACTATCACAGTAAAACATAACCGGCTTCGTGACTTTGAGACCAAGATCCTTCATGAGAGGAACAATCCATTTCATATGTTTTGTTGCAGCTGCCATGGCACGATATTCAGCTTCAGCTGAAGAGTGTGATAATGTCCTCTGTTTCTTGGTCTTCCACGAAATAGGTGATCCTCCTAACAGAACCACAAACGCACTCAACGAACGACGCGTGACTGGGCACGTACTCCAATCGGCATCAACATAAACTGACAACTCAAGGTTACTGTCTGAGCGAAGAAGAATGCCCTGACCAGGACTTCCTTTTAGAAACCGAACCACACGTAAAGCAGCTTCCCAGTGAGCTACATGAGGACTCTTCATGAATTGCGATAGTAAATGAATTGTATAACACAATTCAGGCCGTGTGATGGAGAGATACACAAGCCTACCAACTAGACGACGATACTGCTTTGGATCCGAATGTAGTGGACCTTTATCAGCAGCAAGATGATGATTCTGCTCAACTGGAATAGAATGGGGTTTGGCGTCTAGAAGACCACAGTCAGCCACAATGTCTAAGGCATACTTCCTCTGAGATAGTAAAATGTCTTCCTCTGCTCTAGCTACTTCAATACCCAAGAAGTACTTTAATTTACCGAGATCTTTCATACGAAAACATTTACTCAGGTACGCCTTGATATGATTAAGAAGACTCATGTCATTAGTGGCTATGACCAAGTCATCAACATACACGAGGATACGAGCCTCCTGCTGTCCTTTTGTGTACATGAACAATGAGTAATCTTCATAAGATTGCTCGAAACCAAAATCAATCAATGCCGTAGACAACTTAGCGTACCAACAGCGAGGAGCTTGCTTGAGTCCATAAATAGCTTTTCGAAGCCTACACACTTTATTTGGATCAGAATGGGTGAAGCCAGGAGGAAGTTTCATATAAACTTCTTCTTCAAGGTCCCCATGAAGGAACGCGTTGTGTACGTCCATCTGATGGACTTCCCATCCTTTAGCTGCAACTAGTCCCAACAGACCTCGAACCGTGCACATCTTGACGACAGGAGCAAATGTCTCCTCATAATCATCTCCCTCAATTTGTCTGTTACCACACGCAACTAGACGAGACTTGTGTCTTTCTATAGTGCCATCCGCATTGTACTTGATCTTGTTGATCCATTTAGAACTGATAGCCTTCTTGCCCGGTGGCAAGTTTGCAAGATCCCATGTTCCAAGCTCTTCATGCGCCACTACTTCATGTCTCATTGCATCTCGCCACACTTTCTCTTTGACGGCCTCAGAGTATCGCTTTGGTTCAACACCCGCAGTGACTGCTGCTAAAAACACCTGATGCGACTTTGAGAACTTGAGGTCAGAGAGATAGTCATCAAGAGGATAAGGTGACTTACCTGGACCTTTTCTTGAAGACGTTGACGGAGAAGATGAGTGAGCGAGATGGGTTTCTTCTTTGCAGTTAGTATTATACAGCACATAGTCTTGGAGTTTACTTGACGGAACACGTTCTCGATGTCCTCTTCCTAAAGTCTCAGTAGACAAATTTGTATCAGAAGACACTACTGGAGACGGAGATGAAACAGAGCTCTCTGTTTCCTGAACTTGTGACGATGAAGAAGCTTCTGTAGTAGGCTGAGTAGGAGATGCAGGATGTTCACTAACACTCCCCCTGGCACCTGACACGGGAGATGCTGCAGACTCAGTAGAATCATCAAGCCAGTCGTCGTCACAGAATAGATTCTCTTGCCGTACAATAGTAGGCGTAGGTACTGATGATACTGAAGCAGAAGCCATTGGGAATTCTGTTTCATAGAAGACAACATCTCTCGAGATGAGAAACTCTTTCTTGTCAATATCATAGACTTTCCAACCCTTTTGACCAAAAGGATAGCCTACAAAGATACATCGAGCACTCCTTGGACTGAACTTGTTCTTGTCTCTCAACTTGAGATGTACGTAACACAAACAACCAAATACCTTGAGATGATCATAACTCGGTACCTCTCCATAAAGCAACTCGTATGGAGACCGTCCATTGATAACTTTCGAAGGAGTTCTATTTATAAGATGAGATGCAGTCAATATAGCTTCACCCCAAAACTTGACTGGAAGACTAGATTGGAACAAAATCGCTCTTGCAACATTTAGTATATGTCTATGCTTTCTTTCAACGCGGCCATTTTGCTGCGGTGTAGCAACACAAGAGGTTTGATGCAGTATTCCATTTTCTCTGAAATAACTAGAGAGACACATGAACTCCGTACCGTTATCACTTCTCACTGTCTTTACTTCTTTATCAAATTGTTTTGCTGCCATTGTTATAAAGTTCTGGAGAACAGTTCGGACCTCCGACTTTTCAAGCAACAGGTAAGTCCAGACTGAGCGTGAGTAGTCATCAACTATGGTCAAAAAATAACGAGCTCCAGAGGATGATTTTGTGCGATAGGGACCCCAAACATCACAGTGTATAAGTTGAAAACACTCTGTAGTTTTATTAGAACTATCATAAAAAAACCTCTCTAGTCTGTTTTGCTCGAAAACAAGTGTCACAAGGACTTGGAGCAACAGATTTATTTGAAACAGAACACAACTTTAAAGAAGATAACACTGAAAACGCAGGATGTCCTAGCCTTTGGTGCCACCGAAACTGATCTTCTGAACTAACATCCGTATCAGAAACCGAAACTCTTGCAGCCATGACATCCTTAAAGAAGTAAACCCCATCTCGCTCTTCACCTGCTCCAATCACCGTCCTCGTGAAACGATCCTGTAAAACACAAATGGTGTCTGTTAAAAGAGCAAAGCAGTGTGTCTGTTGTAACAACTTAGACATCGAGATGAGAGAACAGTTAAGTCTCGGAACATATAACACATTAAGGAGTGTTATTTTGTCAGATAAAGGAAACACTCCAATATGGGTAGCATAGGTTTTGTTGCCGTCTGCAAACCCAACCGGACACGGAGGAATACTCTTGACATTGGTAAGTAGAGAAAAGGCTCCTGTCATATGATGCGAGGCTCCAGTGTCAAGAATAAGATCACCGTATCTACGCTTACCAGTCAATTTGTCCGACGACTTTGCCTTCTCATTAATCAACTGAGTAAGAGCTCTCATCTGTTCTTCTGTAAATACTGGAAACGAAGAAGAGTTTGACGTTGTGGCTTGAGCATTGTTAGCACGAGAACCGGTGTTTCTAACTCCACCACGACCACGACCTCCTCTTGAAACTCTGTTATCTCCTCTGTTGGTTGCTCTTTCTTCCCACCAATCAGGAAACCCTACTAATTGCCAGCAATTTGATTTCTCATGTCCACTTCTACCACAGTGTGAACACTGATCAATTGCACGCCTTCCTTGAACTGGATTAGTAGACTCTGATGTTTCTTTCTTGGTAGTAAAGCCAACCGCATTCTGCTGAGTCTCTCTTTCTTTTGAGGAGTTAAGTCTCTGTTCTTCTCGAACTATCTTGGCATATGCATCACCAAGATCTATCACTGAATCACTTGCAATGATCCCTTGACAAACAACACCGAATCTTGCTTCATCTAAGCCCATTACGAACTGATGCACTTTCTCCTCTTCTCGCTCCTTCTCGTATTCAACTGCTGCACTGCAACTACACGCTGGGATCGGCTTATACATATCAAGCTCTTCCCACATCTTGGCTAGACGACCGTAATATTCCATCACAGATTGACCATCTTGTTTGCAGGAAGACAACTGTTCCTTTAGATGATGAACCCTAACTTTGTTTCCAACTGAAAACCGCTTCTTCAGGTTGTCCCACAACTTGTGAGAATCAGATATAAAAGTAATCGTAGATCTAACACGAGCTTCGATTGATGACCTAATCCAACCTACTATCATCGAGTTAACAGACGACCACAACTCGAAGTTAGCATCATCAATCGATGGTTTAGGAATACTTCCATCTATAAACCCTAGCTTTCTCTTGGCCTTGAGTGCGTTTGTCAACTCTGTAGACCACTCATTGTAATTCTCACCGGTAAACATCACTGACGTTATTAGAGCACCAGGATTATCTGATGCATGCAGAGAGAATACGGACCTGCAGCACCGGCTTTTCTCTGTTCAACCTCAGTGGTTGAACTTTTGATTGCGGAAGAATCATCACCGTCCACCATACTTTTGAGAACTTCTCAGAACGATGATTCACAGACTAACCGAACTTCGAAAAAAAACCAGATATGATCTCAGGATTTTATTGCTCTGATACCATGTAAAATATATGTGAATTTGTAAACTGAATGACTTGTCTATTACGGTGAGCTAACGCTCTGTTATATACACGTACAAGATAACTTTGACTCCTTACATATATGACATTAGACTTATCTACAAGACATAAGATAAATACAAATATAACTCTAGTATATCCTTCCCAAAAAATGTTCACATGGCGCTTCTAAATTAAAAAAAAAACAGAGTTTAGAAAAATTGAAGCTCATTAGTGCCAACTCCAACTAGGATCTAACACTGGTATGAAAAATAAATGATTATTCGTAACCAAGTCCTGCAAAGATAAGCAGATGTTTTATTGTTTATATAATATTTAAGATCTGTTGGAATATATAGTAAGATTTTTTTTAAACAAATAATATTAGTTAGTTTGAAGGACAAATATTATATTCATGTAAGACAAATAATATTTAGACCAAGTTAATGTAACTAAAAAAAAAATTCTTCTATAACATAGATTAAATGCTTCCTATGAATTGGACCTCAGTGAGACCAAGACCCTTATTATCTAAATATGTACATGATATACGAATGCACGTAAGGAAGAATGATACAATCTATAAAAAAAACTATCAGATTAAAAAAAACTATGAAGTTCTTTTTCGATAAACAATAGAGTTTATGGGGGCTAGGAAGTTTGATACAGTCTATAAAAAACTATACTTGCAAATAAAGAATTAAAGAAAAACTTAGCACCCAATCAGTTCAATAAAAAAACAACTTAGCAACCAAATTCAGATAGACTATATCTGGAAATAAACTTTGGTCGTTTCTCTTTCATATCCAAATTTTAATTATCAGGAGTATGCAATTTTTGCAAATTATTTGGATGTAAGGTTCTTTAAGTTTAAGCAATTATATCTCTACCCCAATTTCATAAAATGCGATTATATTGTGACCATCGTTTAGTGTCGTTCTTGCCCATTATGCTTGTGAACTGTATATATAAATCTATGGTCATTTTAAAGATGTTTATATTTTCTAATTTAAATGGTACATGGTGTCAAATCAATTATGATGTTGCTGACATGGGGAAAATAAAAGCCGTAGATTCACATTTGGCAATTTATTGGATGGTTTGAATATTTCAACAACATTAGACATGACCCCTTTTATGACCAAATTTTAGTCCCTTCGAGCATTCTATAACCGTAACACCAAATTTGAGGTTAAAACTACACTAAATTTGATAAATTTTTATTGTCATCTCTGATCATAACACCAGATATTACACCAAAGCAATATTTGTATTATTTAATGTTTTCGGTTTTAGTAATTTTTATATTTTATTATTTGAAATTCATATATAATTGGTTTATCATATTTTGACATTATGTTTATTAAATTTTCGTAATTATATCTTTATAAAATTTATTTACATTTATATTTTTTAGTTTAACAATATTATACATTTATTTATTTTATATAAAAGACTATATTAAAATTTACAAAACATTAATTATGAAAAGCACATAACAAAACAATATATTTATTTTAATAAAATTTGTATTAGTTTGTAATAGAGGCTTAACTATATTATAAAATATAAAAAATAAAAATTTATTATAAAGTTTGGTAAATTTAATAATATTAAATTTAACTTAGATAAAAATTATAATCGATATTTTAAAATAAAGTAAATAATAATCATCATTTAGTAATTTCTTATTTCAAAATAAAATAAAATATAAAAGTTTTATGATATTTTATTTTTTACAACATAAAAATGATAATAATAACTTAGTGATTTCTTATCTGAAAATAAAATAGAAATATTTTAATTATGTAAAAATAATTTTAAAATATAAATAATATATTATATTTATGTTTAATTACAAATTTGAACTGATTAATAATAATAATTTAATTATTCTATTCAATGAAACATAATAAAATATGTATATAAAATATTTGGTGTGATGAATAGTATTACACCAAATTTGGTGTAATATTATTCACTCTACACCAAATTTGGTGGGATGTGTCATTTTTGGTATCCCATTAGAAATGGAATTACACCAAATTTGATGTTTTGGTGTCATATTGGAGTTGGCTTTAGGTTCGTGTATTCCTTTAAGATGAGGTGAAAAACTTTTAATACAATACTAGATTTTGACTCGCATTTTTAAGCGTAAATTTTTTTGTGATATCATTAATAATGTTTCAAATGTTTTGTTAATTTGAAAAGATTTTTTTTACTTAAAATATTTTTGCATTTTAATCAGTGTTATTATACCCGTCATGACCAGCAGCCGAACCGCTAAACCCAATGCTCTGATATGTAATCATGTTTAGGTTTTAAAAACTATTGATTATCCTATAAAATCTGCTAAAATCTGAAGCTAACTGATTGAACTGGATTTAATATATCGATATAAAATATAATTTTTTATTTATTTCAGTTAATAATGATATATCAGTTATTGAAATGTATATATTTTATAACACAATACATACGAATAAAATTATTTTTGAAGTTTTAAATATGTTTTAACAATATAGATTCTCAAAAACAAATTGTAAGATCGGATTCTAAAAAGTACATTGATGTACACAAATATTTAGGATAAACAATACAGGCTCAAGTAAATTTCTCAATGGGTATTTTTAATATTTAGGATAACCACGTTCCCACCATTACGATCAAAGTTCGTTTATATATAAAAATTTATATGTTTATATTTTGTAAATATTTTTTTATTTATATGTGTTTTAAAAAAAAAAAAAAATAAAAAGTTAATTAAAATCTTATTATGAAAAAGAAATACATTATTAATATCAATCATAAATAATATTTTTAGTTCATTAAAAGTATCTATGTAATCAACGTCATGAAAATTAACGTGAGTGCGCTAAAAGATATTATAGATATCTATATATATATAGAACATATACAATTATGCAAAAGTATATATATACACCAAGATTTGATTGAGGAGCCAAAAGAGAACTTCCATTAACGATCACACAAAAGAAAACTATATAATTTTTTTTAGTCACCCCAAAGAGACTATTGACCACTCTAATTGATAATTAACTCATAAATACAATTAAAAGCTCAGAACAATATGAAACAACAAATATAAAGAAAACCAGTGTTTTTAAAACCGGACCGATGACCGAACCGGAAATATTTAGGGTCATGGGTCAATGTGGTTCGACCTGATTCGACTGGGTTCGACTGGGTTTGAAGTATTAAACTGAATTTAATAATATTTTGTATATAATATGCATATTTTAGAAAATAACAAACTGAAATGTAACAACAAAAATAAAAAATCTAATAGTTCAAATCTAAATCAATAGAAAAAAACACATTTAAAGTTTACTCTCCATGTCACTATAAATTTTTATCACCTTTAAAAGAAATTATACACATTAGTGCAAGGTTGAGACGGTTGTTGATTTTCATTGTGACAGTTGTTGATTTTCTGTGTTTGAATTTGGTGGAAATCAAATTTATTGATCATTTTCTTCTATTGTTTAGTACATCGCAAAAGTTTTGTAAAGACATCAAAACACAAAAATATAAAATACCTTGTGAATTGCAGTCTTGCAGAGACGTCACAGACTCAAAAAGAAAAACAGAACGTCAAAAATGGCAATACCGTATGAATTACATTTTGTCACAAACTCTATTTTTATTTCATTTTAAAAACTAATTATTTTATTAATATTTTTTTTGTTTTCTCTACGAACCAGGGTTTTGCCGGTTCGTTGAGTCGTCGGTTCCCGGGTTTTTAACGGTTCAATATGGGATTTTAACAACACTGAAGAAAACTAGAGCTTGATCCCGATTTGTTTTCAGTTTTAAATTTTTGTTGTATTAAATTTTATAAGATTGTAAATTTAGACATATTACATAATTGTTAATAAGTCCAAATATCAATTATATTATTATATCACCGAGATTGAGTATAATATAAATAAATCTTACATATATAAATAACTAGGATAAATCCGCCCTACGGGCGGGTGGATTATAAATAAATAAACTAAAAAAACATATATATATACTATTAAAGTAGAATTTTTCTTATGATTCTGCCTCAACTTTTCAAGTTATTTTGATTATTTCTGATATGTACATGCATGTTTTATATTCAAATATGTTTTTTCTTTCTTTGTCGGATTAGTATTTCTTTCTTTGTCTATATTCATATTATTTTGTATTTTAGTAGATTTGATTTTGCTTCAAATTTGTCTTGTAACAAAATTTATTTCAAATTATAGCTACATGTTTTTATTTAAAATGATATAGTTACAATCTTTATTTTAACCAAGGCTAATAGTTTCAGCAAAAAAAAGCTTCAGCATTTGTTTTGCTTTAGAAGGTACATACACTAATACTTATTATTTTATAAAAAGGTAATATGTTTAAAGTTATGCAGAAAATCAAATATATTCGTGTCTAGATATTGTTGTATGTTAATTTTTATTCAATAATATTCTATGTGCGTGTTTGTTAACTCAAAAAACTTTTTCTCTTGCTGTGAAATACAAACAGAATTCAAATTATTACAAATATCATTATATTGATGACTCGTAAGAAGTTGACCAGCAGAGAAAGAAGATCTTGAGCTACGAACTGAGATATTAAGTGAAGCGAAGTTAGGCGGAACGGTGTCAGTTGCTGTAGTGGCCATAACCAGGCTCACGTGTGAGCTCAAAGACACATGCCACGCACATAGCAGCCATACAGAACCTGCAGCCCTTTCCTTCGACTTTGGTGTGACAGTCCTTCATTGAGGTTCACCTCAGAGGTGGTTTTACTCATGTCTTTGTACAGATTTATGGCAATGGCGGGCATCCGTGTCTCAGAAATTCTCTGATAATCTAAGGGAAGTTCGAGAATCCAGAAAGAGGTTCTCTTTCAAGCAGGATTCTGAAAGTTTCATCTTCTCTCACTGTGCCCAAATACCTCTAATGCCCAAAAGAGAATGAAAGAGTTACAAAAGAAAAAAAGATGCGGTGGATCTATCATACATTGAAAAAAATATAGAAGCGTTTATTGCTTACAGCTATACTTGGATGGGAGTTATTCTTAGAAGAACTTAATCAGACAGCTTCTGGATATGAGACTATATGAACAAAGTAGGAAGTCATGAATCAATCAGCTCACGGTAGATAAAGAAACGACTAAGATCATGTGATGGAAGAGAAGTCATAACACAATAGTAACAAAGAAAAATGCTAGGTTATCAGAAAACTTGAGCTTTTTCTTGAATGCAGTCAGAACACGTCTGTCTCCATGTTCCTTCTCGTGAGAACAACTAACATGATGCTAGTAACATCTAGTCAATTCAACAACAAAAATACCGTTAGAACCTAGAACCTAAACAATGAGAAATTACTTAACATAATTAATTAAGCTTATTAGAACCCCGAAACTGCAACACCACAACAAAACAGAATGAGCATAAGATGATTAAAACAATTCGGACAACAAAAAAGAAGAAAAAAGAAGATAATGTAAAGAAAAAAACGCATGGTTTGATACATATCCTCTCACGTCTGTCTCCATGTTCCTTCTCCTCATCATCACCTCCAACACGTCAACCTCTGCTTTCATAACCACATACTCCTCCTTAACATTCTCTTTCAGCCACTCCCTCATCCCCATATTTTCAGATTCGAGGCTCATCTCACCGTTTCAATCCTGTACATCTCAAACTTCAGATTCCTTATTGGGTAATTGTTAACAAACAATCCTGTTCCAATACCTCTTTTTCCACTACCCACATCAATCCATACTTTCCTTTAGTAGTTCCCACTGTTAAAGAAAACCAAAAATCAAAAAATAGACTGGAATTCCAAAAGTCTTACCCTTTAGGGATTATGCTCTCTCTCTCTCTTGAGAGCTCTTCAGCTGCGAACTGCTTCTCTTATCTGACCAATCAAAAGTGTTACTTTCCGATTCATCATCTCTTCCACTATCATCCTCCCAAGAGGGTCTTGCACCAGTGGATCTATACAGTGAAGTCAAATGCCTTGAATGAGCTCTTCTCCTCCAGATACTTGTTGATGCTTCTACTCTATTCGCCATCTCTACAACAGCCAAAAAGTGCATGTTAATCAGTACTCTCACAAATAACAAAGCCCTCAAATTTTTTTTTTTTGGTACTCGTAGTATGCATATCAAACTGATAACTATAAGGGTAATAACAAACGTTTTAATCACCATAAGGGTACCCGATTCGACGACTGGAAGATGCATCTGGAGAGTTCGTAATCACTATTAAAGACAGAAAGGTTAAAGTCGCCTCCGTTACGAATCTCAAACGCCATCGCCACAGCTACACAGCCGCATCGATGAAACCGAAGACCAAAGATCTATTCCTTATTAGGGCCGTAAACATCGCACCAATTATATGACGAAGCCCAACACGCGAGCCCAGTAAGAGAAGGCATCAATTAAGTGATCTGACGTGTCAATCAAAGAAGACATCCGTTTCCACGCTGGAATCTGACGTGGCTCAACCTGGAGAGAGTTAACTGAATTATATATAAATAGATATATGAACACCAACTTGGGTGTGCTTCTTATGTGTCCAATTTATTATTGATCACATTTTCAATTTTTTTTTTGTAAATTATTTTGGTTGTTCTAGTTTGTTTTGGATAATGAATTATTAAACTCTAGACATGTATACTTATTTTTTCATACTATAGTAATTAATTAATATAATTAGTTATTGAATTTCTTGTTTAGTATTTGGTATTTTTAATATATTTTAGAAAGAAAAATAAAAATTTATAATTTAACATAACTATTTTACATACTTTGTTATTTATATTTATAATATTGGAAAACTCTGGTCAAATTTAATAATAGTATGATTACTTTAATAAATTCAACCAACATAAGTTTTATATTTGGCCGAAAATTTGTTTCAGTTGTTTTAAATGGGCCAAAAATCTGTTTAGCCGAAGTTCAATATAATATTTAGGCGCAAGATATCTGTTACAACATTATTTTCTAACCGAATGACACATGGTTCGTGACTATTCTCCTCCTCTCGATCATTCAAGAGCTCAAGGGTTTTTTCCACAGTAAATTTTCTTTGAGTTCTGATTAAACAAACTCATCGAAATTTTAAGCAGAAGTATTCTTATTCAAACTATTGGAAGATGAAGCTCTTGCATGTTGAAACCGGTAAGTTTTCTTTCTGAAAAGATTAAATATATCTCTACCTTTGATCGATTTGTTATATGTGTCTTCAATCTAACCATACAACTTCTGTCTTTGTCACAGATTGGTGAATGATTCCTTATGGTCGGTGTATGATCCTTAAGAGATCAGCTTAATAAGACGAAGAAAGAAATATTAGGGGAAGATCTATCCAGCTACTATGATGTCATGTTTGAGTTCTGACACGGCGATGGATTATATCCACTTCTAGATCTCGGGTAGTCATAGAAGATAAAGGTAATCTGAGTCAATGGGTGACTTTTTTTTCTTTATGTTTCCAGGATTGTTGAACCTTCAGTTTCAATCTTTGTTCTTTTGCAACAGGTTCATTGCTTTTAAGAGCAGAATTTTGGTTACATTATGGAGCTTCCTATATTCGCAAGTCACGGTTATTTGATTCTGGCAGGAGTTGGGTTGTAATAAGAATGCCAATCAAAGATGTTTATGGTCAGCCGTAACATTACCTAACTAAAGTTCTACTACGGCTTTAGGATCAAGCAAGAGACGCTCTTTAAGTTCTACTACGGCTTTGAGATCTTGTCAAACTTAAAGATTGGCGTTGTCTGAGGTTCGCTTTTCCGTTTTATGTTAATCTTTCGGTAGTTTGAGAACTTAACAGATTATAACAAATCATTATGATAATAAAAAATTCTAATGTCAATAAGATTCTGCTTTTATGCAGCTACATGCTGTGAAAATAGTTTCATTCGAATGATTACATGTACTTGGTGCTTGCATGATCATTTTTTCAGCAGGATTAACTAACACATGTATATGTTTTGTATAGTTGATTGAAATATGAAATATGATTATCATATATTCTGTGTAGATTTTTAACGATAAAATGGGAAGTCATCACGATGTTAGGCAATTCTTTAGACCCTAATTAAAAAGAACATTGAATATAGATTTCTTTTTAATTGTTATACGCGGGCATAATCGTTTTACTAATAGTTATTAACATATGTATTATGATTTGAACATCATGATAACTTATTTTTTATATTCTTAATCATTTTAATTTTTTCGATTTTTATTTTGGTCTACGTCTCCTAAACACAAAAGAAAGGTATAAAACTATGAGAGCATAATTACATATAAAATATTTTACACAATAAAGTAAAGATAGAATGTGTTGGTCTTGCTTGATCTACTATGTATTTTTGAATCAAAAATATGTATTAAATTATCAAAACAAAACACTAAAACACATAAAATCCAAGCAAGAAAAAAATTAATAAAAAATAAAAAAAAACTAAAGTTTGATGATCATTTAGAAGAAAACTTTTTAGGAAAAACGAATTGAGATAATGAAAATATTTCATTGGTTTACTTGATCAATGCATACATTGATTTAAGCGAAAAACTAATAAGAATCTTGTGGAAGTTAAAATAATTATAATCATAATTTCAGTTAAATTTTTTGAAATATTTATACTATTTAAATAAATAAATTAATTAGAAATTTCGAAATAATTCTATTATTATCTAAATTAATAAATTGATGATTTATTCTAAAAACTAATAAGAATATGACAAATAAGCAAAATTAGCTAAAATTATGGAGAATGTGACAAATCAGCAAAATCACTTTAAATTAATAAATTAATGATTTAAGCGAAAACTAATAAGAATCTTGTGGAAGTTAAAATAATTATAATCATAATTCCAATTAGAAATTTTGAAATATTTATACTATTTTAATTAATAAATTAATTAGAAATTTCGAAATATTTCTATTATTATCTAAATTAATAAATTGTGATTTAATCTAAAACTAATAAGAATATGACAAATAAGCAAAATTAGCTAAAATTATGGAGAATGTGACAAATCAGTAAAATCACTTCATAAATAATAGTATAGATTGCCGTGTTTTTGTTTTTAGCTAATCGATTTAGTAAAAGTCATTTGGTGAAACTGAAATCCAACGTAAAAAAAAAAAAATTATTAGATTTATTAAATACTTCAGTAAATTGCATTGTAAATACTTTGTAAGTTTCAGGGCAATTTTTTATTTGTACTTCTTTTTTAACAAAGTAGATTATAGAAATGGCTATGAGAGCAACCAATCATTTTAAATATAAACCAGTAGTTAATGGAAATTAAAAAATATTCTAGGAAATTAAAAGCCAATACTGAAACAACATATATGGTGTTAGTGGGAGATGAATTTGTAGTGATTGTTAAAATACTCAAATTCTGTTATTATTGGTCGGTGGATTCTAAGAACCTTAATAAATCTAGTGTTATTTGTTTGATGATTGTTCAATGGCTTATAAAATCTTTTGTTATTCAAGAAATTTGATTTTAATGATTCTATCAATTCAGATATTCATATTGTGCTATTGATGCTTTTGGGTTCTTTTGAATCCACTAAAACAAAGTTAAACTCTATGGTTGAATTCAAATAATATCTTGTACATTTCACTTTTACACTGACATGGATTTTAAAATAGTTAGACAAATCTTAATTTCTCAAATGAATCAAAAAATTTAAAATCTGATCAGTTTTAAATCTATTGGAACGGACTTCAAATTATGTAACGAATAGCACCTCCTAGTTTCCATCAAATCTAGTGTTATTGGAAACTGAATTCTACTCAATTTTATTTATAAAACAAAACTTCAAGAATATTGCATATTTCCTTTAGATTCTTAAAATCTTTGAACTAGATTATTTTCTTAAACTTTTAAATACGAAAAACTCTTTAGAATTCTTTATAAATTTAAGAAATCTCATAACTTTAGAATCAACCAACTATACAAAAATGCTACTCCCGCTAACCCCCATAATGTTTTCAAAGTCTTGATCCAAGAAGTTGACTCGCTTGATCACATCTGACGTCATTAGCAAACCCAACCTGTTCATTTGCTATATCATACTCCATCCACACGTTTTGCTGATGAACATTCCCAATTATAAACATTTCAAAGCCCGCAAGATCAGAGTTTCCGAACGTGAAACAATACTTCTGTTCGGATCCTGATCCTGGTACCTGGTACAATAGCTTCTCACCCGACACGGTCAGCTCTGCGCCTGTGAACATCAAACTCACCGTTGGCAACTTCGAAAAATCAGGCTTGGTTGACCCGACTTGGAAACATAGATCCATTGCCGTTTGGAACACGTAACTCGGGTCTACAGTAAGAACCGACTTGGTTTGTTCCGTAAACTCGGTTTTCAAGACGTTGTAAACCGGATCTAGAAGGAATGTGAACTGAGTTCCTGAATCCAAAATAGTCTGACCGGCTCCGGTATGATCCGGGACAAAATCGGAGCTAGGGATAGGTAACAATTTTGATCCGACCTGAATCCCTTCGAATCGAACCGTGTATGCGAACCGGTCCCAGTAAGGTAACCGATCGGTTTTAGTTACCAATGGTGAGTATTTGAGAGGTGGAAGAGAAGCGTCACCGAGAACCAAAACACCGGTAGAGTCAGAACCGGAGATACAATAAGAAAATTTTGATAAACCCATCTGGTTAATAAACGATAACCGACCTCGGTTCATTCCCATTAAACCAGTCGTTGTCTCTACGTCTTCCTCCTCGGATGTTGCACTGGAGCTTGAGTCCATGCACCCGAATACCATGGCGGGTCTCGTCAACGACCCGATACCAAACGTCTCTTGAGCAAGATTCCTATCTAAGGAGGAACCGTCGACGTAAGAGACAGCCACGTGGCAGAGGTTAGCCTGTTTGTCACACGTGGCGGGAGCGGGTAAGTCTTGGGTTTGGGTGGTGCAAGCGGGTGAAGAACATGGTAGAGTAACGTAAGAAGAGGACTTAGCATGGTCGAAAATGGGGGTTGGTGCTGAGGATTGTTTGCAGTAGAGCCATGAAAGCTCGCTTCCAGTGTCGAGGACCATCTTGATGTGCTGTGGAGGGGAACCGGCGGTGAGAGAGACGGTGAGTGTGACATCGTGCGTGAAAGCAATCTTGATGGATGGATATGAAGAGAGGTGACGTTGTTGGAGCAATGTTGTTGAAGAAGTGTTATTGATGTTTTGGGTAGTGAGAGGGAAGATGAGTGTTTGGTTTGTAGGAAATATTCTTGAGAAGGCAATAGGGGAAACTATTAAAAGGCATAATATGATTTGGTGATGAATCGATGATGAAAACATCTTTGCTAATTTATTTTTGACTTTTTCTTCAGTATTGACTTGTAATGTGTCCTCTTCATGCATCCTTTATTATATAGTTATGTGATTGTCGTAAGTGTTTTTTTTTCAAGTATGGAAAGCAAATCACTAGGATCCATATGCATTAAAATGGTTGAACAACTTCAAACCAATAACGAAATATTGCTGATGCGTATTAGAATCAAAGAACCAGATACGTGATGAATACTAGAAGAAGATTGTTTGAGTTTGTAATTAATCGATAACCAAGACTGATAAGAAGAGAACAGTATAAGGAAATTAATATATTCACATTGCCAAGATGTTTTGGTTAAGTCACTAAATTTAGTCAAGGTAACATAAGGTATTAAAATCTGACATCCCATTTAGGTATGTGATCTGTCAAAGTTTAATATATTTATTCGAATTAGTTATCATCTATGTATATAAAAATATTGTTGGGGATCAAATCTTTTAATTAGCTCTCAATCAATTCCATTAATTTTATAAAAAAATATAAGAGCGCCTCCATCATTAAATAATTTTAACTAGATGATGGTCCGTACACTTGTACGGATTAATTACCCAAATAATTCAAATATTAATATAATTTTTAATTTTAATATAAATTATTTAATTAGTTTTAAATATTAAACTAATCAGAAGATTGATTACAACACAACATAGATAATGATTTGATACTTGTAAAATATTTTATTTATTCTATTACCAAATATCACATGTAAAGAATATCATCATCATAATAACCTAAAGCATCAAATCTAAACTTAAACCATAAACCTTCAAATCTAAATATTTCATTAAAAATGGTGGTAAAAGTGGTTAGTGTAAACATGAAAAGTGGTACTATAAAAATGGTATTTTAGGCAATTTCTCATTTTCAAACTATTGGAGAATTTTTAAAAATACCATTTTATAGAGTGAATCTATTAATAAAAAATTTATAGAGTGAATCTTGGTAAATAGATAACCAATTATAAAAAGACACTAGATTTTGACCCACACGCCCGTGCGGATGTATATTTCGAAAATATATTGTTATTTATTTTTTATATCAATATCAAAGTTGGATAAAAAAATCAAATCTGAAGAACCGAAACGATCACGATTCGAAAGAGTAATACCAAATCCGAACCAAAATTGATTAAATTTCTAAATTATTCAAAATTTTGATATTTAAACAACCGAAATCATAGCCAATTCGAACCGAAGTATTTTGGATATCAAAATATATCCGAAAAAGATTTATATACTTATATATATATTAATTATTTTTATTTTTAATGTATATAAAAACATCCACAATATATATGATACTTTTAGGTTAGTTTAAATACTTGAAAATTTATAAAAATAGTAAAATATAAATATCTAACATAATGGAAGTACATTCAAAACACCAAAATATTTAAAATAATTTTTGATTTTTAATCCAAAATTTAAACCAAACCAATTTATATGTTAAGTTTAGGTATTCTGACATATGTTATCAGATTTATATACAATATATTATTTTATTTATAGATTTTAAGAAATTCAAAATATATAATGAATTTAAAAAAAAAAAATTTAAATGGGTTATCCGAATCTGAACTGAACCCGCAAAGATCCCAATATAATTTGAACTAAAATTTAGAAATATCTGAACGGAGCTGAAATCTTTGACCCCAGAAATCCAAAACCCAAAAAGATCCGAAACAAACCCGAATGGATACTTGAACGCCCAACCCTAGTCATAATTTGAACTGAAATTTAGAAATATATGGATGGGGCTGAAATCTTTGACTCCGGAAACCCGAAACCCAAACAGATCCGAAATAAACCGGAATGGATAGCTGAACGCTCAGCCCTAGTCACCATTATGTATCATATATATGTCATCATATAATTAATTATATTGGTCAATCATATATATAATCATATAATTAATAGTATTTTATATTTATCATCTTATAAATAATCACATATATTATATTCTTAAAGTTTAATGTGAAATATAAAAACTATAATATAAATTGGTATATGAAATTAATCTTTTTGTTGTATTTTTCTTATATATATTGAAAACATTTTTAATAATGGTTATTGGAAAATATTTTAGTAAAATAAAAAATTTTAGTAATGGTTATAAAATTTAAATTTTATTTTATGATTATTTTAGACAAAACAATGTTTTTAGGTAATTAGATTAATCCATTTTGTATATTTTAAAACTGATATAATAGATTTCCAATTTTTATTAATAATATAAGCCATTAATTTTTTCTTCTTGACTCACTGTTATCCATGTTTCAAATTTTTTAATTTTTTGCATTAGTTTTCTATGAATTATTATTAATTTTATGATGTTTAAAAAAAAATTAACTCTTGAAATTTTTATATTTGACTAAACTAAATAAGGTAATAATACTGTTTTTAAAAATTGTTTTATATAATATACTATTTATATTTCAGTTTGTGTTTTTATTTTTACCATAAAAATTGTAAATAAAAAGAATGGTAAATATAGTGACATAATTGTAAATAGAAAAAATATAGAAAGAAGATTGTTTAATTTATTGTAAAAACAATGGCTAAATGTTTAAATAAAAAGAAGTATTAAATATGTTATTATTGTTTCTAAACAATTTTCATTTGTTATTAATTTATTGAAAATATAATGGCTAAATGTGTAAATAAAAGAAAGTACACATCTCTACTATCCTTGTTTCAAACAATCCAATTGTGTACTTCAACTTTAATAATGTAGATGTATTTGTGTATATCAAAAAAAAGACATGTATATCCATGTAAAAAGTCTCAATTTCTTCGTGAGGTTTTAAACTGTTTCATTTGAGAAACCTCATAATACTTTTTTTTAAAAAACTATAACACATTTTCATATATTTAGTATACATCTTACTTTTTCCATAGTGAAATATTGTACATACAACGTTACCAAATGCTTTTAAAATAACCTTGAACAAAATCCATCATCTCCCATCGGTTTTAGTTTTACCCCCGAATGAGAATATAGACGAAGTAGAAGTCTGATTCGGTCCACTATAAAACCTAGCTGAGTCCACAAAGTCCTCAAACTCGCCAGCATTAATATTACCGCTTCCATCATCAAGACACATGCTATCATTTGCATCTAGAAAATCCGGCGCAGGGACAACTTCCGGCGACGGGAACTGCTTCTCAAGATACATAACCACTTGTCTCATTGTAGGTCGAACTTCAGGTGAGTTGTTCGAACAAAGAAGCCCTAACTTGATAACCATGACCACTTCATCTTCATCATACTCACCGTTCAATCTCCTGTCCACAACATCTCTAATGTCTCCACTTTGCCACCTTGACCAAACCCAATCAACCATTACAAGCTCTTCCGGTAACGCATTTGTCTCAATAGGTCTTCTCCCGCAAGCTACTTCTAACAGAAGCGCACCAAACGCGTAAACATCAGTACTTGTTGTTAACTTTCCTGATTTAGTAAGTTCTGGTGCTAAGTACCCAAACGTACCAACCACTCTTGTAATTCCCGGGTTAGATCCATGCTCATATAACTTAGCAAGACCGAAATCTCCAACACGCCCGTTCATATCACCGTCTAACAAAACGTTTGCGGCTTTAATATCGCGGTGAATAACGGTTTGTTCCCATCCTTCATGCAAGTAGAGTAAAGCAGAAGCGACCCCTTTGATAATTTTGAAGCGTTGGTCCCAAGTCAAGATAACTTTAGGGTTTTCACCGAACAAGTACATGTCTAAGCTTCCGTTAGGCATGAAGTCATAGACCAGAAGCAAATCTTGTCGTCTTCGACACCAACCTAGCAACTGAACAAGATTCCTATGCCTGAGGTGACCAATGCTCGAGACTTCAGACATGAACTCTCGTACACCTTGTTTTGACTCGTGAGAGATTCTCTTGACAGCTACAAACTCTTCTGAATCTGGAAGTTTTCCTTTGTACACTTTACCGAAACCACCAGACCCGAGAAGCTCCTTGTCCCCAAAACCATTCGTAGCTTTCTTCAACTCTCTATAAGAGAATCTATGCGGACCGTAATCAAGCTCCCACTCTTCAACTCTGTCTTCATCTTTGACCTTTTTAATACCAAACATAACTGCAGCGACCAGAACCGCGATGATCAAAAGGGAACACGATAAAGATACTCCTAGGATCAAGCCAGGGCTCTTCTTCTTCTTTACTGGACGTGGAACCCTAGGGAGAGATGGTAAAGACAGAGACATAGCTTCTCCACTCATGTTAAAGTTCCAACCTAAGATGTAATGAGAACTAGCTAGCAAACCGGTGGAAGCAGAGAATCCAACATACATTTCATCTCCCAAGACAGAGGATAGATCTATATTGTAAGAGAGAAGAGACAACTTTGGTTTCTCAGAGAGTGGAGAAAGTTTAACATCTAACCTTTTCTTGTTTGAGTCATAATCAATCCAAGCTTGAATCACTCTACCACTGTCGAGGAAAAGCTCTTTCTTGGTTGAGTTGGGAAGAAAATAAGCAACTGGAGTTGAAATACTTGACTCCAAACTGTTTATATCGATTCCTACGTGGTTATCATTGATGTCCTCAAACTCCAAATCCTTGACAGTATCGAACTCCACAGCGAAGAAGTGGCTAGAGACATTAGCTCGGCTTGAGTTCAAAATCCCCAAGTACTGGCTAGAAAGAGAACCTTGGAGATTTGGAGTTGGGGTGATGATGAAGGCAAGTCCATGACCCCCAAGCGCGACGTACTCTGGAACCATGGCGATTACAAAAGAGGTGGAGAAAGAGAGAACTCGGTTTTGACCGGGTGGCTTGAACCGGATTGGTAAGGAGTAGAAGGCGTGACCAATCACACGGCTTGTGTCTGTTGTGAGCCTGATGGCTCCAGTGTTGGCGATTTCTGTAACTCCAGACATGACTAGATTTGGAGAGGCTTTTTTGAAGCCAGTGAAAGAGAACTCTTGAGTTAGAGATAAGGTCAAGTGTGGTAAGAAGATGAGGAGTAGCCAGACGAAGACAAGGGTCTCCATCAACAGTGTTTTTTTTTTTAGAGTTTTAGATTCTCTGTAAATTGTTTCCTTGGGAGAGAAGTAAAGAGAGTTATACTTGTGAGGTTATAGTGCTAAGATATGACGTTTAGAAAGAGGAAGATTTGATGGTGACGATCATGAAAGCATGTGGTGCTGAGAATAATGTTGGTGATTCAGGAACATGAGATTATATCTAGACAATCACAGTATTGTAGTATTCAATATCTAAACAGCAAACTGAACTTACTTCAACTACAATTATACGAAGTTAGTACTATTTAATATATCGATGTTGTTGATATCAGGGGAGTCTGGGGGCCTAAAACATTTTATTAAGGATTTTAATTAAAAAAAATTATAAGTTTGGGGATCCTTTTCAATATAAATTTTTCAAAAAAATTTGGAGATCCTAGTCTAGTGTTTCATTTTAGCTTCAACGTTTTTGATAGTTATGTTTAAAAAAATAGTTATTGCATCTATTATATTAAAAGAAAAGTCACAACTTCTCTTCATGTATGATTTTTTTTAAATGGACATTCTTTAGAAAATCATATTTCATTTATTTCTAATTAATCATATGGTATCATTAAATATCACATCTTAAATAATTGACATATATAACAACTTCACCCATAAAATTGTCTTATTTTCTAATTATAAAAATCTGTTGACAAAAAAAATCTACAAAATTTTATCAAAATTTTTAAATATTTTTATAAAATTAAGCATTGATTAATTTCGTGATTAATAGTCTAATATAATTATAAAATAATGTTAGTTAAGATTTTATTATAAAATAAAAATAAAATTTGTATACTATTTTCTTAAAATTTCGAATTATAGTCTATCTTATCAATTAAAATAAAAGTAATGAATTCTTTCATATTTTATTTTATAATTTAGACCATCCTTTAGATTTTTATATTTTATTAAAACTAATAATATTTATAGATTCTTTGAACTACATTAATCAAAATATATTAGAAAACTAAGTAACACAAGTTAACATTAAAAAAAAATATAATAAATGTATTTAAATTAAAAAGTATTTCATTAAAGTTAATATTACAAAATNATTAATTTCAAAAAGTTTATTTTAATATTTCAACTAAATTCGTAATTAGTAATGAACTATTATTATGCATTAATATATATTCAGTTATCATTTATAAAATTAAAAAATAAAAAAAAATATTTTTATCTATTTTATAATAATAATTCATATTAAATGATACTATTATATTGAACTAAATATGATAACATTATAATAAATTGATAAATTTGTACAAACAATTTCATAAATATAAAAGATATATGCTAAAATATAATACGATGACATAACGACTTGATATTCGAAAACTATATAATACATGTATAAAATTGACATATCTTACATTTTTGTATATATAATAATATAGTATCTAAAATGAATAAACGTAAAAAATATTGCTAATAGAAAATTTGGTTTTAAAAGTTGGTGGGTAAAAGTTGAATATAAATATAATACAATATGATATTTAATATGTTGTTTAATGCATTTTTAAAATTTGTTCTAATATATATTAATCGAAAACAAACATCCGCGCGGTTGCGCGGATCAAAATCTAGTTGTTTTTACCATTGCATACAAATTTAACGCCATATACAAATTCCCCGGTTAGTAGTCCTTTCTTTCGTTTGTATTAAGCAGTATCTATCTGTGAGAAAGATATTCTTAGATTAACAAATGTAAACGAAGTAGAACTAATTAATTATACGCACACATTGGAGTAACTCAAACGTATACAGCCTGGTCAAGTAATCAGTAACGTGGCTTCGGCACCAGTGACAATGTCTTGAGCAAATGCTCTTAACCTGATACCAAGAAAGAAACTTTATATACTTTCATCATTCGATAAATTTCATCAAATTAAATATGATAAACGTATATTGTGACACGCTTTGCTATATAGAATGAATCGTGTAAACGATTCATCCACTTGACATTAAAAATTATTGGAATGCTTTCAGAATTCAGAAACGTTGTAGACAATATTCTTGGATAAGCAACAAAAAGTCGATAAGATCAAATAATAAAAGAACTAGATTTTGATCTGCGCTTTCAATAATAAAAAAGAACTAGATTTTGATCCGCGCTTCGAAAGCGGGGATATTATTTTTCACTTTTATGAAATATATAATTTTTGTAATTATTGAATGTATTTATCTTAATAAATTTTTCTTTATAATAAATTTGATACATAGAATGTCTTTCAATAATAAAAGAGAACTAGATTTTGATCCGCGCTTCGAAAGCGCGGATATTATTTTTCACTTTTATGAAATATATAATTTTTTGTAATTATTGAATGTATTTATCTTAATAAATTTTTCTTTATAATAAATTTGATACATAGAATGTCTTTCGTAAACTAGTTTCTCTAGCTTTATTTTATTTTCTCTCCAATCAACATATTTATTTGGCTTATTGTTAAATAAATGATTCTAGAATGCAACTGTACAATACTTTTACATTGATATTTTGTTTAAACAATATGACATATTTCTATATTAATTAAATATTTAAATTGTAATTTAAATTTATATACAAAAATCAACATATATGTGTAGTTTGTTGTTAAAAGAAATGATTTTGAATCCAAATATACAGTACTTTTATATTAAACTTTTTTTCAGTTCATATGATTTTTTTAAATATATTTATTTCAACTGAACCAACTAATATTTTGTTAAATTGGCCCCTGAAATATATTTTATACATCGATACTTATTTTCATAATTAGTATTATATATTTTAGATGTATCATATATAACTAATGATATTCAAAAGACCTAGAACGAATCAGGTTATATGACTATTTTTTGTTACAAATATCCGAACCTGTTTTAGATACATTGGTTATTTTGATATTTTTAGGTTTCTATACATCAGAATCGAATTCATCAAGATCCAGAATGACCCAACCCAAAATTCACACATAAGTTTATAATATTCAAGCGGAACTTGGTTTCAAAAAAAAAAAAAAACGATACCCGAAAAGAACAACATGTACCTAAATGGACATATAATGCTCATGTCTAACTGATTTTATAAATTAATAAAAAACTCTTTCTATGTGTTTGGCTAAATTAAGTAAAATAGAAAGAGTTTTTTATACATCTATATTTATTTTTCATAATTAGCATTATATATTTTGGATGTATCATAATATAACTAACGATATTCAAAAGACCTGGACCGAATCAGGTTATATGGCTATTTTTGTTACAATATCCGAATCCGTTTTAGATAAATTGGCTATTTAGATATTTTAGGTTCATATACATCAGAACCGAATTCATCCAGATCCAGAATGACCCAACTCAAAATCTACACATAAAGTTTATAATATTCAAGCGGGATTTGATTTCAAAACAAAAAAAAAACGATACCCGAAAAGAACAACATGTACCTAAATGGACAGATAATGTTCATGTCTAACTGATTTTATAAATTAATTAAAAATTTCTTTCTATGTATTTGGCTAAATTAAGTGAAATAGAAAGAGTTTTTTTTATCAAGTAAAATAATTATATGGAATGAAAAATTAAATGGCAATAAATGTAGCAGATTTTAATTATTTTGATTTAAGTTATTATTTTGTTCACAAAAACATATATTTGAAATATGTTTTTGGATACGTAATTTTTCACCGATTGAAAATAAAATAAAAATATTTTTGTAAAATAAACTAAACCAAATGTTTAATCATATGTAAAACTTAATTATTTAACATTTTTGATTTTATAATTGGCACAAATTTAATATTGATTAACTAATAAATAAAAATATGCACTATTATTATTATTATGGTAATATAATTAATAATGTAAATTATTATTAAGGTAATATAATTAATTAAATTGTTAGACTAAGTGAAATATGGAAACACAATTAATATATACTACTATTCTTGTATTCAAATAAATTTTATTAAGTTTACTATTTAATATTCCAAACACTCCAATATTTTTTAATTTTCCTATTTAAATCTCCAAATACTCTGATTTTGTACGTTTTAATAAGATAGATATCTTGAAATTTAAAAGGAATAAAGTTGTTAGAGGTTATCTTGTTTGCACGGCATTTTAGAGAAGATTAGAATTATATATATTGTTAATGCGGTTAGAATATTCTATTCTATTCGATTAGATTTTGATAATTAATAGAATTAATATAATCTACATTAATTTTAAAAGTATAGCTAGAAAGTTAGTTTAGATATTAATTTTAAAACTATAGCAAGAAAGTGAACCTAAAATGATTTTAATATATTGAGGCATGTAAGTTTCGTGAAATGAAGTGAGCATACATGATTTTGCCGCTTATATTTTGAGAACTTGTTCATATTGATCACTGAATCGAATGGTGCGTTACACAAAAGTCATGTAATTATATACGTTGTGACAATTTTTGGAATGATGAAAGTTTGACAAATATGAATTGAGTTGGTGTAGCAGGTGCAGAACATGGGAACGGGCATGTAAAGAGAAGCAAATTATAAGGTTATAAGGTTTCGTTTAGTTTGAGTCATGTATAGTGAAATGAAGTGAACATACACGAACTGGTATGAAGGTATAATTCGTATGATGTCGTTTGGTATGGGAACTGTTTTTATATGTCAGGTGAAGTTCAACGTTGCGCACCCTCTGAAGAGGTCAAGAGTCATAAACATAAAAGGAGGGAAGTCGGCAACCATACACATCAACTATGAGAGGATCCAGAAGCGCTGCTTCACATGCCAGAGACTTAACCATGAGCAGAGTATCTGCCCTCTCGTGGTGAAAAAAAGGAAGGATGAAGCTCTGATAAGAAGACAGAAACGAGAGCAGGAACTTCTATTGAAGCAGCCAACTCTCAAAGAAGGAGATCCTCTCTTTGGGGTGCTTAACGAAGACCAAGTGGGGATCAGCTCTCTAACAGGTAGACCAAAGATTGTGAAAGAGGTGTTAGATGAAATGCGCCAGTACCTAAGGTTGGCCTCAGATGAAGACAGAATCATAAGGGAAGAAAGGGTTAAATCTTCTGTGGCTGCAGTGGAACAAGACCCGGTTTTACAGCGTACTGTCCTCAGACTTGAAGCTCCTCCGAAGATATCTCAGGATTTTAACAGAGGCAAAGGGATCGTTTTCTCCTATGAAGATGGTAACAAAAAGCAAGATGGAAGAGCTCAACAAGGAAAACTAATGGCTTCTGCTATTAGAGCCGGTACTGCAAGTCGCTGGAATGCAGGAAACATCATGTCGACTGAAAGTGACGAGGCGAATTTTGGAGAAAACTTTAGGGTCTCTTCTGATGGTTCTACGGTATTTAGCACGGGTTTCTCGGAACCTTGTGCTTCGTCCGGAACCAAAAAGAAGACATACCAGAGGAAACGCCCTCCAAAATCCAAAAGAAAGCCCAGACCGTTCCTAAGTTCTGATAAGGGCGAAGGTACACTGTGGGACAAGTCAGACAGTAAGAGGGTTGCAGGAACCAAAAAGAGGAAGGTAGAGACTGAAGTTGGGGATCTTCTAGTCTTGGAGAAGTCTAAAACCCTAAAGGTGATCCCAAGGGAGGGATCGCCCAATCTCCAATGAGCATATTGAGTTGGAATTGTCAGGGATTGGGGCGGCCCCAAGAACTGACAATTCAACGACTCCGGGAGATGAGGCAAACTTATTTTCCGGAGATCTTGTTCTTGATGGAAACAAAAAACTGCAGAAACGTTTTGGTTGATTTACAAGAATGGTTGGGATATGATCGTGTCTATACAGTTAATCCTAGAGGCTTGAGTGGCGGCTTGGCTTTATTTTGGAAGAGCAGCATCAAGTTGGATATTAAGTATGCGGATAAGAATCTGATTGATATGCAGGTTCAGTATGGTGAAGTTAATTTCTTCCTTTCATGTATCTACGGTATACCGGAATCGGAAGGGAAAAACTATGTGTGGGAAAGGTTGAGCAGGATCGGGGTTAAGAGGAAAGAAAAATGGTGCTTGATAGGCGACTTCAATGACATCCTCTGTAACGACGAAAAGACTGGTGGCCCTCTGAGATCTGAGCAGTCTTTTAAACCCTTTGGAGACATGCTCTCGGCCTGTGGAATGGAAGAACTCGAGTCGAAAGGGATCAGATTTACTTGGGCAGGAATGAGGTGGAAAAAGTGGATTCAGTGTTGTTTGGATAGGGCTTTTGGTAACAAAGAATGGAGGAGAAGCTTTCCTACTTCTAATCAGAGCTTTTTGGAGAAACGAGGATCAGACCACAGACCGGTGTTGCTAAGATTTCATGATGTTCAGCCAAGATCCCAGGGACTGTTCCGGTTTGACAAAAAATTCCTGTTCCAACCAGCGGTTAGAAGCAAAATTCTTGAAGCATGGGCAGGGGATACGTCTGCAAACACGAACAGAAGCGTGGTGAAAAGATTAAGAGATTGCAGGGGGGCATTAAGTCTTTGGAAGAAGGAAAAGAATTTCAATGCCAAAGAAAGAATCCACTTATTGGAGGAAAGACTTGAATGGTTTCAATCTAGAAACTACCCTTGCTGGCATGCTACCAGAGTTATCAAAAGAGAGCTATGCAGAGCCTATAAAGAAGAGGAAATGTTTTGGCAGCAGAGAAGCCTAGAGAGATGGTTGAAGTATGGGGATCGGAACTCTTCCTTCTTTCATGACTCGGTCAAGGCCAATAGGAAGAGGAAGATGATCGTTAAAATAAAAGATGCTAATGGAGTGGAGAAATGGTCAGAAGCAGCAAAAGCTCAAGTGGCTCTTGACTATTTTTCCAATTTGTTTAAATCTTCTGATCCTCCATGTTATCAGCCTCTGTTCAGTGAGATGAGACCGAGAGTGACAGAGGAGATGAATCGTGCTCTCACTTGTCAGGTCACAGACGAAGAGATAAAAGCCGCAGTGTTCAGCATTGAAGCATCAAGTGCTCCAGGACCGGATGGTATATCAGGTCTCTTTTTTCAACAGTACTGGAATGAGATTGGACCTAAAGTCAGTGTTGAAGTGAAAAGGTTCTTCGAAAGAGGAGTAATGCCGCGGGACTGGAATTTCACTTATATCTGTCTTATACCTAAAGTTCAAGAACCTGACTCTATGGGTGATCTAAGGCCGATAAGTTTCTGCTCGGTATTATACAAAATAATCTCCAAGGTCATGGTCAGTCGACTGCAGCCTATGCTCCCAGAGATTGTGTCGGTTAACCAGTCTGCGTTTGTGGCTGACAGGCTAATCACAGACAACATCGGGATTGCGCACGAAGCTGTTCATGCATTACGGGTTCATCCTATGATCATGAATGACTACATGGTGGTAAAAACCGATATGTCGAAAGCGTATGACAAGGTTGAATGGAGCTATATCAGAAGGTTGATGGAGGCTTTGGGGTTCGATGTTAGATGGGTAAACCTCATCATGGCGTGCATATCTTCAGTTTCCTTTGCGGTCTTGATTAATGACCAGCCCTTTGGTATGATCAAGCCACAAAGGGGGCTACGCCAGGGTGACCCCCTCTCTCCCTTCCTCTTTGTATTGTGTACGGAGGGTTTGACTCATCTTCTTAATAGAGTGGAAAGACTGGGTATGCTGAATGGAATGAGGTTCTCAGACACAGGTCCATCAGTGCATCACTTGTTATTCGCAGACGGTAGTCTCTTCATGTGCAAAGCATCAGAAGCTCAAGCCCAAGTTCTTCAGGATGTCTTATCTGTGTACGGAGGAGCAACAGGTCAAACAATAAATCTCCACAAGTCAGCCATCTCTTTTGGGGCTCAGGTGGATTCCGTCAGTAGAAATGCGATTCAAGAGGTACTGGGAATCTTCAATGAAGGTGGCACCAGTAAGTATCTGGGTTTACCTGAATGTCTTAGCGGGTCCAAAGTCGAGTTATTTGGCTACCTGAAAGGAAGAGTCGTAGGCAGGTTGAACGCTTGGTATCTAAGAAAGCTCTCGCAAGGTGGTAAAGAGGTGCTACTAAAAACAACGGCCTCCGCTCTACCTGTCTTCGCGATGTCAGTGTTTAAGATGCCCAAAAATCTGTGTGATAAGATATCAAGCGCTATGGCTGGCTTTTGGTGGGGTACAGATGCACATAAAAAGAAAATCCATTGGATAGCGTGGGATAAGCTATGTCTGCCAAAAGAGAGCGGTGGAATGGGTTTTAGAGACTTGGGAGCCTTCAACCAGGCTTTGCTTGCAAAGCAAGCATGGAAAGTGCTATCATCTCCCCATTGTCTGCTGGCTCGTTTCCTAAAAAGCAGGTATTTTCCCTCTTCAAGCTTCCTGGAAGCGAAGTTGGGAGAACGTCCTTCTTATGCATGGAGAAGTTTACTTTTCGGGAGAGACCTTCTGGTCAAAGGGCTGCAAAAGGTGGTAGGGGATGGGAATTCAATCATGGTTTGGACTGATAAATGGATTGAAGATGAAGAAGATGGGTATGGTCCTCGAGCTCCATGGATAAAGAACTGCACTTTTGATGTTAATTTGAGGGCCAGGAGTCTAATTGATTTCCAGAACAGAAAGTGGAATACTCAAGCCCTTGAGGAAGTATTTGTCCCATCAGATGTGCGTGTGCTGTGTAGGAACCAGCCTGTGACTTCTAAAGAGGATTTCTGGAAATGGAAATTCAACAAATCGGGGGCCTACACGGTCAAGTCTGGCTATTGGTTGGCGAGAAAAGAAAAATGTAATGATTTAGCCAGGTTGGCGGACGCACTCCCCTCTATCAACGACCTGAAAGTGAAGATTTGGAAAGTTCAGACTGCTCCAAAAATCAGGTTGTTTTTGTGGAAGGCCTTATCACAAGCTCTCCCGGTTGCGGAGTTGGTTATTGCCAGGGGTCTAAAGGGAGATGAGAGGTGCCAGTTCTGTGGTTTTGAAGGGGAGTCCATCAATCATGTATTATTCACCTGTCATGTTGCAAGACAATGCTGGGCACTCTCGGATCTTCCTCGTCCCTCAATTGGATTCAGCGATCTTTCGGTCTTTGAAAACATCTTTTTCTTGTTAAAGATGAGTAAAAACCAGAAGGTTGCTGTAGGAGTATCTAGAGTTTGGCCATGGATCCTTTGGCTCCTATGGAAAAACAGGAATTCCTTTCTATTTGAAGGTAAATCTTTTGATAGTAGGGAGTTGATAAACAAAGCTAGAGGTGAAGCAGAGGCATGGTTCTTAGCTCAACAAGTCCAATCATCAATGGAGTCAGTTGAGTTAGCGGCAGTGCAACCATCAGACGAGGTCCAGGAAGTGCAGGAAGGATGGGCGATGTGTGAGATTGGAATGGATTGGTCCAAGTATGACGATACCATGGGAGCTGCATGGATCGTGAAAAATCACAGAGGTGAGGTGACTGAACATAGTAGACGGGCTTTTGTTGCTGACAAATCCGTGGGTGAAGCTAAGCTGCGAGCTATGCAATGGGCCGTTGAAAGTATGAAGAGCCTGAAGAAAAAGAAGGTGAGATTTGTTTCATCTTTTGGAGACTTGGTGGAAGCAGTTCATAAGCCTGCTAGATGGCCAGCCCTGCAGTTTGAATCGACTGAGATTCTCAGGGAGCTAAAATCGTTTGAAGCATGGGAACTAAGGCTTGGAAATCTACAGTCTATTAGATGTGTGTCTTTTATTGTGCAGAGCGTTAGGAGTCTTGGGCTTTATCAGTCTTATGTCGCTGCCGGTCACCCACGTTGGTTGGACCGTTTTTATGGTGATGAAAGAGGAACATCTAAGGTGTAAAGCTTCCTGGTGGTGATTTATTTTGTTGGAAGCTTCTCTTGGAGTTTAGTTTCTTTGTTGTTGTGGCTCTAGCTAATTTTTTTGGTGGCTGATCCTTCGTTGATCGAGCCAGTGACTTGTAATCTTTGGACTTCCAAATCTGTGTTAATATATATGGTATCAATTTGGGAAAAAAAAAATATGTCGGTTTAAATTAAGTTGTAAGTGATATTTATATATTCAAGGAACCAAACACATTTAAGTAACCAAACACTTACTGTTCTAGAATAGGTCTAAATTGTAATGATAACTTTAAAATGGTAGATATATTTTAGGATTATAAATTAATAGAATAGATTCAGCCAAAAAAAATCCTGAACATTAGGGCTGACAAAAAAAAATCACAAATCTTTTATTGATTTTAGAATTAATTAACAATGTTTTCGTTGACTTGCCAATTTAGCAGGCCGTCAGCAAATTTAACAGAAAAAATAACATCGTTAAATGTTGGTGTTAAGTGAAACGACGTCATTTTGAAATGAGATGAAACGACATCGTTTTACATGATTTGAAAATAAAATCAGGTAGACTACTGGGTTCAAACCTAGATTGTTTAGATCAAATGGCAAGGTACTTTACCACTAGGCTATTGACTCAATCAAAAAAGTTACTAACACATTTAATTTTATTTGGTACTAATCGAATATAAAAAATTATCTAAAAACTTAAAAAGATCTTTGAAATTTCTAAAAATTGAAAAAATAATTCCAAAAAAATAAATTTTTCATTTTTCGGAATATAAAAAAAAATTTGAAAAAATAAAAAAAATTCGAAAAAAATATTCCAAAAAAAGTTATAATAAAATATTTCGAATCTGAAAACATATAATTAGAAAATATATTAAAAAATTATTACTATTTTTTAAAAAAAATTATAGTTTCTGATTATATGTTTTCAGATTTGAAATTTTTTGTCCCTTTTTTTCAATTTTTTTTTTCGAATTATTTTTTTCAATTTTTTTTTATAATTTGAAAAACGAAAATTTTCTTTTTTGGCATTTTTAATAGATCCTGATTATTTTCAGATTTGAAATTTTCATAACTTTTTGATATTTTTCGATTTTTTTTTATTTTTCTGATTTTTTATCTGAAAAATGAAAATTTTCCTTTTTTGGAATTTGTTTTTTAAAATGAAGATTTTGGAAGAATTTTGATTTTTTAAAGGAAAAATAAAATTTTATTTTTACTTTTAGTTTCAAAATTAATTTTATAAAAAAATTATTTATTTTCATATTTTTGGAATTTTAAAGACCTTTTAAATTTTTATAGAATTTTTTATATTCAAAATCATTATCAAATCAAAATAAATGTGTTAGTGCATACATTGAGGCTAGTGGTAAATAGCTAGTGGTAAAATACCTTACCATTTGATCCAAACAACCTGGGTTCGAAACCCGGTTTCTTCCTATTTTTATTTTCAAATCGTGTAAAACTAAACGACGTCGTTTTACTTAACACCAACAATTAACGTTGGATTAACGCTGTCTTAACTCTCTTTTAACGGTGTGCTAATCTGGTCAGTCAATCGTAAGTTTCTAAATAATTTAAATAAATCAACAAAAGTTTAGGTTTTTATTGGCGAGGCAAGTGTACACAATTCTTTTGACAATTCCAAAAAAGTTCAGGATTTTTTTGGCCGAATGTTGATATTGGAAGTTTTCAATGCTCCCAAGTCAAATGATAGTATATAAAGGTTGTCGAACCACAGAGAACTAGTGATCTATAGCACCAAGAATACACAAACTATGTTAATCTAAGCAAATATGAAGATGGATGATGGTAACAAGCTAAGATCCTAGAATATAAACAAAGGTGATCTCAAATCCTATCAAGAAATAAGTGCAAGAACTAAACTTTCAATCAAATGCTAAGGTAGAATCCATGGGACTAGAGACTTGACTTTGGGTGACTAAGATCCAAGCTAAAGTGGCAAGCTATCAATCAAACACTTCTTTAAATCTAGAACACTAAAATAAACAAGCTCTATGGTCAAGAAGAATGTTCATTTGCTTTAATCAACTAGACATCAAAGGTCTTTGAGCCTAAAAGATCTAAGCAATCATTAGGGATGAGTCTATTAACTATCTAAACTCCCTTAACACAATGGTCTTTGTGTAAGGCAAGTTTAGAGCAAGCTCTACTTGGTTCAGACATTTCATCAAACACCTTGTGGGTGGGAAATGTCTAGAGCTCTCGATTAAAGAGGCCAACTTAAATCTAGCATTAAGAGTAGTAGACAAGCAAGGAACAAGAGATCTAACACTAAACACCCTAGATTTTCACTTAATCACCCTAATCACCCTAGCCCATGAATCCAAAATGTGTCTACTCTCTAATCTCCATGAGAAACCTTAAATCTATGTGAGATTCAAGGCTAATCATGTTTATGATTAAGAGAAACAAGATATAAGATGAAGAACTTCCTTAAAATGATTAAAAGGTTCAAGCTTTTACAAAATGAGGCAAAGTCTTGAGAGAAAATGAGATACATTAAGGTTTTTAGGGCTAGAACTATATATAGAGAGGTCCAAAATCGACTTGGTTCAATTGAATTAGACCGGGTCAAACCGGAATAAACCGGGTCAAAGTTGAAATCGCATCTTGTCTTCTTCTCCACAGCGGCCTTGGCATGTCGCTCCACTTCACCGCTCCAACCATCGCTGTGACCCGAGCGGGGACTCTTACCCGCTTCATCAAGCCGCTTTAACTGACTCGAGCTTAACTCTTCTTCCTCGTGGTACTTCTCAAGCTTGACTGCGTTGTCGTCTGCAACGGCTCGACTTCTCTCATGTTCGTGCTCCGGTGAGGCTCGTCGTCTGCAACCCCAATCGTCATCTCCGTCGGAATCAAGGCGCTAACCTTCTGTCTCTCTCGAGCTTCTCTTCCGCCGCCGTACTCCACGACGAAACTCCGAGTTGTGGCCATCGTCGTTCCTCTCCTCTCTGTCGCAGTCCCAACCAACAATCTCTCACCGGGATCCACAGCTAGTAGCATCCTCCGCCGTCGTGACCTGGGTTGAGCTTCGCTGTCGTCGTAACCGCCGGAGTCGGAGTGAGCTCGATCGAAGGCGACAATGGCCAATTTTCACCTTTTTGCACACCTGGTCCCTGAAGTCTTGATTTATTTGTATACTGCCCCGAACTTTCATAATTGCAGAATAGACCTCTTGATTTGGCCCTAAACTTCCAATTGTGCATTTTAAACCCTGTGATATGCAATTATGCATGCAAATGCAATATATACATCTAAATGCAACCTAATATGATCATAATGAACTAAAATATGAATATAAAAATCTATAAAAACATGAGATATCAACTCTCCCACACTTGCTCTTTACTTGTCCTCAAGTAATTTTTCAAAAAAATCAAGGGGAAGAAGTTTGAAAGTGGGAGCTCATCACCAAAAGAAACTCTTCTTAGCCATCAACATGATATCCTTATATAATCATACCAAATAGCAAGAGCAAAAGCATTTTCCAACTCTAACTTCTCAAGACCTATCCTACCTCCTTTGATCTCTACACTCATCATCAAGAATCCACATAAACACCAATCAACCAACTCTCACATTCATTAAGCACAATCATAAGTGAATTCTTGCAAATTGTCAAATGGTCCAAATCATTTGGTTTGGTAAGAAAAAACTTTAGTGCAAAGTGAAACAAGAGGCTTAAAATTATCTTTCAAGGTGGCTTGCTCTCAAAAACAAAGTAGCTTTGACATTGCACATAATATATCTAAGAAAAGGATCTACTCATGCATACAATGCTCAATCTCCATTGTCCTACCCTTTTCCCATACACAAATGTTCTACACTTATTCTTTAATGTCAAAGCTCACTCTTTTCACTCACCCAAAGATATCCCAAAACACTCAAGAGAACTTTCTCACTTAGAACTCTAGTTTTTCTTTTGAAGTCTACTAGGGAACTTTTACACTTTCATTCACTTAGCTCATTCTTTCTTTGACTAGCCTCCATCTTTTTATTCTCTTTTTTTTTTTTACTTCTCATTTTTTTTTTAATTGGGGGCTTTAGATTCCTTTCCACAATCTTGAGCTAGACTTTCTCTTTTACTTATCCCTAGTGACTTAAACTCTTTTGAGCTCTTAGAGTCTACCCTTTCTTTCACCACTTTTCATACTCCCAAGATCAAACTTTATAACACTCTCATCCCATCCTAGAAGCTAGACAACATGAGTCTTAAAGCTAGCAAATAATGGAGACCAAGCATTGTCGATCCCAATACTCTCAACATTATGCACATGTAAAGCTTTCCAAAAAGACCTCACTCAACAATCAATGATGGCTTGAAAGGAGGGAAGGGTTTTAGGGAATGGACTACCACTTGAGTTTGTCAAAAAGATTGGCAAAATAGGTGAGACAACTCAAGTGTGTATAGCCATGACTTAGTACACAAAAGACCATAAGCAAGAAGCATTAAGTTCGTTCAATTCATATAAGATTGGAGTTGGCTTCAAAGATGAGAAGTTTCAACAATCAATAAGTTTCAAGAGGAGTTTCAAGGCTCAAAGTCTACAAGTTTTCAAAAGAGTGCTCAAGCTACTTGTCATGATTACAAAGGGTATCAAATTGAGTACTTAGCATGAGCTCTTTACAAGGTTGGCTCCCAATGCATGAATGCAACCTATATGCTTATAGACTCAATTCTAAAGATGCAAATGATGCAACTAAATGCTTTAAATTTACTTTTTTTTTTCTTTTTTTTTAATGCAAATAAGTATGCAATACAATGCATGAGACTTATGACAAGTAAACAAAACAAAAAACAATGTGAGATAGTAGACTCTCCCCCAAACTTACTTCACACAGTCCCTTGTGTGAGAGTAAGCTCAAAGAAGAGATCTAAAAGAAAGAAATAAACATGATAACTAAATATGTACAAGGTTAGAGTGGCACATACTTGGAGTTATTGGCTGAATTGGGTGGTAGAGGACCCTTGGCCTCATGTTTGTTTCACCGGTAGACATGGGCTGAAGTGGAGGAATGAAGATGGCTAGAGTTGCAAGGCTTGGTCACCTTTCTTTCCTTATCTAGCTTTAGACCACACCCAAAAACCTCAACAATACTTATTAAACAACTTAAAAAGAAAGAAAGATAAAGAAATATATACAATGGATAAACATGGGACTTCCTCCCAAGTGAGCTTGTTTTAAGTCTCTAGCTTGACTTTGTGTGCATGCTAATCATAGGTATCAAAAGGCTGAGCCAATGCACCTTTGGTCCTTCTCCTACAAGAACAAGAAACCAAGTGCGCAAAGGAGCACACTACTGTCCATAGAAAATAGACAGATTTTTCATCAAAGAGCTTCACTAAAGATGTATCATGAAATATGAGATGCTCTTTGATGTTCAAATAGTCATGAGAATCAAATGCATTTGGTGGAAAGATAAAGTCAACTACAGGTTCAAACGAGGTTTTAACAAAGTAGTCAACTCTATCTCCATCAACTGAATAAAACACAATGTTCTCATTCTCATGAATGCTTTTGACAAGGGGATTTTCTATCTCAAGCAAGAGCTTATCCACATCAAGTTCATCCCCTATATCAGCAAGAGCAAGAAGAGGTCTAGGTTCATTAAGAATCAAAAACTCAGATTCGAGATCAAATGAAGCACATAGATAGCTCTTGTCAAAACAAACTTCAATATGATCTCTAGCAAGCTTTTCTATTCTCAACTCATCTAGCTTCCTAGTTTCACATATCAGATCAAGACATTCATTGATGAGCACAAGAGAATCATGATCATGGGCAATGTTTTCACCACAAGGCAAGCATATTTTCTCAAATTGAAGTTCTAAAATGGAAATTTCTATACCTTCCAGCTGGAGTGATGGAGCCCAATCCATTATCTCTTTAAGGTCATAAGCAACATTAAACTCATACTTTGTAACCTCCCTTCCTTCAAACTCTGCTCGATCCTTAATAAGCTCCAACCGAATCCTTCGTGTTAGGGATGTCTTTGCCGAACCTGGGTACTCCTTCTGAAGCTCATATAACATCACAAGTTGTGCTGGTGTGAGTATACTTGCATCAAAGTCATCATCAATCTGATATTCAAATGTGTCTTCCTCTTCTTGTGGCTCCTCATGGTAGCTTGAAGCCATCTCTACAAATAACAAAAGCTAGAAGAAAAGGTTAGTAACTGTACAAAAGCAAAACAAAGTAAGAAAATAAAGCTTAGTCTCAAGAAAGATTGAAATCCTAATGATAAATCTATTAGTTCCCCGGCAACGGCGCCAATTTGATATTGGAAGTTTTCAATGCTCCCAAGTCAAATGATAGTATATAAAGGTTGTCGAACCACAGAGAACTAGTGATCTATAGCACCAAGAATACACAAACTATCTTAATCTAAGCAAATATGAAGATGGATGATGGTAACAAGCTAAGATCCTAGAATATAAACAAAGGTGATCTCAAATCCTATCAAGAAATAAGTGCAAGAACTAAACTTTCAATCAAATGCTAAGGTAGAATCCATGGGACTAGAGACTTGACTTTGGGTGACTAAGATCCAAGCTAGAGTGGCAAGCTATCAATCAAACACTTCCTTAAGTCTAGAACACTAAAATAAACAAGCTCTATGGTCAAGAAGAATGTTCATTTGCTTTAATCAACTAGACATCAAAGGTCTTTGAGCCTAAAAGATCTAAGCAATCATTAGGGATGAGTCTATTAACTATCTAAACTCCCTTAACACAATGGTCTTTTTGTAAGGCAAGTTTAGAGCAAGCTCTACTTGGTTCAGACATTTCATCAAACACCTTGTGGGTGGGAAATGTCTAGAGTTCTCGATTAAAGAGGCCAACTTAAATCTAGCATTAAGAGTAGTAGACAAGCAAGGAACAAGAGATCTAACACTAAACACCCTAGATTTTCACTTAATCACCCTAATCACCCTAGCCCATGAATCCAAAATGTGTCTACTCTCTAATCTCTATGACAAACCTTAAATCTATGTGAGATTCAAGGCTAATCATGTTTATGATTAAGAGAAACAAGATATAAGATAAAGAACTTCCTTAAAATGATTAAAAGGTTCAAGCTTTTACAAAATGAGGCAAAGTCTTGAGAGAAAATGAGATACATTAAGGTTTTTAGGGCTAGAACTATATATAGAGAGGTCCAAAATCGACTTGGTTCAATTGAATTAGACCGGGTCAAACCGGAATAAACCGGGTCAAAGTTGAAATCGCATCTTGTCTTCTTCTCCACAGCGGCCTTGGCATGTCGCTCCACTTCACCGCTCCAACCATCGCTGTGACCCGAGCGGGGACTCTTACCCGCTTCATCAAGCCGCTTTAACTGACTCGAGCTTAACTCTTCTTCCTCGTGGTACTTCTCAAGCTTGACTGCGTTGTCGTCTGCAACGGCTCGACTTCTCTCATGTTCGTGCTCCGGTGAGGCTCGTCGTCTGCAACCCCAATCGTCATCTCCGTCGGAATCAAGGCGCTAACCTTCTGTCTCTCTCGAGCTTCTCTTCCGCCGCCGTACTCCACGACGAAACTCCGAGTTGTGGCCATCGTCGTTCCTCTCCTCTCTGTCGCAGTCCCAACCAACAATCTCTCACCGGGATCCACAGCTAGTAGCATCCTCCGCCGTCGTGACTTGGGTTGAGCTTCGCTGTCGTCGTAACCGCCGGAGTCGGAGTGAGCTCGATCGAAGGCGACAATGGCCAATTTTCACCTTTTTGCACACCTGGTCCCTGAAGTCTTGATTTATTTGTATACTGCCCCGAACTTTCATAATTGCAGAATAGACCTCTTGATTTGGCCCTAAACTTCCAATTGTGCACTTTAAACCCTGTGATATGCAATTATGCATGCAAATGCAATATATACATCTAAATGCAACCTAATATGATCATAATGAACTAAAATATGAATCTAAAAATCTATAAAAACATGAGATATCAAATGTCCAATAATAAAGCTATTGAAAGCAAAATGGGAGGAAGCTAATAAAACTATATGTTCTGGAGACTATCGGCTTTTATTTTTTTTGTCAAGTTTTTTTTGTCAAGAGAGACTATCGGCTTAAAGTAACATCTTTAAAACAAAATAAATAGTTGTTAAAAAAGATTAATAAAATAAATGATTATAGCGACAGACAAATTGTCATCCTTTCTTTTTGTAAAAATTTGAATCATTTCTCGATTTGTGCGGATCATCCTTACGCATAGACCATGCTAATCTTCTTTGTATCGTTCCAAGTTTATCGGATGTCCCCGAAGAAACCAAATTGTCATCTTGACAGATGATAGTAATAGATTAACAAAATCATAGATATTTTTTACAGTAAAATTAATAAGATTGGCTCTCCGGATAGGTTTGGCTGGACAACTCAGAAAAGATCAATTTATGAAATGCAAAACTTAAGATGTCGATAAGGTGCTTTACATACAGAATTAAAAGTATTGTGATGAGTTATGAAAAGTATATTCTATAACATTCGACATGTCAAAATTTTGGGACAAACTGCAAAGATCCGATCATTGTAATAAAAGAGCTTGTTGCATGTCAACTTTCGTAACAAAATTAGATGCGATAAATAGTTTCTAACTATGCTTACCGGCCTATAATATTTTTTATTTCCTGCAAATTTAAAATAGAATTTCTAATTCTTTAATTGAAAGTATAAATTCTTTCCATATACATATTTGTTTTATTTGTTGTTCTATTTCGTTCTTATTATCCATATTATTTTCAAATTTGAATAATAAAATAGTTTATCATTACAAAAAGCTTCTAATTGTTTTGATCAAGTCCAGAGCCAAAGCCAAACAGACAAAACAAAAAAAAAAACTGAATCAACCTCTAGCAAAATCTAAACAAAACAATTGGTTCTAATTCTTTTCTTTTTGTCAATTATGCTACTACAAGTACAGATTCGATAGTAAGCTTTTTCTCCAATGTTTACATAATCCGCCTTTATTAAAAATCAAAACTCAAATTTCATAATTTAAAAACATTAATATACCTTTGATCAAACTACTAGACCAAAAGAGTTTCGACCAAACCATTTGGTTTTAGTTCACTATCTATTCTATTAATTTTCCTGTATGACCAGTTGATAAAAGTTCAGTCCAATTATTTATAAACACATTTTGAATAATTATCTAGCGGTGTTTAGCATATATATCTATAAAGGCGTCTAATACGATTGTAAATTTGTAACTGCCACAAACTATGCGGAACCCACTTCTCTTTGCAGGTAAAAACTGTCATACTAACTTTAACGTGAGTAGGATTTCATATAAAAATCTGTGTAGGTAATGGGCATGGTGATACAAACTTGCTAGGTTTAATCACAAAACAGCTTCTTTTTTTTTTAAACATTTTTTGAGAAACAGACATATTTGTAGGTTCCTTTTCTTCTACCTAATATACATACCCCATATCATAATACATATATAACTTAGACCAAAATACATATATAACTAATCCGTAAGTCGACATGTTTCTTACTTCCGACATGCAAAACACACAACTTTTATTTTCCTTTGTAACCGTAAATTGATGTTCAGATTTTAACTAATTACATCCAAAGCACACAACTTTATACCTTTTATACCTTTTAATCTGGGATTTTATTTAAATTACTAACCAATATTTTCGAAAATGTTGAAAACATATTTCTAGCAAATCCCAATAAAAATTTCCATTAAACCCACTTTTAATATCTATGTTTTCAAAATAAGCAATCATATATAGGTAGTTTATAAAAAAACAAAAATAAAAACTAAAAGACCTTTTCCGGATCACGAGACCAATTAGTTAATAGATTTTAATGAGTCTAAATAGATTTATATTATTATCATAGGTCGAAATTTAAATTCATATTTATGCTATTAAAATTCATAGATTTATATTCACGTAACTAACTAAACGAATATACATAACAAATGGTTGTACAAGATCTATAAGTTATATGCAATTTGTACAAACCCAAATTTAATAAATGGATATAAGTATAAGGCTTATATGTTATATGTAGTTTCTTCAAACCCAAACTAAATATACATATTTTCAAACAGAATGTTCAACCACATTCTTATTTAGGGATGAGAATACATGTGATGTTTCAAAATATAAATACTGATATTACATTTTCATAAATAATATTCCATCACGAGAAACTAACGAGAACTTGGACAACGATAAATCCTTTTGATTGGCATTAAAATTACATATTTAAATTATTGTTTTGTTTTGACCAAAACGTAAAAAGAAATTAAAATTATGATCCGACCTCAACTTTCAAACCATAATCTTATTTAAGTTTCAAATATTGTTTTATTCAAATCAAAATATATAACTGTATATGAATTTTGATAATAGATAAAAGGTTTATTATAAATATATTTTTATATATTTTTATAATTATTATATTAAAGAATTATTGTTTAAAAATATAACTCGCAGATAACCGTAAATTTAAGTGGAGTGGGTACAAAATTATTTGTTTGCGGGTTATACGGGTCAGATTTTTTGACCAGAACAAAACTGAAACCCGCGGATTGGCGGGTCAATTTTTAAATTGTCATTATTTAATAAAATATATTTTGATTTACACACAAATATGATTACAAAGAAACATACTAATATAATCATAAATATGAAAACTAAATTTAAAACAAAAAATATACCCGCCCTTTCAAGGGCGGATCAAAATCTAGTATGTTTCTTAAAACTGAAAAAGATCAAACTGACCCGAATATACTAATATTAGCCGCTTAGGAGTAGAGATGTCAAACAGGTTGATCCGTCCCGTCCCGTCCCGTACCGCAGCGGGCTCATCTCTTTGCGGGTCACGGCGGGTCAGGCCCGCGCGGGCTGCGGTCTCCAAAAGGTCGTCCCAAGCCCGTACCGCAAATTGCACACTCCTTTACGGGCTGTCCCGCGGGACATACGTTAATGTAATGTATCCGATCATGCTTGACACTGCAGGCCGCTCCAGAACACTTCCTGATGCTGCATGCTGCTCTAAGATGTCTCAGGCTGCTCCCCTACATATTTTCTCACTAGAAGAGTAAACAACACACATGTAAATAAGAAATTAAGTTCTCAAGACATCAAAACCCCACCAATATTACAGCCACAAACCTAGACATATACTGTGTGCTTACTGTTTAGAGAGTTAAAATGAAGCATATATCAGCTCTTTGAACGGCGACACATAATTATCCATATCTGCTTGTAAAGTAAACCCCTCCCTTGATAACTCTTTACCGCATCACAAGCTCAAAGAGAACAAATCAATAGAGTAAAATACAGAAACTAAACTAATCAGCCTCGACAAGAGTTTGAAGACATGATTCGAACAATGCTTAAAACTATTAAAAGGGCTTAAAGAACTCGAAAGATCAATAAGAATCACACTTACGAACAATAAGAAAGGAATGATAGTCAATGTAGAAGACACAAACCATTTCACTTTAAAGACAAAAGCTCAGGGTTTCACACATCTTAAAGAAAGAAAGATAAACATCAAAGCTCAAAGGCAATCCATAAATCATTCGACCTTCATAAAAAGCTCTCCGCGATCAAAATAATCAGTCACAAAACAAACAAGTAGCTAAATGTCATCTCATTACCCGCATACAAAAATGATAACTTTTGAGAGCTTAATAAACAAAAGCCTAACCATCCTAATAATCTCAACATATAGAAATTATAACCTCATCAGCTACAAGAACACGTGCAACCATCACCTATCTAATTCTCAATATGAAGGAGGAGCACGAGGCGGAGGAGCACCCCAAAACACATCGTGTTGAGCAATTTGGTGACCATTTGGAATAAAATTAGGAGTCATATTATACATCGGCGGCGCTTGCATCGACCCTTCAGTTCCATCACTCCCAGTCTTGTTATCATCATTCTCTTTCTCCTTCTTAGGTACTTCTACTTGTGGTTGTTGTTGCTCATCCTCAATAGGTAACCTTTCGAAACTAGCATTGCAAAACGTAGCAGCGATTACAGTAACCGGTCCAGATGCAATAAGCGGTCCAGCGACTCTACCTCCCAAGACTTGACCCTGAGCTCCAGCTAAGTAAATGGTTAAACCAGCAGCTGCAGCCGGGGAACCAGAGGTGGGAAGAAAAGCACCGCACATAGACAAGATCTCAAACTGACCACGAAGAGACACAACTCCTCCAGATGCAGTAGGCTGACGCAGAGTGACATTAGTGACCAAACCGCTACCGCTCAGAACAGAAACGCCTCTCCCGCGTCTACGAGCAAACGCGTTTAAGCTTTCCGCCACGTCAGCACCCGTGGTGATCTCGAGGACATGGCTTTGCAGCGAGTTGGGGCTTTCTTTGGTGACAACCACTGGACTCTTGGGCTTGTTCTTGGAACCAGGAGGTCTCCCTCTTGGACGTCGACCCGTAGAACCGGATCCAGATCCATGTTCGACGCCGGGTAACTCGTCCTGCTCCTCTTGGCTGTTCTGAGTTTGAGTGTTAGGGCTTCCACTGTTGTTGGTGAAGTCATGGTCCAATCTGGGATCCGACCGGGTCATAGTCTGGTTATTGCTGCTTCTGTGATGCAAAGACGGAGCTGATGACGTCACAGGACTCTCGACTCCACCTATCGCAACGTTCCCTACCCACCATGGATTCGCCATTGATTTACTTCTTTTTTTCCCTTCTCTCCAATAAAAACCTTTTTGTGACTTTCAGACAAGAAACTATTATTCCAAAAACCTTATCTTAAAACTCTAGACTGCATCTTTAACCAAATTTAAACCAACATGTTGCATGAACCAGACACACGAGACATGGGACATCATTTGTTCTCTATCATATACGTACCTGAATAAAAAAGGAAAAAGAAAAAAAAAATCAGATCTATAACACCAAAAAGATAAATCCAAAATTTATTTTCCAATCGAATAGAAAAATCTAAACTTTATGTAAATCATTTAAAGGAAGTACTTTTCTGTTTTGTTGTTTCTTCTTCTAGAGAGAGATAAACTCTTTTTTTTTTCTTGAACACCTAGAAAGATAAACCCAAAGATTCGTCTGAGGGGGCAAAGATTTGTACTTGAAAGTAGTGAGAACTCTCTCCCCGTCTCTTTCTGTTTCGTACTTTGGAAAATATAGGCGTGTGCGTACTTTAGTTAAAAGGAGTTTTAGAGAGGCGTAAGATAAGGAGTTATGGTGGATGATGAGTTGTGATTTTTGATTAGAAGCGGTCCTCTCTCTCTCGACCAGAGCCGTCCTTTTGGACCATTGAACTTTTAGGTGGTCGTGCAAAAGTTTGAGCGAGCTTCTCTAGACACGCCTTGTCTCTTCCAACACACTAGCCTGGTTTGCTCACTCTTGTGGACCCAGTAATTACTAAGTTACCCCTGACCTCAATTGTCAATTTTAGATCCATCTTTGGTAACAAGTTTTCTGGTTTATTGGTGGAAGATCAGCAGTAGAAAAGGAGATACAAAGTTGACTTCAGCTTGGATTGTACTAGAAATTTTAGAATTAAGTTTCAGCCGTGTCTATTTATTATTTAGAATTGACATCTTGTATATTAGTAGTATAAGGTGTTGTAACTTTTGATTATAGTTTAATCCGTCTCTATATTGTGATTTCATGTTAAAAATTTGTAATAAAAAACAGTATAGCAGAATCTATATAGTACGCTTGATCTTATAAATATTTTAAGCATTTTTGTTATATCTTACTAGTTTAGTTGGTAGAGACTTTGTTGACAAATTTTCTTTTCGGTGGATGCTGTAATAAAAAGTAATTGTTAATTAAGAAGCCTATTAAAAAGTCCAAATTTGTGTAATGGGAGATAATATAAACTAGATCATGACCCGCGCACCTGCGCGGATTTATCTTTTGATTCACATACTTTATATACATGTTGTATATTATTTAAGATTTATAATATAAAAAAAAGTTAGAATGATCCGGAATCAATAAAAATCGACCCGGACAAAAAAAATCAAATACCTACTTAGATCCAAATGTTGAGAACTCGAAGAACTCATACCTGAAATGAACAGATTTATACCCGACCCAGTGAGCTAAATTTTAAACATAATATCTTTTGTTATATTTTTAATTCATTTTTTTGGGTTGGTGAGATTTACTATTTATTCGGAAGATTTTTGGCTAACTTAATGGTATATATTCGTAGGTTTCTTTTTTTCTGAACAGGAAAAAAAAAATTTGGGTTTTGATTAAATTTATCTTATATAACAAATTGCTGCTATAAATAATTTTTATAAAAACTAATTTGTAACAGTAATATCATTTTTGTTATAAATTAGTATATCATGGTTTATAGGTTCAAAGTATAGAGTTAGTCGTCTTTATAGTATTGCTAATATTGATAGATGCAAATTAATGAATACAGATAATATATTGTATTATTAGTAATCTGTCGTATAGTATTATATGTTAGTAGATGTATTATTAATAATCTATCTTATAGTATAATATGCTAGCGAATGTATCTAGCTTATAATAAAATATATGAAATATAAGGAAACATGCGTAGTGGATATAATAATAAGGTAAGAAGTGAAAAACTATGGTAATGGTTGATATTAGTTATTTATAAAAAGACATGTCTAATAATAAATAGATTAGTATAACATTAATTACATAAGGTCCAACTTTAAAATCTACCTAGAAGAAGTTGTAATGTTTCTGTTTTAATAAGATAGATATATCCACATCCAAGTAAAGTCTGATATACGACGACCCCATGGTCCATATCGGTAGGCCCTACATATCCCATAATAATAAATTAGGTGTGATGTCAAAAATATTGATAGTAGTATACTAAAAGTCTAAAACTAATGAATTTGGTCTCACCTCTTTAATGAAGTGAACAAAAAGGAGGCCACCACCGGCGCCAATGGCCACTAGAACGGAACGTTACATTTCTATCATCAATTCACCTACCTCTAATGTGTCTATCAGTTTGAGTATGTAGTCTCTTGGTCAACGTTTTAAATGTAGTTAGTGCAAATACAAACAGTGCGGACTGCGGAGGCAGGAAAAATGTTCACCAAAGTCATTATATAACTTTGCTTAAAGTAAATAAGCTATTGAAAAATAAAAATATCACATTACTCCGAATCTCAAAAATGTATTTTAAGCTCTATCATATTTTGAAAGCATTTCATGATTATTTTTGTTTCACTATATTAAGGACTTGCTTTTCAATGAAAAAAATAGACTATTATCTAAAAATTTATTACCAATATTATTACCCAAATTTGTCTTAAAAAAACAAATAAAATAAAAAGTTGTCTTTAAAGTTATCTTCACAAGGTACATGGCAGAGAAATACCTTTTAATAATTACAATTACAACAAGAAGAATCAAACATAGTTTAAAAAAACGATGATCAGTCGATGAAAAAAGGTGTTTTCTTGTCTCCACCAATACACGAAGCAAGACCACCAAAACTCTGTAGATTAGTAAATCTTTCATCCTTTTCATATTACCAAGGTAAATATCAAGTTGATGCTCGAGAGATCTTACGCTCCACACAACTAAAATCATCTAGATAAAATTCAGCCAGTCTCACAATCAATGATTTGTCAAACTGACCAAAAGGATCTATCGGACTTAAGGATACCATACAAATAAATAGTTCAGGATTCACCTCATCAAATCGATCATTAAACTCTTGAAGTTGCAAATCTAGTACAGTGTAAAACACTCCACCTTATAACAATACAAGTTTGTAATGCCAAAATTTTCCTTAATTTTCTTGAGTCAACAAAGTATCTTCCATAATAGGTACTTCGGTATTATTCTTCTCACTAAAAAAATAACCTTTAGCCACAAAATCATCTCATATTTCATATCTAAGCTTTTGTAACTGTCGTTTAGTAGATTCAACCAATGAAAATGCATTGAGTCATAAACTAACAAGCATCAACTCTAGATAAAAGACAAAACCAAATGTGTGAAAATATTTGAGGAAATCATATGTTTGTTGTCTTTTGGTTCCGTATGTGCCTTATGTCTGAATAAGTTCAAGAACTTCAACAATACACAGAAACATCTCAACAAGACATAGTAAAAGTCTTGCAATGTGAACCCCAACGAGTATATCCATGTCTTTTAAGAGAAATGTCTTGATTCAGCCCAGTTCCGTTCCAGTGTTAATTTTATCCTTACTCATCTCTTCTTCAATTCTCTTGCGATTATTTTCAGTGAGCATAATTTTTCTCTTGCAAGACGCTCCAACCACATTTAACAGAACATGAACCGAATAAAAAATTCTCCTACTTCAAATTTTTTGTTGTAACATCCAGAATAACCAACTGAAGTTGATGAGCAAAAGAGTGAACATAATATGTAGATCTACTTTCTGTTAAAATCAAATATATTAAACCGTTTCTACTTTCATATTGCTGGCTCCATCATAACCTTGTCCTTAAACCCTTTCCAAACTCAATCTACGTTTCGAAAACAAATCATTAATAACATCCTTCAAAGCCGAAGAAGATGTCTCTTTGATATGTCATGGATTTTACCTACTTTTACCCATGATTTATACATGCTTTTAGTCTTTTATATAATTTGAAGTCTTTATAGAGACTTTTACAGGTTCAGGTACCCATTGGACAATATTGGAGTTTTTGTAGCATTTTGGAGCTTTTATGAAAGCTCGGCTGAAAACAAGAACATGGAGTCATTATTGAAGAAGACATCGATCGACGGATCATTATCAACATAGATAGACGGATCATTATCAAAGTCGATCAACGACGAGCAATCCACGAGTTTAATGATGATTTAAGGAAATTACAAGTTTTACCTAGAAGTTTCAAGATTTGCACCATGAGTCCTTGGTAGCATGTTAGGCTATTTATTAGGGTTTTCTATTGTTTTAGAGAGAGACCATCTTTGTATTCTTTTTACGCTTGTTGAGAGAGGCAGGCTAGATACCTTGGAAGAGAGAAAATTTAAGATTGGAGAGAGAGATCTGAACACCATACAAGAGAAGATCTGAAACTCCCTTGTTTTCTTACTTTACTTTGTTTGCTTTTCACTTTTATTTTATTTAAGTATTATTCAGACCACCATAATATTTCTTCTGATATATCTGAGTAGTCTTATTGTTAGATTTAGAGTTCTTCAAAGGTTGATTTATGTATTGCTAATATGAATTATTGTTAGGGTAATTTAAATAATTCTTCATCTAGTTGTGCTTACTGCTAAGTCTAGACTTGATCACCCTTAACTTAGATCTTAGGATTAATTGGCCCAAGCAGAAGTTTGGTCTATTGCCTGAACCTAATCTAGAATGATCTAATTAACTAAATACACACAGAAGTTGGTATAGGAGATTAGAGAACATATCAAACCCATTCGCTAAAGCTTGCTAGAAGAAACATCGATAGATAAGTGTATTGATCGACTTTTTTAAAGGTGTATCAATCGACATTCATTTACGAATATTGATCGACACTTTCTCAAGATTAACAAACGAAAATTGAAATCTTAGATCTAGACATTAGATCATCTAAACAAACGAAAGTTGATAGATTATAACTTAAATTTGAGTTCGAGAACAGTTAATATTTATAAATCTCTGATAACCTAATAAGTTTGCATACTTGTCATACCTGAGAATTTAACTGAATCTTAATTGTTTTCCTCATTCACTTAAAACCTCAAATCAATCACTTGAACAACTACTTTGTCCACCCTGCTATTTATTGTTTAAATCAACTACTCTAGCTTTAATTCAAAAAACTACAAATCTATTGTGTAATCCTAGAGTTTTTGTGGATTGGATCCTTAAGTATTACAATTGAACCTCTTATTTGACAGAGTAAAAGTCACCCCTTAGGGTAATTTGACTAAACTGAAATAATTATGAGATATGAAAAATTTGAAGATTAAAATGATAAACAAAAAAATACTTAAGAATCATAAATGTATGTGTAATTAATTGTAAGGATCAAAATGAAAATAAAAAAGATGAAACTTCATATTTGAAGTTTCACTCCTCAAAACTCTAAATTTGAAGTTTTAAATTCTTTTTTAGAGCGCAAAAACTCTATATTTAAAGTTATAGAGTTTCTTTTGGAGATGCTCTAAATCCAACAAATATTTCTGTTACCAACCCAGATTTATCAACGAAACGAAAAACCACAGCCATTTGCTATGTATCTGAAATATCAGCAGTTCATCTACAACAAACCAAAAACATCATTGTTGATTTCTTGTATAACAGACTTAGTTACTTCTTCCGCAAAGCAATAATCAATGTCTTTTTGGATAGGAAGAGAAGTCATCTGACTATTTTTAGGGGCATTGTTCATTACAATTTTTCTAACAGCCTCATTTTGACTAGCCGTATACTTCAGAAACTCTATGAAATTACCTTTGTTTGTTGACTCTTCTTTCTCATCATGAACAGGAAAAGATAATCCTTGGTATAATAAGTATCTAGAAACATCAATTGAAGCACCCAAACGGATTCGGTACTCATTTTCACAGCATTAATTTGGTTGTGAAAAGCAAGCTTGATAGAGTGACCTTGTCTCATCAAGTCTTTACATTTATTTTTAGCATCATTGTGAAAACTAGAATGATCTCTCACATGCTTACTGAAACTATCAGATTTATTTCAAATAGAAAAGCATGATGATACAAAGTATCATTTATACCTTGTTTTCCAGTTTGAACTCTGAATTAGTAACAAAACAAACAAACAAAAACATTTTCTTGTTCCACACTATACTCTAACAATCAGGATATTGATCAAACCAGTGGGGTTTAATGCGTCGTAATACACCTATTGATTTTTGTTGAAAAGTACGACTACAAGGTTGAAAATTTAGGATATTTGGATCCGGGTTCATCGGGTTCGTTGATTTAGTATCCGGATCCGGATTCGAGGCTTCTTGATATCCAGATTCTTTATATCCGTCTATATACTATCCGTGGATATCTAGACACAGATTCGTTAAAATAATTGATAAAATAAAAATAAAAAATTTTAAAATATAAAAATTCTAAAATAATACATAACTTAAATATTTATACAACATTTATAAATATAAATATGAATATAATATTTAAAAAAACAAAATATAGTATTATAAAACTAGTTTGATGAATAAATATTAATATATCTAATATCATTATTAATAAATTTTGAAATTTTTAATATATTTTATAAATACGGATCCGGATATCCAGACTTAAAAATTATGATATCCAAATCCGGATTTGGTTTTGACGGATCATTGATTTTACTATCCGGATTCGGATCCGGGTGCTTAGGATATCCTAATTTCATAGCAGATCTTGGATCGAATCTGAATACTGAATAATAAGTCTTAGGCCTAGTTGACAAGGTCCGCTAGTCAAATATTTGTGCCATAACTCATCTATTTGATTTTGAGGGTAGTTTTAAAATGTTTTTGGGCTTAGCTGGATCCCACGGCAAATCATCCAAGTTGATATCAGATGGATGGTGGAGATTTCATTTTCTTGTTCAAATATTGTTCCATTTTGTTTGATGGTACCTGCATAAATAAAAAAATATATCAAACCAATAAATGTATATAATATAACGATAATGTTCACTTCTCTATGTTTGACAGTTACATAATTTGCATCTTGAACAATCATGAGTGAATGATTGATTATCCCAAAAAAATAACGAAATTAAGAAAATGTCTATGATGTGACAAGTTTATGTCTATGGAAGAAGATATTATGGCTTCGAAAGGATGACGCAGATCAAACAAAAACGCAGATCAAGCAGAAATGCAAATTATGCAGATCAAGCAGAACAAATGCAGATCAAGTTAAATTAATAAAAATATTATAAATAATACATTTTGAAATGATACAAAATAAAACTTATTATAAAAAAGTAATAAATATAATATAGACAAAATAACAATAAATATAGTGAAATTTTAATTATATACAAATTCATCATAATTACAGAAATTATAAAGAATATTCTTGTTTACTCTTTTTTTTTTTTATCTTTATTCGACTTTCGTTTTTTTTACCATTTGATTTCAAATATAAAATTAATTAGGTATGGACATAAAAACCGAGAACCAAAAACCAAACCGATACAAAACCGAATCCAAAACCAAAGTTCAAATATTATTTATTATTATTTTGTGAACTTAAACATTTTTAAATGATACAAAATAACATGTATAGATACTTTACTTTATATAAAAATTATGAATTTGTAAACTATATATGTATAATTTTTTGTAAACATATTTCTACAAGATAATGGATATAATACTATGAATATTTTATATATCATATATGTAAAAATGATTATAAATAAAATATTAATTGATAACAAAAACAATGAAATATTAAATCTTATGTTTGAAAAGAAAATTGTGTAAGGTTTAAAAATAAATAAAATATGTTCATTAACACTGTTTATAAACAATCAAAAGAAAAAGAATAAAAATAAAACTTGCATGGATTTTTATTGGCCATCTGCAGATCTCCGAGCTGATTTTTCTCATGTTCATGCAGATTTACACATATCTTTAAACTACATGCAGATATTAATTATTATATTACTTATTTTTGTTCTGCAATAAATTAGTTGAATGGGTAAAAGATGCAGAACAATCTGCATGGTAAATGAACTGCATATATTCTGCATTTTGTTATGCACTACATTCAAAGCTTATATTTTGAGATTTAGGGTATAGTGTTAATCTTATTATATAAAGCTTGGTTTTTCAAAGTTACTAATTAACATGATTGTGACATGTGTCAATTATATATCTAAGATTATGACATGTGTTAATCTATCTCATTATTAAAAACATATATATTAAGATAATGACAAAAACGAATTTTAATAAAAAGTAACTATAAATTTTATTAACAGTAATTTTCCATTTTTAAATCCTAAACAAAAGATTATTTGATAGTAATTTTTCTTCAAATAATTTTACATGTGTTTAAATATATAATGATTAAAAATATATATACTTAGATAAAAAAATGAATTCTTAAAAACGAAAATTACCATATACCTTTTTATATAATTATTTTGGTTATAATATAAAAGGAAAATTACTATGGAATCATTTATTTTAATTGTTTTAAAAATATGTAATTTGGATATATTATAAAAATAAAAGTACAATGGAATCATTTATTTTATATAATTATAATAATTTTTTTTGTTAAAATTATTTATATTGACACATTTTTAATTAAATAATTTACAATATCATGTTCACTATCAAAAAAAAAAGGAAAATAGCTGAAAAATAAGGAAAATTTCGTATTTGTAAATTAAATTTTATTATATAAAGCTTGGTTCTTCAAAGTTACTCATTAACATGTTTATGACACATGTCAATTATATATCTAAGATTATGACATGTGTTAATCTATCTCATAATTAAAAACATATATATTAAGATAATGACAAAAACGAATTTTAATAAAAAGTAACTATAAATATTATTAATATTAATTTTTCCATTTTTAAAATCCTAAACAAAAGAGTATTTGATAGTAATTTTTCTTCAAATAAATTTACATGTGTTTAAATATATAATAATTAAAAATATATATACTTAGATAATAAAAATGAATTTTTAAAAGCGAAAATTACCATATACTTTTTTATATAATTATTTTGGTTATAATATAAAAGGAAAATTACTATGGAATAATTTTTTGGTTATATTATAAAAAGAAAAGTACTATGGAATCATTTATTTTATATAATTATAATAAATTTTTTTGTTAATATTATTTATATTGGCACCTTTTTAATTAGATAAGTTATAATATCATGTTCATCATCAACAAAAAATAAATAAGGAAAATAGCTGAAAATAAGGAAAATTAAGTATTTGTTAATTAAATAATTTATAATATCATGTTTATCACCAGATTCTTTTAAAAAGGAAAATTACTGTATAAATTTAATAAGAAAAAATTGTATTTGATAAGAGAGGAATTTTTTAAAGTGATTTTAAAATTATTTAACAGTATCTTTCCAAATAAACAAAACAAGATTGCAAATAATTTATTTAATACTGATTTCCTTTTTCGTAATTTCTAAAGAAAATATAAATGTAAAAAAATATTTGATAGTAATTGTCCTTCTCTATAATATTGAACAGAAGAAAATGGTAAAAGAATGTTTAATAGTAGTTTTCCTTTCTTCAAATCCTAATCAAAAAAGTTAAGGTTATGCTATTGTAGAAAATTAGGGTAATCAAAAAGCAAGATTACTAATTATTGAAACAGAAATCCTAACCGAAAGTCACGTGGAAAATGGACATCTCCATGCTACTAAGAAAATTGTTTATGCTTTTGTAGGTCATGCTAGCAAAGGACTAAAGAATTTAAATCAAATATAAAACCTAGGCAACATGATTATTGAAGCATAAATCATAATCAAAAGTTACGTGGAAAATGAATATTTATTCCTAGACCAACATATGCAAGATGACATTTCAAACTGAAAAGATCAATTCCCTTTATGAGTTTGCTATCTAATGATTGTCAACAAGAATTAGGTTAAAACTCAAAAAAGTTTGTCTATATTTGCCAAGTCCAGTTTTACAATTATACACCGTACTATCAAAAATCACTATAACTACAGAGCTTTAGATTTTTAAAACATAACGACAATGATTTTCTACAAAGTATTATATATCACGAAGTTTTTAATAATATATGATATATATAAAATAGGTTAAAATCAAACTATGGATGCGAATGTAATTAAATTTGATATTTATCCAGTAATATATTTGATATTTAGCTGACTATCAATAATATATATTGATTGGTGTTGTGTAACATTAATACTTTGGATTGTGCTATTTTTAATTTGTCTTAAACGATAAACAATATAGAGAGTTCACAGTTATATATTTTTAATTAATTACAATTAATATTATTTTGAAAATAATTAAAAATGAAGTATTTGTTAAAAAGACAAAAAACTAATATACTTTTTAAAACACTGTGATTATTGAAAAAAATACTAATAAAAATTTATGGAAGAAAAAAGATTACTATTATTAAAATAAGCTAACAAAATATAATGAAAAATCCAAGAACTAATGTGAAAAAGATTTTTATTCTTTTTGTGTTCGTGAAATTAAAACATCAAATAAAATTCGTGCAACGCACGGGTCCATATCTAGTTAGTGTATAAGTTGTGGGTAGAGTACAATTTCTCAACAATCATTTTTTTGTGCAAATGGTATATTCTATATGTAGAATTTGATGTTTCATCATTTGAAAATACAGAACATAAAAATTTCAGTGTAAGATGATCTAAAAACCGAAGGAAAAAGCCAAAATAAGAATTATTCTTAAGATCTTTTACCTTATATAAAAATATATACTTTATTTATAAAGAAATTGTACTTCATACATTGACTTTGAATGTAATACATGCTATATGCAGAAGAGATGCAAGCCATTAGTAATGCAGATTAGACTGCAATTTTTTTTCCATTCAGCTTTCCAAATGCAGAACAATAGAAAATCGTAAAATATGCTTGCATGAGAAATTTAATCATTGATTTAGTGATCTGCAGAAGAAAAAAAAGACACCAAAAACATGCTGAGGGCCAATCAGATTAATTTGTTATTTTGCTTTTGTTTTTTTTTCCTATCACCTATTCATTTATTTGTTTCTTTCACTTTTAAATCAAATACTATATTTCATCACAAAATGCATTTAATATATTGTTCCAACTTTTTAGTTTTTTAGTAATTTACTTTTAAACAAATAATATAAGCATATTTTATATGTTATATATGTTAATAGAAAATTATGTCTATATAGATTATAATTTCACAATTTTAAATAATTTCTATATAATAAATAGTTATACAGGTTATTTTATATAATCTAAGAATACGTGCTTATACTAAAAATTATATAATATTTAGTTTATGAAATATATATATATATATATATATATTAAAATTTTGCTCTAATTAAGCCAATACCCTAAATCCTACACTGTGATACATTCATCCATAGACATAAACTTGTCACATCATAGATATTTTCTTAATTTCATCATTCTTTTAGAGTTTTAAACCAATTCGCTCTTGTTTATATTTGTTAACAGAAGAAAGCTTAAATTAATTACTAACAAAAATATCTATCTTTTGTTCAGCTGTTGCAATGGACAACGAGTTTCTTAAAGAAAGGAGAATAAGAAAACTTAACGTCTAAATGACTAGATTAATATAATAATTAGGGGTTTAACTCATTGAAATATATTGACAGTTGGGTTTAATTTATTTAGTGGGCTTGGTTGTTGTAATTTTTTTTGTAAAATTTAGCGAGTTGCAAATTAATTAATGTTTTAATTTTTTTTTGAAAAATTTAGTGAGTTGCAAAATTTACTGTCATAAACAAGAATTGGATTCAAGGAGTAATGGTCTAACACTATGCACATTTAAGAGTTTCTCATTTACGTAAAAGACTAACACCATATGATTTTCCAGATATTGAGTCCATGAAACTTTCATAAAGTTACCACTAATGTCACTCACTAGCCTACATAAGCAATCTCCTCTCTTGAATACTGAAGATGGTTCTTGCTAGCCTAGCTTATTATTACAAAAGCATGGCGGCATGGCTTATTATTCAGGTGAAAAAAACTCACGATAAAATCTTGTAAACTTTGCAGGACTGATTGGTTTCACTAGGATGCAACTTAACTTCCATATGATAAATCTCGCCTCCTGCATTATAATGAAAACACAATTGGTTACACTAAGCATTCAAAATATGCAAAACTTCTCGAATGTGTTCTCAGTCAGTTCCTCTGAAAATATTTAAGAAGAAACATCACTAGATAAGCACATATACAAAACACGATTACAGCTCAAGAGCATCTCTGATAACACAAAGCTGCTCGATGCAGTTGTTTGATTATTATTAGCATTATCTAAGAAACAAAGTACTAACCAGAGCGAGAGAAAAAAAATGGTGTTCACAGCACATCCATGGTTGCTCTTGTAAGATACACTAGGAAGCTTCTTCTCTGTTTGACGAGAGTTTATGAACCGACGTCCCGTGGGCCGACCCGCTAAGGGCCATGTACTATGTCTAAGCGGGTCGGGATTGGGCAGTCTTCGAGAAGACCGCATCCCGCGCGGGACTGTCCTGCTAAGACCTGTTTGAACTGAAGACCGCGGCGGGCGGAACAGGATGGGACGGGAAGACCCAGTGAATGTCACTTTTTGACCCTTAGAATGTGTATTAGGCTCTTGCACCAATGGAAAGTCTTTGATTTGAGCTTCTACCCACAAAGAACCTTAATCGAAGGATATTTTGAGGTATCCCTATTTTATTTTTAAAGATTTTGTCAATGCTTCCACATATACTATGTATTTATGGAAAATAACTCAAATCTGGTTTTTGGCGGTCTCCAGGATAAATATCTATGTTATATTTTTACTCTTAGTTTCTTCTTGGCCTGTTGAAATGGCTGAGGTGTTCTTTTAGTTTCAATCACAGAGTTTACAGTCGTATCTAGACCTGGGCGTTCGGTGGCCCATTCGGTATTGGTTCGGGTGATTCGGATTTTTGAATTTTCGGTGTTATGTTCAGAAATACCATTCGGATTTTACTAATTATCAGATCCGATTCGGTTTGGTTCCTTCCGGGTTCGGTTTGGATCGGATATAACCAATGTTTTAAATCGTCCAAAAAAATATTTTTTAAACCTTAAAAATTGACAATTTTCTTTTTCAAAATATATAAATTATTTACAAATCTAATTAAATATTAGTTAAACTATCTAAATTAGCTAAAAAGTATTCGAAATAACAATTTTTTTATAACGCTGATTTATTATGATATTACAATTATGAGAAAGTTTACATAGACGATTCGACAACCGACAATACTACCTGCCTTATGACGATCTACGCCTAACTGCATCATCCGGGCCGTCCTATGAAGATCTCCTGACTTGATTTACTTGCACCATGTTGAAGAAAAAAGCTCATACAAAAGCTTAACACGTATCACATTTTGGAATCTCATTCGCTGATGTGGCGCATTGTAGAAAGTTTATTTTCTACTTTATTATTATAGATTTCTAGGTGAACATAAAATCATTTATAGCTATTAATTGGAATAAATGATCGTATTAATGACTATTGAAAACCATTGACCAAGACTCTTGATTAAGACTTGATCAAACATTTTTGATTTGATTTTTTATGGAGTCAGTATGATATGAAACTTTCATCCTTAATGATTTTTTAGGAGAAACTAAGTTTCCGATAAACGGGCCAGACTTACTGTCTGGGGGTAAAATCAGACTCCAATAAAAATATATAATTTTTTATTAAATAGGAATAAGAGTCATATGTATTAAATATAACTAGAGATTGACTCGCGCGCATGCACGGCTATTGGTTCTTAAATTTTATACATCGATATTTATTTTTCATAATTAATATTATATATTTTAGATGTGTCACAAAATAGCTAATTGGATTCAAAAGACTTGGATCGAATCGAGTAATACTGTTTTTTATACAAATATCTTAACCCTCTTTAGATACATTGGTTATTTAAATATTCTTAGGTTCCTATACATTGAACCGAACTCACCTAGACCTAGAAGGACCCAACTCAAAACCGACACATAAATTTATAATTTCAAACCGGCCTAATTTAAAACGAAAAACAATACCCGAAAGGAACAACTTGTACATAAATTGATGCTAATGATCATGTCTAACTGATTTTATAAACTAATTAAAATGACTTTTTATGTGTTTGGCTAAATTAAGTGAAATAAAAAGAATTTTTTTTTATTTAGTAAAATAATTATATTGAGTGAAAAATTAAGTGACAATAAATGTATCATATTTTTATTATTTTGATTTTAAGTTATTATGTTATTCAAAAAAACATGTCTTCGAATTATGTTTTTGACTACATAATTTTTTACCTATTGAAACTAAATAAGAAATGTTTTAGTAAAACAAATTAAATTGAACCCTTAACTATATGCAAAACTCTAGTTATTTTACATTTTTGATTTTATAGTGGGCACAAAGTTAATATTGATTAACTAATAAAGAAAAATCTTCACCATTTTTGTGATGGTAATATAATTAAGTATGTGAATTATTGTTAAGGTAATACAATTAATAAAATTTGCAACCTAAGTGAAATATGGCAATACAATTATGTAATACTAGTATCTATGTTTCCAAACGATTCTCATTTATACTGCTATCCATGTTTCCAAACATTACTAAAATGTATTTCAACTTTAATAATATAGATATGCAAAACCTAGTTATTTTACATTTTTAATTTTATAGTTAGCATAAAGTTAATATTGATTAACTAATAAAGAAAAATCTGCACTATTATTATTATGGTAATATAATTAATTATGCGAATTATTATTAAGTAATATAATTAATAAAATTTGTAAACTAAGTGAAATGTGTCAGTACAATTAATGTAATAATACTATCTATGTTTCCAAACAATTCTCATTTTATACTCCTATCCATGTTTCCAAACAGTACTAAAATATACTTCGGTCTTAATAATATAGATTAATTATGTGAATTACTGTTAAGATAATATAATTAATAAAATTTCTAAACTAAGTGAAATATGGCAATGCAATTAATGTAATACTACTATTTATGTTTCCAAATAATTATCATTTATATTGTTATCCATGTTTGGAATTTATATTGTTATACATGTTTTCAAACGGTTTAAAATATACTTGATTTTAATAATATATATGTTATATTCAAAAAATGATTTATCAATTCAATTTTCTGTATTCGTTTTTAAATGTCGCATTGGATCACCACCTACGTTTTTTTTGACTAAAGTCACCACCTACTTTACACTTAATATTTTCTTAAACACTTATCAAATGTTTCAAAATAAAGCTTTTAATATTATTTTAAAAAGCCAAAAGTGTTGAGTCAAACAAGAATACATTTTTCCAAATTTGTAACCATAGAGGAAATAAATAAGCATTTCCATGTCGATGAATACTATCACATATCAAATACATGCCACCAACGTAACATTAATGTTTAGTCATCCCTTCAAATATATTTACATTTTTGTTACGAGTCTCTTTTGTTAATATCTATAAATAGGGAACCAAGTTCAATTTAACAACCCACTCCACACAATTACATTGCAATGGCTTTCTCTAATAAGCCTCATGGCATATTGTTTTTTTTTGTCTCATTTTTCATTCTTACTCTTTTTGTTTCAGCGTTAGATGTCTCAGATGTTGTGGTGGAAGCACCAGGACCAGGATCAGGCGGTGACAGCTTCTTTCCTCTATCAAAAAAGCATGTTATAATCCACAACGTTGTAAAGAACAGACAAACTCTGAATGTACATTGCAAATCTGGTGACGATGACTTGGGGTTGATCCATATACCTTGGAATCATTACTGGGGTTTCCGATTTCGTGTTAACATTTGGAGTACTACAAAGTTTCGTTGCCATTTCACGTGGCAGAGAGGCGGATCACACCATTTTGTAATATTTGACCCATGGAGAGACGATGATGAATTTGGAGCGTATCCAACCTGCGATAGATGTCTTTGGCAGGTGAGAAGACACGATGGAGACGAAGCTATATGTCGTATAGAAGGAGGTTCAGATCCTTATTGTTTCAAATGGGACGATAATGTGTAAGGAAAAGAAAAGATATATTACTACAATCTAATCTAAAAATATGTTACCATCGTAATTGATTATAATAAAATAATATCATTCATGATATTAACTAGAACTTGACTCGCGCCTCCGCGCAAATGTTTGATTTAACTTGTGTTCAACGTAAATCTGCACCGCTGGTTTTATAAAAAAAATCCATTTATATATTTTCCTTATGTTTTGTAATTTACGTATAGATTAAAATATATTATTTTATAATATAGATGTTTGATAATAATTTTTAATTTTTACATAATATTATATTAAAAAATTTATAACTTGATGTAATTTGATGTAATTGTATTATTTATATATTTAACTGTTTTTTGTTAATTTATTTTAAAATGAAATAATATACTAAAATTTTAATTTTTTGCATTATTTTCTATGAATTATTATTAATTTTACGATATTTGTTTTCTTTAAAATTGAATTCTCAGGATTTTTATATATTTTTTTGACATCAAACTCGGAATTTTTATATTTGACTAAACTAAATAAGGTAATACTATATCTTTATATATAAAGTACTCTTCTTTCACTCATGCATGACACATAGGATTCCACCTCATAAAGTCGTGCTCCGTAATGACGACGCGAGTTGAAGACTAAAACGTGACACTTAATTAATTGGAAATCTGTTGGGTTTTATGCAACACTTCATAAAATCTGTTGGGATTTGTAATTGTTATGTGTGTGTTAATGTTATTGGGTCGTCCAAATGGTTTGTTCGGTTCACAAGTCACACTACAAGAAAACGTGGCCTTAACGACCAACATTAACGACCACAAAAGCGTAGTCGTAATTTTGGATCTACGTTACGACCCATTTACGACCAAAGCAGAATTGGTCGTAAATTGGTAGTAAATTTGCAACTAATACATGTAGTCGTAAATTAGTTGTAATTTTACATCTAGTTTACGACTACGATACCTGCTAGTCGTAAAATAGTTGTAAATTTACGACTTATTTACAACCAAATATTTACATCCAATTAACGACTGAATTACGAGGGCATTAGTAGCACTTTGGTAGTTAATTTATCATTACACGTAAAAACGTTGTAAGATCGTCACCTACCAAAATCGAAATTTCTCTATAAATATGACCTTCTCCCTCATTCTTAAGATGCACCAAAAAAACAAAAAGAGCAAAAAAAAAAACGAAAAGAGTAAAAAAAATTTCTGGAAATATTTATGAGGTTCGGAGTTGGATGTATGCGCATAAAGATTCAAGCGGAAGAGTAACAGACGAATTTCTCAGCGGAGCAGAGATATTCACGTACCAGGCCGGACAGACGCCTCTGACAAAGGAAACGGGTAAAATGTTCTGTCCTTGTCGTAAATGCAACAATACTAAGTTTGCTGCTAGTGATACCGTTTGGAAACATATAGTAAATAGAGGATTTACTCCACATTACTATATTTGGTTTAACCACGGAGAAGGTGATAGTAGGAATGAAGCTAGTAGTAGTAATCAGGTTGAAAATGTTCGTAATAGAGTTGAACCACATTTGCCTACTGAAAGTGTCATTCAAAAAGATCATATGGTAGATCATGATAGAATGCATGATATGGTTACCGATGCATTTCGTGAAACTACATCAGGAATAGAGGAGGTCGAAAATGTAGAGGGGCCTAACTTGGATGCAAAAAGATTTTATGAAATGCTAGCAGCAGCTAATGAGCCAATTTATGAAGGTTGTAGAGAAGGTCTTTCTAAATTATCATTGGCAGCTAGGATGATGAATATCAAAACTGATCATAACTTACCTGAAGTTTGTATGGATGCATGGGCTGAGTTGTTTAAAGAGTATTTGCCTGAAGAGAATTTGTGTGCTGAATCTTATTATGAGATTCAGAAACTTGTTCATAGTCTTGGTTTACCTTCGGAGATGATTGATGTTTGTATAGACAACTGTATGATATACTGGGGAAAAGACGCAGAATTGTTAGAGTGTAAATTTTGCAAGAAGCCACGATATAAACCGCAAGGACGTGGACGGAATAGGGTGCCATACCAGCAGATGTGGTACTTACCTATTAAGGATAGACTGAAGAGATTATATCAATCTGCGAAGACGGCAGCATCGATGAGATGGCATGCAGAACATGATCAGAAGGAAGGAGAGATCAATCATCCCTCTGATGCAAAAGCTTGGAAGCACTTGAATTCGGTGTACCCTGATTTTGCAAGCAACCCCCGCAACGTTTATCTTGGGCTCTGCACAGATGGCTTTAGTCCATTTGGAATGTCTGGAAGACAATACTCGCTTTGGCCAGTCTTCTTGACGCCATACAACCTTCCACCAGAGATGTGTATGGAAAAAGAATTGCTTTTCATGAGTATATTGATACCTGGACCAAAACATCCTAAGAGGTCCCTTGATGTTTTTCTACAACCTTTGATAGAAGAATTGAAGGAATTGTGGTCAACAGGCGTGCAAACATATGATTGTTCGACGAAAACAAACTTTACAATGCGAGCAGTTCTATTGTGGACTATTAGTGACTTTCCTGCATATGGGATGTTGTCGGGTTGGACGACGCATGGAAGACTATCTTGTCCATATTGTATGGGAAGCACATATGCATTTCAGTTGAAGAATGGTAGGAAGACGTCTTGGTTTGATTGTCATCGTAGATTTCTTCCCATTAACCATCCATACCGAAGGAACAAGAAATTGTTTCTGTCAAAAAGGGTTGTACGGGACACCGCTCCACCATATTTATCTGGAGAGGAAATCGAGAAGGATATTGATTACTATGGTGGATGCAACACAGTCATCAAAGGCGGTAATTGGCATACTCCTGCAAATATGCCTGATGGTTACGGGACTCAGCATAATTGGCACAAGAAGATTATATTTTGGGAACTTCCATATTGGAAAGATCTACTTCTGCGCCACAATCTTGACGTGATGCATATAGAGAAGAACTTCTTTGACAACATCATCAATACATTGTTGAATGTCCCCGGCAAGACAAAAGATAACAAGAACTCAAGGTTGGATTTGCCTGCATTATGTTCTCGGATTGAGCTGCATATTAGAAACGATGGGAGAATTCCAGTTCCCATTTTCAGATTGTCAGCAGAAGCAAAAGCAGCGTTGTTCAAGTGGGTGTCATCAGATGTGAAGTTTTCTGATGGATATGTTTCAAATCTATCAAGATGTGTTGATCATCAGGGACAGAAGTTTTCAGGGATGAAGAGTCATGACTGTCATGTTTTTATGCAACGACTTCTACCATTTGCATTTGCGGAGTTGCTTCCAAAAAATGTTCACGAAGCACTTGCAGGTAACAAATTATTAAAGTTATTAGTTCTTCTTTTTGGAAAAAAACTTATAATTGTAAATTATTTGTAGGCATCGGAGCTTTTTTCAGAGATCTCAGTGCACGCACCTTAACTGTAGATGTCATCAGACAACTTGATGAGAATATCCGGATCTTGATGTGCAATTTGGAGAAAATTTTTCCTCCGTCCTTTTTTGACGTCATGGAACATCTGGTTATCCATCTTCCGTATGAGGCACTACTTTGTGGACCTGTTCATAATGGATGGATGTATCCTTACGAGCGAGCTATGAAATATTTGAATGGGAAAGCAAAAAATCTGGCAAGGGTGGAAGGTTCAATAGTTGCTGGGAGTTTGAATGAGGAAACATCTCACTTTACGTCCTACTACTTTGGGTCACAAGTCCGGACACGGAAAAGGACTACGAGCAGATATGATGATGGTGGTGTTATACCGACATATTTTGGTGAAGATGTTCCAGACATTTTCTGTCAGATTGGACGGCTAGGTGAAAAACTGAAAGAAGTTTGGTGGTCGAGTTCAGAAGACCAAGTTTAAACCTTACATATTGGCTTCTCAAGCAGACCAAGTTTGTTTTGTTCCATACCCGAGGATCAGACAATCTGGAATATCTTGGTTAGCCGCTATGAAAGTTACACCTCGGGGCCGAGTATTGAGTACTGATGAACAACCGCCTTTACAAGAAGATGCCGTGAATGAAGTAGAAATATCCGAACAAGCGGAAGATGTTATCTTACTCATTGATCCGCATAATCCGGGATATGAAGAACTTCCAGAAGATACAATGGACGAAGCCAACGAAGATGAATTTGAAGAAAATGATGAAGTGGATGATGTTTCTGATGACGAGTGATAATGTTTCATCATGTTCGAACATTTGTGTTTTACTATAATTAAACTTTTGGTATTGCATTTCAAAATAATATATAACTTATCATAATGTTTGTGCTCAATTATAGAAATTTTGTTTCAAAAATAAAACATTGTATTTTGGGTATGAAAGTGTATAAAACTTATGATATTTGGGATATGAGGTTTGGGGTTTGGGGTTTCGAGTTTAGGGTATAATGCAATATTGGTCGTAAAGTGGTTGTGAATAAACAACTAATTTACGACCACTGGCATCATTAGTCGTAAAGTCGTCGTTTATTAAANACTACATCCAATTTACGACCAATAGTTGCATTAGTCGTAAATTGGTTGTTCATTAATGACCACTTTATGATCAATATTACATTATACCCTAAACTCGAAACCCCAAACCTCATATTCCAAATATCATTATAGTAAAACACAAATGTTCGAACAAAATGAAACATGATCACTCGTCATCAGAAACATCATTTTCTTCAAATTCACGTAAGTAAGATAACATCTTCCGCTTGTTCGGGTACTTCTACTTCATTCACGGCATCTTCTTGTAAATGCGGTTGTTCATCAGTACTCAATAATATATAACTTCTCATTATGTTTGCTTAATTATAGATGAAATTTGGGATAGGAGGTTTGGGGTTTGGGGTTTCGAGTTTAGGGTATGCAATAGTTGCATTAGTCGTAAATTGGTCATCAAACTACATCCAATTTACGACCAATAGTTGCATTAGTCGTAAATTGGTTGTTCATTAATGACCACTTTATGATCAATATTACATTATACCCTAAACTCGAAACCCCAAACCTCATATTCCAAATATCATTATAGTAAAACACAAATGTTCGAACAAAATGAAACATGATCACTCGTCATCAGAAACATCATTTTCTTCAAATTCACATAAGTAAGATAACATCTTCCGCTTGTTCGGGTACTTCTACTTCATTCACGGCATCTTCTTGTAAATGCGGTTGTTCATCAGTACTCAATAATATATAACTTCTCATTATGTTTGCTTAATTATAGATGAAATTTGGGATAGGAGGTTTGGGGTTTGGGGTTTGGGGTTTCGAGTTTAGGGTATGCAATAGTTGCATTAGTCGTAAATTGGTCATCAAACTACAACCAATTTACGACCAATAGTTGCATTAGTCGTAAATTGGTTGTTCATTAATGACTAATTTACGACCAATATAGGCATTAGTCATAAACTGGTTGTTAATTAATGACTAATTTACGACTAATGCCACTATTGGTCGTAAATTGGTTGTTAATTATTGACTAATTTACGACTTTTTTTCTCTGTAGTGGTCCCTCATTGGTTGTAAATTTTTTCAAAATTTTCTATATATACCCACTAGTTATCTTCACAAATCACAAAAAAAAATTAGAAATCTTAAAAAAAAAAAGAGATAAAAGATCTAGAATCATAAGTCGAAACAGAATTCGTTTTTAATTTCGTTTTTTCTATTTCGACTTGGGATTCTAGTATCTTTCTTTTTTTTTCTTTTATTAAAATTTAAAATGTAATAGATAAAAAATGTTTGAAGAGGTTTATCAAAATTTGATAAACCTCTTCAATTTTTTCGTATTGTCATGTTAGTCACTAAATGGTCGTAAATGGTTTAGTCCCTGATTGGTCGTAAATTAACAACCACTTTACGACCACTAGTCTCTCATTGGTCGTAAATTAACAAAAACTTCACGACCAAACTTTGATTAGTCGTAAATGGGTCGTACATGTACGACCACTGTACGACCATTCGTCTCTATTTGGTCGTACATGTACGACCCATTTACGACCAGCGCTAAAATCCTATATATACCCATCGCCTCGCCATTTGGTTGCACACTCACATCTCACTTCCCTCTCCCTTACAACCAATCAACTTCTCTCTAGGTAATTTTTTTTTTTAGTTTTAGGTGGTTAGTTAGGTGATTAGATTAGGTTTGGAATTAGTTTAGGTTTGGAATTAGTTTAGGATGTAATTAGTTTATGATGAAATTAGATTATTTGTTTTAGATTATTTTTAATTAATTATTTGAATTGTTTATAACCATCTATTTTTTTCAGATTGACGATATTGTTATGGCTGGCGGTAGAAAGAGACTTAGAAACCGTGGCGGAGGGACCTCATACGGGAATACTTTTCTCGGTCAGACGTCGGATCCATCAGCTTCTACTTCCCACTCTCCAGACTATGTCCCCGAGAGCCAAACTCCCAGCGTGCCTTATGTGCGTCCGCAGGCGTACGATCCTGCTGCAGTCGTACCTCCATACTATCCGCAGTATGATGCCTCGTACTTTCCGTATGAGGAGCCTGAGCGTGATCAGCAGCCGCAGCAGCAGTCTCATGATCAGCAGCCGCAGCAGCCTCCACAACAGTCTCAACAGCAGCCTCCACAGCAGGCTCCACAGCCTGCTCCACAGCCTGCTCCACACCCAGCCCCACAGGCTGGTGCATACCAGATTCCAGAGCAGGTTCCTATAGCTCCCGGTCTTCATCCAGATTTGTTGGTGCCACCGAATGCACCATATGCAAGATATTCTGTGGAAGACATTCTCCAGATGCCGGGACGAGAAGGTTTACCAATCCTCGATCCAGATCTACGACCCGGCACGACTTGGTAATTATTTTTAAATTAATTAGATTAAATTTTAAATTTATATATAACAATTAATTATATATATTATTTCAAATTTTGTAGGTTTAAAGCGACCAATAAGGTGGGAAAGAGCGTTGGGAATCTCATCAGATCAAACTTCCGGCACGCGCATCCGAACTGGACTCTTACACCGGACCATGTTCGCATTACTTGGTTCAAGGTCTTCGCGGTTAGTTTTAAATTTAATTATTTTTATTTTAGATTTAAATAACAATAATTTGGTTAATTAATATATTTTCATGATTTTTTTGTAGCAAAAATGGAATTGGCCTCTTGGGATCAATGAGACGGTCAAGGCAGAGTTCTACAAAAAGGCGGGGGCTCGCCTCAAGAACATTGTTGGCGACTGGAAGGAAAAGTGGACTCATTACGGGGATGACTCCAAACAAAGCTACCTCAGCGAGGACGTTTGGACTAACTTGAAGGCTTATTGGAATTTGCCTGAGTCAGTCCAAAGGTCTCTCACTTGCTCTGCGGCCCGGATGACCCGAGATGCTGAGGGTAATCTGCCAATACCTCATACTTCCGGACAGATTCCACACGCCCAAAGGGCCCTGGAAATTGTAAGTTTTTGATATTTCTTATTTTTTATGACATATATGTTAATTAAGTATTTATTAGATGCTAGTTTAATTCATTTTTTTAATATAGGCTGCCGCAGAAGGAGCACCACCGACTCTGGCCCGACTTTACAAGTTGACCCACCAGCATGCCGATGGAACTTTCTCTCATCCTCGAGCAGAGCAGCTCTGCAACGATGTAGATGCTCGGATTCAAGAGGTCCAGACTCAGCTGACGCAAGAAAATCCGGATGGTGCACCGGTCGAGCTTTCTCCCATCGAACAAGACAAAATTTTTGAGCAGGTAAAATATTCGATATTCGATATTTTTAATTTATGTTTACATATTTTTTACATATGTACTAATTAATATCAATTTATAAATTGAAGATCGCTCCGAAGAAAAGAGGACGTATACCAGGAATCGGGAGTGTGAACGATGTTCCGAGGGCGAGAGTTGAACACGCTGCTAGACGGGAAGCAGATTCCTCGTTCCGGAGGGACTTGGAAACTGCGAACCGAACCATAGCCGACCACAACGACAAATTTAAGGTTATGGCTAACATCTTCGATATGCTGTTAGGTTCAACCCCACACGTCGACCCGTCGGTTGCGTCAGCGTGGCAGAGCATGCGTTCGAGCTTTGCCGGTCCCGACCCTACTCCGGAACAGCAGGCAAATTTGGAACGGGAAGCGGATGAGAGGACTGCTGAAATCTTCGATGATATAAACCTTAATGTTTAGTTTTTTTCGGTTTTAATTATTTTGTAGTTTGAATATTTTAATTTTATGAATGTTATATATTATGTTTTATGGAATTTATCAAATTCGTATTTTTTTAATTTTATGAATTTTAATTATTTAATATTTTTATTTTATTTAAAGAATTATTTAATATTTTTATTTTATTTAATTATTGAATATTGGGCGTTGTAAATTGGTCTTAAAGTAACGACTAAGGTACATCTATCCGAGATGCAAGGTAGTCGTTAAATTACGACAATGTACATCATCGTCGATGTACTTTAGTCGTAAATGTATGACTCATTTACATCTAATATACAACTACCATTTCCGACTCATTTACGACCAATAGTTTACATCTGTTTTACGACCAAAACTGGTAGTCGTAAATGTACGACTGTTTACGACCGATCATCCGAGTCGTACATTTACGACTCATTTACGACCAATTTTGTTAGTCGTACATTTACGACCAATGTACGACCAATTGGTGATTATGACCAGTGATTAACGACCAATCGCAATTGGTCGTAACTTGGTCGTAAATCACCATTAACGACCAATTTACTACCAATTCTGTAGTCGTTCAAGTCATGTTTTCTTGTAGTGTCAGTGAACGCTAACCCTAATCTAGACATAAAACAAGCCTGTCTCGCCTTTATCTTCTTCCTAATTAACATTTTAGGGTTCATTGGATCTTCAAATTTTCAGTTATATATTATCAAAAATGCCAGATCTATAGTATGTACACAAGAAAAGTTATTCTCGACGTTAGTTACTGGCAGCTCAATATTTCTGATTAGATTCACATCATCTTCATCAAATAAAAGATCTAGCAGCTCTACATTCCATCTGTTTGTACTCTGAATTATCAAGTCTTTAATTAACTAGCATGCTAGGAGTATTATTCTCATCTCTCGGCTTAGGTGGTCTAGGGGGAATAGTAGGTATCTAATTATCTTTCCAAAAATTTATACTATTTCCTTTCCCTACGTTTCACTTTAAGCCTTGAGAAATTAGTTTATTACCATGTAGTCTATAACCCCAGAAGTAGGATTCATTTTCTACCAGTGACGCCTTAAATTTATATTGACCTCAGTCAAATTTAATCTTTGGTCCTCCCTAGTTACATCCAATCCTTTTCCAAAAGTAATAGTAATCTTGCTAAAACTAATTTGTTGGCCTTATATCTCATTTTGTTCTAAATAAATAGAAAATATGACGGCATGCACGTCTTGATGTAGATTTAACATTTTTTCGGCTGCTATGCCGGGAAACCAAGTTCATGGCAGGAAGCAAAGCAGTAGTTCGCCTAGCGTTTGGGTAGGGTTCCTTCTACTTTTGATTAGGTCTTGACTTTTTTTTCCCGGAATTCCATTAAGAAACTTTCTTCAAAAGTTCATTAATTCTCATCTCCAGTGAGAAGTACTAACTTGTTCTATGACTATGGTCACTGTTGCTTTCTACGAACAATTTCTATGGAATTCGCTGAGTACTTGAAAGGTGTTTTCTTCACCCAGATTTTTAGCTGATCTAGGATTAAACTATTTCTTACATGCTACAAACTAGAAAAATGGTATTTTGGGCTTACCTCTTTGGTATGTATGTAGTATTTCCAGGAATTTCTCTCCTGGCTCCTGGAAACATTCCTGGTGTCTAGGGCCTGCTAAATTATTGCTAGTAGTTTATCATTGATATTGATGTTGGTGATGACTGCTCCTAGGCGGGATCATTAAATCCACACCTTATCCTCAAATTGTAAAGAGTAACAGTAGATTAAAAAAAAACTCTTTTAATAAAGATATTATAAATACAAGAACTAATAACACTAGATTTTAAACCTTTGCAATAAAAATATTTTAATAAAAACACTAAATCCAAATATATAAAAAGAATTAAAATCAACCCATTAATTAACAGTAGATTTTTTTTTGGAATATAAACTCTATCCGAATCCAATGAACATCTTTATTTGAACATATTTATTTGAAAGTCTATCTCCTCATATCTCAAATGAGATGTTTCGAGATATGATGTTTCCATAATTTTGAAATTGTAAATGAGTCAATCAAGACCAAATACATTAATTTGTTTCCACAATTGTAAATTATAACAGAAGTAAATTTATAACTGTTGTCAAAATAAATAAATTTGTAACTTTTAAGAAAAGCAATATATTAGTATTTACATTAGCACATACCAAATAAATGCATTAAACGTAAGTTTAGTCAAAAAAAAAACGTAAGTTTAGTCAAAAAGAAAAGCAATATATTAGCATTTACATTTCTGTTAACATCTATAAATAGGGAACAAATATGCATATCTTACGTACAATCGAACAACCCACTCCACATAATTTACATTAGCAATGGCTCTCTTTGATAAGTCTCATAGCATTTTGATGGTCATGATCTCATTTTATAGTCTTTATACTCTTTTTGCATCAGTGTTAGATGTCTCAAATGCTACGCAGGAAACATCAACATCAGGATCTGCAGGAGTTGACGGCTTCTGGCCTCTAGCACCAAAGCATGTCATAATCAACAACACTGTACATAGCAAGCAAACTCTGAATGTACATTGCAAATCTAGTGAAGATGACTTGGGGTTGATCCATATCCCTTGGAACCAAACCTGGGGGTTCCGATTTCATGTTAACGTTTTTAAAACTACGAAGTTTAGATGCCATTTTACATGGGGTATCGGCGAATCTCACGAATTTAATATATTTACAGTAGCAAGAGACGACGACAATTTTGGAGATTATGGAGTCTGTAAAGTATGTATTTGGGAGGTGGGAAGAGACAATAAAGAGAAAGCTATGTGTCGAGTAAATCGAGATGAATTGAATAAACCTACTTGTTTCCCTTGGGACGATAAAAAAATGTTATAATCGTGATGATTATTAAAAAAAATAGTACCATTCATGATGTCCGAATGCTTAAAAATCCTCTCTTTTGAAAACACAAAGAAAGTGTTCATATATTGAATATGCTAGAAATAATAATTTTAAATATAATACTATTTGTTTTAAAAGAATTTTTTGTTTCGATTTTGGAATTGTTTTATATTTTAACTTCATCAATTTGAAAAAGTAAAACCATAAATGTATTTTCCTAGTGTTGTTTCTCTGAATTTGGTTTAGTTACTTTAATTTTAATTATTTAAATTTTAATAATTTTTAAATTACATTTTACGAAATAAAATTTTATATTTAATGATNAATTTTTATCTTAGTTAAACTATGTTAAACTGGTAAAAAATAAATTGTTAATTAACCTTATAAACAGAAAAATATAATAAAATTTTAATCATTTAAATATCAACAATATTTTATTTGACTACTATTACTTTAGTTTTGTATTTGTTAATGCAGCACTTACAATTAATTTTGGTGAATGTATATATTTATACAGAATATGATATATATATATATGTTGATGTAAAAGTTATATTTTTAATTATATTTTGCTTTTATTAATGTGATATATATATATATATATATATATTGCTTCAATTGTGATATATAAATTATTAGTTATTAATATAATTTATTTTTTTTCCAAAAAACAAATTTATACAGAAAATTTACTTTAGTGGTGTATAAGATTTATTAGTTATAACCATATTTAAAAAATATTGCCAAAATATAAACTTTATATGAAAATTATACATGTCACAATTAAGTTGAGGTTATGTCACATTTTATAAAAGCATTGCCAAAATGTTACACATGGCTTTTATATTGAATGGCTTTTATATTGAATGTGGTAATAATACATACATAAATTACTTTTTAAATAATGTTTAAAGAAGCTTCAATAATGAAATTAGTCATTAAACTATTTAAGAACAATGCCAAAAATATAAATTTTATAAGAAAATTATACATATCACAATTAAGTTAAAAATAGAGAAACGGTTTCAAATGACCCTAAACTAAGTTTTTCTTCTTAATTTAGCCTCCTAAACTAAAAATGATCAAACAAAGTTTTATTTATCGAGCAAATTACCACATCGTAAATCGTCTTCTACATGCTAACCCTTTCAAATCAATCTGAAATTGGTTAAGCATACAATGAGAGATGAAAACCATAATGTTTTTAATTAAATATTATTTTTTTAAGAATCCCTTCCTAAATACTTTAGTTGCTATCCTAACATTTTTCTTTTAAATTAAATATAAATTTTTCAGGAAACTTTTCCTAAATATTTTAGTTATTATCCTAAATATGATATATATATATATATATGTTACTTTATATCCTAACATTTTTTATTTTAGTTAAATATTAAATTTTCTTTTTTTTTTGGTCAAAGTATATTGAATTTTCAAGAAGCACTTCCTAAATATTTTACTTGCTATCTTAACATTTTCTCTTTTAGTTAAATATTAAATTTTCAAAAAGATCTTCCTAAATATTTTAATTGATATCCTAAATATGATATATATGTAAGTTTATTAATATATACATTTTTACTTGATACCCTAACATTTTTAGTTAAATATTAAATATTAAATTTTCAGGGAGCACTTTTAAATATTTTACTTGTTATCCTAAATATGATATATATGTAAGTTTTGTTAATATATACATTTTAACTTGCTACTAAATATTAAATTTTCAAAAAGTCTTTCCTAAATATTTAATTTGTTATCCTAATATTTATTTTTAATTAAATATTAAATTTTAAGTAAGTTATTCTTAAATATTTTACTTGCTATTCTAACATTTTCCTTTTTAATTTAAATATTAAATTTTCGTGAAGCTCTTACTAAATATTTTACTTGCTATCATAACATTTTGTTTTTTAATTAAATACTAAATTTTCGTGAAGCTCTTCCTAAATATTTTACCTGCTATCCTAGTATATATTTTTTATTTTGCGTAACAACAAAGATCTACTGTTAACCTAGCGGCTAGCCACTACTGCTCCGAGTTCTATTCCCCTCGGAAACCAGATTTTTTTCTTATTTTTGGTTAAATTGAAAAGAATTAGCTACAAGTTTCTTGATATTATTCCTGAAAAAGTTAAATGAAATACTGAGAAAGTTACAGTCCTTCACAAATTAAACATAAACGTCTAAAAACTTCCATTTTTCCATTCTTTGAACAATCTTAAAATTGTAGTACCTGCTCATGTAATTATTCATAACAAAAGAAGTTTAGGAACATAAAACAATGTTATCCAAAACAGAAATTGATACATCTTCATCTTCATCTAACTCTAACTCTTTCCTTGAATTCTTCATCTATAAACTGTTCGTTTGGGTGTTGGTTGGTTGATACTGACTGAATATTCGGTTCTGGGCCAATAGGATATCTCAACGAAGAGAGTGGCAGTCTCATGGGAAAAGAATATCCCATTCTTTCTGATTTTTTTGGTTTAATATAAAGTAAGGGCACTAAGATCATTTAGCCTATTAATGAAGGTTATATTTCTGATTTTCAACTTGAAAGACTAGTTTTGTGATGAAAAATTAAACAGAGCTATTGAGAAAAATTGCCCTTGATGTCACATTTTTTAAAAGTCATATTCTTTGGAGATATGTCATATGAATACTACCACAGACTTATATATGACATATCTTCAAGGTCAATTTTCTTCAATAACCTTTTTTAATTTTTTTTATCACAAAACAAGTAATTCAACCTAAAAAACAGAAATATAGCCTTCATTAATAGACTAAATAATATTAGTGCACTTGCTTTATAATAAACAAAAAAAAACAAAAAAATCAGAAANTCTTATTAACGCGAAGGCGAGTTTTAACTATAGGCGGTGGTGGGTGGTGTGTGCTACTTTTCTTGGTGTTGGCTTGTGGATTATGTTTTGTTGCGGTGTCGGTATGGTCGTCCATGGCCACAATGATGCAGCGTCTTGAGCTCTCTCTCTCTCTCTCCATTGCTCATCTCTTCCTTGCTGATGTATCCAGTTTCGCCATTAAAGCTTAGTCGGCGAGTTTTGTGGTGTCAAGCGCCTGTTTTTACTTTGGTTTGTCTGTTTCTACGGTCACCGAAACAGCATTTGACGGCTTTGGTAGTTTGTTCTATTGTTCTTGGAGACGAAGAATGGCGAAGGGTGTCAAGAGTCTCAGGGTCTGAGAGTCTCCAATCTCTTCGGTGACACCATACGGCGGCCAACATATCCCAGTGTCTCGAGCTTCATTTGATGGTTCATGGTAATTCTGTCAGATTACTTAATTGCAGGTCTATGAGCTTCTCTGGTTCTTGTGGCAGCGGACATCTTGGGCCCTATTTTTGCATCTTTTTCATTGCTTAAATACCCCTCGGGAAGTCTCATTATATGCACGGTCTTCTGCAGTAGTGTCAGGTTGTTCAGCTGGTTGACGAGCGTTTTTCTTGGGTATGTGCCTCTTCAACCTCTCTTCTTTTATGTTTTATGCTTCAATGACGGTGACGATTGCAAGATTCGACGAGTTGATCGGGTACAAGACATTCAAGAAACGACACGGGCAGACCCCGACATCCGAAGAAACGAGGTCAATCTCTACTTCCCCTGAAAATCGTTAAAGATTGAGAACTGTAGTCGATACTCTAGGATTATGAATCTTTACTAGTGTGATGCTCCACTATTCTTCATCACCTGTTGAGATTTCATGAGCCATATCTGGGCCTGATAAATCCAATAGTTTGTATCTATCAATTGCCCAATCCCTAACTTCACAGCTTACATTTTGTGGAGGTTGTTAGTCTCTTTAACTAACTAGTAGATTCACCGGGATTTTTACATAAGTCGATTTGCACACAATGCTTTATCTCTCTTGTGTGAAGAATGTTCTCCTTTCTCAGTTACTAGTGGGTTCACTGGAATCATCTTCATCATCTCTAGCATCCTTATCCTTGGAGAAGCAAACCATCTTAACCCTTGCTTCCTTTTTGAGGAGTGTTTCTTTCCAAACATTAAATGAAAATGTCTCCATATCCATAATCGTTTTGCTATCTTGTGTAATTCGGGATCTAAAGATGCAACAAATTTTATTATAACGATATTCCAATGTGCAGATTTGGTGTCAGCATCACCATTTAAAGTGACTAATTCTTAAACTTCTAATGGTTCCGTGAAGTTCTGTTGAAGACAAATCAGATTTTCTATACTATTTACTTAATTAATATAATATAATAAGTTATTTTTGTTTGATGTGTTAGATTCACGTGACATACGTTTTAAAGAGAACTAGATTCTGACCCGTCCTTTAAAGGACGGTATATCTTTTTTAATTTTTTTTTGAAAATTTTAATTTTTATATTTGTGTTCTTTCGTAATTATATTATGTTTAATATTAATTTAATTTAATATAATTATGGTATTATATTAAATATGTATCATTGCATGATTATACACTTGTAACATATGTATTTCAGAAATTATTTTTATAGTATAATCTTAAAGTTTGCAACATATTAAATTTTTTTAGTAGTTACCTAACATATTTAGTCAAGAATATTTATACAAAAAAAAACCGACTCGGAATCAATTCGAAATTCAAAGTCTCATACTCTGTTAGACATGGCTTATATACTTGAACGACTCTTATAATATTATATCAGAATACCGATATCAAACTTAACCCGCCCGAAACCGAACAACATTTTTGAAAATTTTAATTTTTCATATTTTCTATTGCATATATATATATATATATATGTAAATGATTTAATATGATCTTCACTAACTTTAAGTTGAATCACATTTAATAAATATTTTTAATCAAATAACCTATTTAAAACCCATTAAACTAAATGAATTTATATGAATATTAATTTCTATTAAAAATTTACTTATAAAAATTAAATGTTATTAACTTATGAAAATGTAATATCAGTGTTTATATTTTGAAACATCACATGTATTTATCCCTAAATAATAGTGGATTAAACGTTGTATTTGAAAACATGTATATTTGCTTTGGGTTTGTACAAACTGTATATAATTTATAGGCGTCGTATTTATACCACCATTTATTAAATTTGAGTTTTTACAAAATGCACATAACCTTGTACACCTATCTGTACGTATATTCATTTATATATATTGTAACCGCACCATGTATTCGGAGTAGTGGGAGTGCGTTTCATTTATTGAGGTAAAATTTCGTATATTATCAAAAGGTAAACATATGTACGAATATAATTTTTTTCCTGCATTTTTTAGTTAAAAGTTTATTAAAATATCAAACATATTGTTTTGTATATAACATATTTCTCTGTATATTTCGCTAATTGTTTTCAAATATCAAACTTATATCTTGTAAATAACATGTTTATTTGCAGATTTCCTAACTTCTTTTTTATTTTTAAAATGATGATATATTTAAATATGTAATATTGAATTTCAAAGCTTTTTCTAAGATGTAATATTGATTATCAATTTTAAATGATGAATATTTAACTAAAATCATTTTTATGTAATATATTAAATTTAGTTTGTTGAGGATTATCAATTTATTTATGCTTTCTTATGGTTTTGAATAAATGATACATTTATTTTTAGTCAATACATTCTCTAATAAAAACAATTTGAAACTCACAGTGTATAATAATTTATATTATTAATTTACAAAGTAAGGATAATTTGAGCATTGACTATTTTGCAAATTTTTCAAAACGTATTATAAGTTACTGTCATATGAAAATTAATTATAATATAGTCATATCTAAAAAAATGTAACATTGTATTGAGATATTTCGTCAAGTACAATTTTTTTCCAATACTCTTCAATACATAAAATACAAAATCTATATTAATGTGTGCTTAGTATTATAAATCCATTTGTTATGTCGCGTACGTAAAGTTTTTTATATTTGCTTTTCTAGTATTTTAATAACATACTTTAAATGAATATGCTAAAATAAAAATATGTCAATACGTTCAATAATTTTTTGTGGAAACCAATTTGGATAAAAATTTATATGGCCTACATTTGTTGGCATAATTTTAAATGACTACAAAAACCATTATGGAATTTTAGTTATTTAACAAAGCTTCTAACAATACGAATTTATTGTTTTTTTAATAATTAAAATAGTTTATAATTACTATAAGAAATGACACATTTTCAAATACTAAATAATCAAGGGTACCTCAAAAGATCTCTTTTTATATTAAAATAATTTGTTTAAATTTTACAAATTTATTTAGAAAATGCCATCTTTGTAGTTTTTTGTTTAAAATTAAGAATTAAAATTTATGTGTTCATTTTAAATGATAACTGCAACACATAAACTTTTTTAGATATTGTAAATATTTCACATTTTTAATAATTATTTAATTTCGTATATTAAAATATATTGAAATATTTTTAAGTTTACAAAATAGAACAAAATAATTATAAAAAAACAAATCCATCCTAAAATTAAGGGCCAGTTTAAATATGAGATTCTATTGTTGGATTAAATAGATTTAGTTAGGATTAAATATATTTGGTTGTGATTTAAATAAAAAGCATAGAATAAAAACAATTAGTGGCAGAGAATGATAAATAAGTTCAAACTCTAAGGTGGTCTCAAAAAAGTCCCTTGTGTTTTAGTAGTATAGATAAAGATAAGATAATGCTCAAATTTTTTCATTAACTGGTTATTACTATAGTAAAGCTATATTATTTATTGTACACTTTCTTATGAATATTCACCAAATTTACTCTTAACATTGGTAAAGTTTGTTTAAACTCCCCTCTTGCTTATATTATATTATCATGTTTGTATGCTAAGTTATACTCCATCCATTTCAATATAGATGATATTTTAGGAGATTTTTTTGTTTCAAAATAGATAATGTTTTCACATATCTAGGTAACTTTAAATTTATTAAAAACTATGTAGCCAATTATATTATTAATATTTTTATTTATAATTAAATAAATTAGTATTTAATTTCTACTTTCAATAATTCTTTGTAGGAAAAGTAAAATTTTTAATATTTGTACAAAGAGCTAAAACTTCATCTATTATAAAATGAAGGGAGTAAAAAGACAAACATATCCAATTAATTATATTTTTAATTAAGTCCAAAAGAAACCCAACAACAATAGATAAAGTTTAATGCATGGTTGACATGTTGCTTGTCGTCATGGATTCTTCTCTGTAGACCCGAGGAAAGAAAAAAGGCGGTGCCGCAAACTTTCCGGAAATTAAACTCATCAAAAATATATACCATATAGTTTTGGTAATCCTTTATATGAGATATAAATTTGGAATGTTTCACATATTAGTAGGGGTGGGCAAAAAAAATGAACCAAACCAAATCAAACCGATCCAACCGAACCCAAACCAATCTGAACCAAACCAAATCTATGTCTAAACCATTTGGTTCAAGATTTGTCAACCTAAATGGTTTGGCTTGGTTTGGTTTTAAACCGAACCAAACCGAAAAACCAAAGTATTTTTAGTTAAATTAATTAAATGTACTAATAATATTAAAATTTTATATATTTAACCTAAAAAGTAAACAAAAATTTATGCATTTTACTACTAAAAGAATAGAATAAACATAACTAAAATTAAAATAAAAGAATATGAATCTCATATATTAACATCAAAACCGAAAACTGTTTATGATATTTACATTAGGTTTAGAGATAATAATATAAAATTATTAGATTACATCTTTTAGATTTTTATTGTGATATTTAGTTTTACGTATAAATGACAAAAATATAATATTTATTTTTAAATGTTAATTTGTTTTATGTTTTTATAAATTATATTTTATTAGCAAAACTAAAATGGTCAATTATATTGAATTGAAAAAAACAAAAACAAAATAAATTAACACAAACCAAACCGAACTAAAACCTAACCAAATATACATCAAACCGGAGTAAAACCGAACCAAATCGAACATAAACCAAACTAATCTGGATTGATTTTGGTTAAAAAATTTTTAGACCTAATAACCAAACCGAATCTAAGCCGAGCCCATAATTAAACCGATATACCTACCCGACATATTAGTGATTGGTTCGATCGCCGACGAGAAACTTGTTTTCGGTCGCACAGATTCAAAGCACCGACATGATTATAGTGGAAATCCCACATTGTGTGTGACCACTAGCCCATGTGATTTCTAGTTTTCTCATTTGAGTGTGGTCAAACCATTTAAAAATTACAGACAAATAAAAAATAAGCTTACAGAAGAAAAATAATTATAACAATGTTTTTAATAGCTGTCTCTCCTCATTAAACCCTCATTAATAGCTGTGTCTCTCTCTTTACCCGCTGTCGTTATGGTCGCGCCGCTGCTCGCCGACGTGTCCTCTGACCTTGAAGCGATGGAGAAAGCCCTTTTCACCGAATCAACCCTGAGTCAACTCGGTTTTCCTAACGAGTTCCCTTACGAATTCGACTCCTCCGCTTTCACTTCCCCGGGAGACTCAACAGAGACAGAAGACGAAACAAGCGAAGATGAAGATGACTTCTTTGCCGGGTTGACTCGCAGACTCGCTCTCTCTACTCAGCGCCTCCCTTCTGCTGCTGAGGTTTGTTAAAAAGCTTCACTCTTTTCAAAATGTCATCTCATATGATGCAAACTAAACATTAACAGTTTCGTTCCTTTTTTTCTCAATCTCTCTTCAGGTGAACTCGACTGAGTCAACTCGGAGTGGACTCGGGAGCTTGACAACCTCTGGAAACAAAAGTCCCAACGGCCCTTTCTCTCAAGCCCCTTCACCGCCGGAGTCTCCGTGTCTTGAAGAAGACTCTTTGAAAGTCATATCTGCTGCAGCTGGAGAAGTCGGCAAGATCAAAAGGGCAAATCTTGATTCAAAACGCCCAAACCCTAATCCTAACACCTTCATCCCCATTCCCCAAAACGCAGCGTTTGGTAGCTACTACTACTGGCTACAAATCTCTCACTATCATCAATCTCCGGTTAGAGGCGTTTTCGCCACCACAGCAGCCGCCAAACAACCGTCTGTTGGTACGGGCGTTTTCCTTCCCCAGAATCACAGAAACCCTACAGATTCCCGTAAGAAAGGAGGTAACTTTAACCAACTTCTCAATGGATTTTAAGTCTTGTGCTCCTTAGAATCTAAAATAAATAATTGGTTTCAGGAGGTAGATGTGTTAAGCTCCCGACAAAGGTTATTCCGACACGACATTCTAAGATTGAAACATTCTCTGGTCGGTGTAACTCACGTTCGCAAGCTCGTCCTAGTACTAATTCGAACATTCCCAACCTCAGTTCCGAAACTCAGTTCCCAAAGCTGCAGTAGTAACGGTTGCTGGCTGAAGGAAGAAAGACATGTTCGACAAGAATGGATGTACTGTAAGATTCAGGATTTGAAAGAAAACAGAGATGGTCGTAGTTAGTGTGGGGTGAATTGGATTGAAATTTATTAGTTATTGGTTAATTTATATTGTTGATTCGGAGAATAACAAATAAGGGTTTAGATAAATATTTTTTGGTGGCCTTGGGAGGAATTTTCAACTGCTCTTCCTTGGGTGAATGTTATGTCTTTGTAGTTGTAGTTGCAGCAACATAGAGGATGTGTTGGGAGTACTTTAGGGTGTTCTCGGCTCTTTTTCGAATCTTTGGGGCTGCAATAGACTTTGTAATTTTTGTTTTGGTTGTTTGTTTTGAATAAAGAAGCAAAGTTGTAGTGAATCATAGTGGTAATGGACCAAGATTATATCTGAAAGTACTTTTTTCCCAAATCGATGAAAGTTTATGGCATTTGTTTTCCTTTTAACATTTAAAAACCTTTAAATCTGATAGATATGCTTCTCTCCTTCATTTCTCAAGGCCAGTAAGGAATAAAAAAATGGAGCAATCCATCTTAAAAGAGTTATGTTTGGTAAGGTTTGCTATTTATTTATTTGTTTGTTTTTTTTCAACTGTTTGAAATAAATATTACAGTTTAATTTTAAAGAAGAGAAGAGAGTTTTAAAAAACTTTTGTAGAAAAGATGCCTTAGGGTTCTCATTATTCAAGAAAAACAATTAGTTAAAATAAAAAATAGAGAAAAATTCTTTTTTTTTGAATTATACATGGATATCCTTGCCTCTACCAAAATGGATCAGACTAGCCAAATGTTTGCAGCTTACATTATCAGTTCATATGTCGGTCCCCTGTCATTCACGATGTCAAAATGTTAATTTCTCAGTGGCCAGCGGGATTCGAACCACTAAATAGAAAAAAATTCTTGCTGCTAGAACTTTTAACAATCGGTTTAAATAGATTTCAGCCCACTAAGATTTCAAATGGTTTTATAAAATGTTAAATATAATTATATTTATATTTTTTTTTTGGCATCATATATATATATATATATATATATATCAATT
>WHPY01000090.1:320600-339869 GCA_019776045.1 Brassica rapa x Raphanus sativus
AAACTGTCATGGTTTTTTCTAACCAATAATACTGTTCTTAAAGCAACTTTAATAGTTAAAATTTTGAATTGAGTATCCAACTAATAAAACTAAAACTAAAATTAAAAAAGAAAAAGCAGCACCAATAAAAATCAGACATACAAACAAATAGTGTTTGGGAGAGAGTTTTTTTCTACAATAATAAATTAAACAATAAAATATGTTCTACCAGTTCAGAAAATCAAGTTGAATGCATAGAATCGACATAGAAAATAACATAAAGAAAACTCTTAGCACCTCGTGCAAGCTTGCCCACCACTAAATTATGTGCTCTTGTAATATGTCGGATTTTGAAGGTAAGAAAAAATATCTTACTGCGTTGAAACTCCTCTGAGTGTGTAGCAAAAGCTGGTTATCTTCAGGTGATGACACCATCTTTACCAGTTAAGAATATTATATTACAAAAACTACATCTGAGAAATTGAAGGTCTTCATACACTCCATAGCTCATATCAAAGTTTCACACTCTACATTAAAGATGATAAGTTTCTTCGGAGATTTATTGCCCCCATCATCTTCTCGTCTGATCCAACAGTTCGGCAGAGCCAGCCCTGTCTTAAGAACTTGCTCCGTCCATGCGCAATCGACAAAGAAAATTTTGGATTGTCCTAAGGAATGCCAATCCATCGACCGGTAAATGTCATTCAGGAACTGTTTGGTGAGCTTTTACCCACACCGCTCTCTCCAGCTTTGCTATCCGAAGTATTTCATGAAGGTTAACAGTTATATCGATTATATCTTTCCAAATGTATCACAATATCCAAGGAAAATAACTAAAGTCATGGTCATTAACAGTTTCCAAAAGAGATAATCCATACTGCGAAGACCGAGGAAGTTAGGAAAGTATCTAGTGGAGAAGGTATTTTTGACAAAGCTCATGTTTGCAAAGCTGAGAGACATTCAAAAAGTACATGATTAATTGATTTATCCTCAGCACCACAAATGCTACAGCATGTGTCACATGCAATACTCTGCGTCCTCAAACTTTTAGTAACCGGTTAATACCTTTTATAACTTACCATCGGAATTTTCTCAATTTTGGTAACTGTAAGTAACCACCTGAGTCTCAATTTTATTTGGATTTTAATACGGCATTACTAGCCAATTAATTATTTCTGAATGTAGAAAATGTTATATTTTTGAATAGTATAGATAAATATAAATATATAATTAGTTATAGAAAATATTGTCTATTGTAATATTTAGTAGATTCTCTTCTTATTAGGTGTGACCCGCTGCAGAAACATGATAAACAACAGTTTAAGGCCCAAACATCTATCTAACTTTTTTCTTTAAGATACTACTAGATTTTGATTCGCCCTTAAAAAAGGCGGGTATATATTTTGTTGAAAAATTATTTTACGTAATAAAAAGATGATTTTTGATAATTTATATATTTTAAATTTTTATGAAATTTATCTTAAATTTACTTATATGACTTATTTTTTTTATTTTCAATATAACTAAATTTTGGAAGACTCTAAATAATTTTAATCCATAATATGATTTTATTTATTTAAACCGAAGTTAAATTTATTTCACACTGATTTTTTTTTAATTTAAATAAAATATCTTATATCTTCAACACTCTTGTATTGAAAAATTCATTTGTGCGTTTTAAAATATTTTCTATAATTTTATTAAATTTAGTTTATATGATTTAGTTTTTATTTTAAATGAAATTATTTTTAAGGAATTGAGATAATAAAGACACGTATTATGATTTTTTTTATTTAATTATTTGTTATTTCAACTTGATTTTATTTTGAGGTTTTATTTAATAAAATGCTTTCAAATAATTAATAATGTTAAAGATTTTTTGGAAAGATATGATGCAAACATTTAGGAAACAAAATTTTCAAAAAGGCTAAGAACTGAATTATATTAACTACTCTTTAATGTAATTGCAAAATAATGACTTTTGATTGGTTGCAAATAATGCTAGAAAAAAGATACAGACAGTTTTTGTAATTACTTAGAAATTTTAGGAGTAAATTCACAAACAGTAATCTGCTTCAATAGTATAGATAACTAAGTCTATTTTCTATTTTGAAAAAAAGATACAAATTTTATTTTCATTTACATAATTACTTTTAATTGTTGAGTCAATTACATGTGACATATTTTGTTAACCTGATTAAACAAAAGTGGAAGGAGCTAAGACGTTGTCTTGTTTCATTGTCTAAATTAATTATCAAATAATTTACTCATCCTAACAAAATCAAGCCGGATAATTATGAATTTTCGAAACTACACTGAATCTATCACGTTTGAAATTTATTTTTATATTGCTATTGCATTCAGTTCCAAAAGATTAGAATCTCCACAAAATATGGTAAGTATTTATGTAAATAAATAATTAAAATTGTTAACTAAAATGAAGGAATGACATTCTAATGTAATTATCTCTAAAATCAAGGACATAATCCTGAGGGATTCTGCTTTAATAGTATAGATTAATTAATTTTTTTACACAGCTGAATCCCAAATTTTAAGTGTGGCCCATAACATATATGGACCGCCATTGCTTTTTATACACACTAACCGCAACACCGGTTTCGATTCGTCTTTGGTTGCTTTCATTTGTTTCTTCTTTATTTGTGCCATGCATGTTTTTGTTTCAAGTGGTGTAGATTATGGGGGTAAGAGGAGTGATTTTTCTTGGTTTTGGTTCTACTGGTTTAGTGATGGGGTCGGTCGTTGATATTTTATTGCTCTAATCCATGTTATGGAACTTGGATCTTATCCTCAAGTTGTGGGAAGTCGCTAGGTTCGCCGGTTCTTTCCTCGTCTGCCTGGATTTGATTTCCTTGCTTTCGATCTCAAGGGCTCTTATATCTTTTTGGAGAAAAATAAAGAGTCAAGGTTGTGTAGCTCATCTTCTAAAGGGGTGCATTGAATCTGAAATTTAAGGTGATTTAATTTTTATTGAGTTTCTAAATGATTGCAGGAGAATCTGAAAATTTGTTGTGATTTTTATTAAACAACTCTAGAAATGGCAATTGCTACCACCCGCCCCGCCTTGGCCCGCCCCGCTGTGGTCTCTATCTCCGGGTGATCTTTGCGGGTCAGCCCGCCGTGACCCGCGGTTCCCAAACCCGCCCCGCTTACTACATAGGACTTTGCGGTCCGGACCGCGGGTATGAAAGGATGATGTTTCGTTGTGGTGAGAAGATGATGTTTCCACATGCTTACGTTTGAAGCAATCCCCCACTTTAATGAACCTTCTTCCTACATCGCCACTGTCACTGTCACCCACATAGAAGATAGCAGGTTCATATATTTCAACTAAAGCTTCTTGAAACTTGAACATTCTCATAATGGTTATAGTTGCAGCAAACATGATGATAAGAAGAGATAAAGTAAAAGGTGAGGAGATTTTACCATCTTGATTGTTGCTGTTTGATGGTTTCTTGGAGAAGGGTGTAAGAAGATCAGAATTTTTACGATCACACATGCTTGATGCTTCTTCCCATCTCCCCTGTTCACATTATAACTAACATCACGAAAAAATCATCATATATGTTGTAATTTTTAGTTTGCTGTGTGTATAACTTGTATCATATAAACAAGAGACCACCTTGAAATACTCATATGATGCGGTGTGTTTAATTTAAGGCAGAAGTTGTTTAATTTATAATTTTTTAGTTTGCTGATGTGAGTTCAAATACACGTACGAATATGAAAGTCATGTGATTACTCGTATGAATATCAAATTACAATCTTTTAGCTGAAGAAATCACGGACCTGCAGTCTTAAACGAAAGAGTTTCTGTACGAGGTTTCTAAGTAAGTTGAGATGGCAACGAAGAATCCACCTCCGCTCCGGACCTCCGGTGGTGGGATCTCCAAGAAAACAGAAGCTATGGTGGTGGAAAGAAGACGGAGAGAAGCTAAACTGGTGGTTTAACGAAGGAGAGAAGCTCTGCTGGTGGCCTTAGTCGAGGAGAAGAAGAACCGGTTGGTGGTGATGCTCCTCTGCTGGTGGCCTTAGTGGCCTTAGTTTTGTGATTATGAAATAAATTATACTAAAAGGACAACTAAATGATGGTTTTATACCATAGGGACAACCATGCTGAATTTTTGTTCCGTTTTGGCAATTTTCCCAAACAATTTTCTCTTGTTTAGAAATTTGCTCACTTTAGTTAGAAATATTTTCTTATTGGATATAATTTTTTCAAAAGTCTTATTTATAGTTTTTCGCGTTAGTTAGAAACATAATAATTAATATTTAATTTTATTTTGAATAAACATTTAATTTACAAATCAATGATTTTATTTTTTAATTAAAAATTCTTAATATTATAATATTTATACTAACCTAATAATATTTAGATGTTCATTTCTCTATATAAATAGACAACTAATTTTTTTTTCAAAACCAAACCATCGATACAAATAATTCAATTTCTAAGATTCTACATTATTCTTAATAAATCTTGTTTTCTCTCTAAAAAGAAAACAAAACATCAAATATGTTTTTACAAGGAAGTTTTCTGAACCTTAAGTAGTCTTAGTTGAATTTGTCTTTATGTGTTTAAAAACCATTTTAATGTTTTAGATTAAAATGATAAATTTCAGTTCAACTGAAAAAATTCCATGTAATGCTTTATTTTAAAGGCATGACTGGTTTCCCCGCAACAACCCGCAAACGCAGCTTTTGCGGTTCGCAGCGGTTGTTAGCGTTTCGAAACAATCATAGAAAACGCTACAAATCGCTTCAAATCGCTCTGAACCTCTTAAAATCAAAAGCTGGTTCAGCTAACGTTTGCGGTTGTGGGCGGTTGCGGGAGGATAATTTTTTTCTTTAAAAACAAAATAAATAAAAATAATACTAAAAATATCCAATAAAAATTTTAAATTGAAATAATAGAAATTGTAAAATGTATACATATTATATTTTAATTTATATTATAAAAATTTCAAACCAAAATATTTTCTATAAATTTTTAAAATTTAATAATATGATTTTATAAATATAAATTTTATATTTATTATATTTTAATAATTATATAAAATGTAAATATTATTAATTTATTATTTAACAGATGTTGCGTTTGGTAGTTTACCAGTCATAAGAGTTCCGCAAACGCAACAATTACTAACCGCAGTACCAGTCGTACAAATCTCTAGAAAACGCTAGAAACCGCAACTACCCGCACCCGTAAACTCCCGCAACCGCAAACGCAACCGCTGCAGTTAAACCAGTCAGACTCTAAATAATGAAATTTGAAACTGGTTAAATAAATTATATTTTTAAATTTCGGAATTTTGTTAGTTTGTAAATTTTATAAGTGATTTCTGTATTTTCAAAATGTATAAACCCCAATAATAAAACAAAATAAATTAATACGAACTATAAGAAACTAACTACACTAAATAAAATCAAATTATAAATTTATAAACAAATATTATAGTAAAGTTGAATATTTACAAAATCAAATATATTAAAATATCTCAACTCATTAACTCATAAATAATAGGGGTTAATAAAATATAAAATATAAAATATAAAACTAAAATAAATATTAATAACTATTACAATTTTGTTTTTCTCCGTAAATCTATCTTATTAAAAGAGGAACATTACAACTTCTTCTAGGTGGATTTTTAAAGATGGACCTCATATATTTAAATTAAATGTCTCATTCTTTATATATAATACGTACCATAGTCTAACTTTGCATTGATGTATTTCCTTAAATACAGTTCTTCTTTTTGTCCATATTCCATATATGATTTTTACATTTATTACATGTCGATTTAAATAAGATATATACTAAGAATACTAAAAATATTAATCGTTCTATCATTACCCTATACAAATCATTTTAAATTGATCAGTATACTTTCATTGGCCATATTAATTTTATTAGTACGAATAACATTAGGTAGATAAGTCATAGACACATACATAAAGATATGACTATTCTTATAACTATGTTGGGCCTAATCTATTTTCTAAAACAAATAACACATAGCTTCATATATTGTATAGAATATAGTAATATTGTATAGTATTATATTTATACAGTAATACTAAAAACAAACCAAACTGAAATATAATATATATCAAAAATGCTTTGAACCATTACGCACAAAATATATTAGACCTTAGAGATCAAATTCATTTTGAAATTACGTAATAATTATTTTAAAAAGTTAAATTTCGTAATGTACAAAAAAACATAAGTTTTATATAAAATTTTGTGTTACAATAAAAAGACACAACTCGCGATTGCAAAATGTTATTTTTACATACGAAAGACAGTTTTGATATTGTTCTTTAAACACAAAATTGAATATACAAACTCGATACTACATAAAACTAAATAATATAGAATACATTTTAAAAATAAAACCCGTGCGGGTGTGCATATGTTTATATAATATATAAATATATTATGTTATACATATTTTCATATAAATAATATCCCAATATAAGTTTTATATGATAAATGTTGAAAATACAAAATATATAGCACTATATATTTGAAATAATATAGAAAAAATTACTTTACGTTATCATAAAATTTAAAAATCAAATTTAGTAATTAAACACATTGCTTATTTAAACACATTAGTACACATTGTTATTTATCAAAATTTTATATTAATACACATTGCGATCATGTATAACATTTAGTAAAAACAAAAATAAAAAAAAATTTATTCCCGCTCGGTCGAGCGGGTCATGATCTAGTATTCATTTATGTGTATATTCACGGATGATTCACTAGTATATATGAACTATTAACACCATAAAAAATAAATTGAGTTGATGGGTTTTACAGTTTTGGAAAATAGTACACTCAGCAATTTTCATTTGAAAAGAACAAATTAAAACTGAACAAAAGGTTTTGTTAATATTTTTACAAATATTCAAACTGAAACCTACAATACACACGGCTGTACATTTGACAAAAGAATACGTTTGTGAGATCTTTTGAAAAAGTAGTTAGTTGTTATTCTTTTTTTTCTTTAAAAAGTGTTTTTATCATTTTCCTTGTTTACACAAAAGTGTGGTTCTATAATTCTAATGTAATTTATCCTTACTTTTTTTAACTTAATATTAATTTCACAATATATTAATTTTATAATAATTTTATTTATCTAAAATATTATTGGTTAAATAAATTAAATTTAAATAAAATTAATATTAATTACACAATATATTAATTTTATAATAATTTTATTTATCTAAAATATTATTGGTTAAATAAATGAAATTTAAATAAACATAAACATATTTCAATCATTTTTAATATGTACAAAAGTAACTAAGTGTTACTTTTTATAGAAAGGAGGGAGAATTTGAAAACCTATTAGATAGATATCTAAGGGAGTTTTGAGAATCCCATCAATCATTTTATTAATAGTTGGATCACTTTTTTTAAGAATTTCATCTTTATAATACAGATGGAGTTGCTCTGAGATGACTAGTGAGTAGAAAGTTGGTGAGTTCTCTCCATCCATCTGGAAGCTTAGGATAAAGTTGTTTTTTTTTTGTCAACGGGATAAAGTTGTAGATATCTATTTTCCTTTACTGATTTTAAATTTCAGGTTGCTCAATATATTTTTCTGTCTTTGATAATTAAAAAATATCGATGGTTTATAGTTTATACGAAAGAAACAATTAGTTAGATATACATAACAAAGGTCTATATTAGCCATGTGGACATTGTGTGACATTAATGGCTCTGGACATACACATTATGCCCTGAATTGATGAAAATACCCTTGCATTATGGTGAAATATCCAGGTACATATTCAGTCCCAGCTGGAGAGAAGGAAAGCGTGTGTCAGATGTGTTGAATGGCTCAAGGGTATAGGTTACCAGCTGGATAACTTTTCTTTTTCTTTTTTTGCAATGCTAGATCAATTCTTTATCTCATTGATTCTTTTTTGTTTGCTTATCCTCATTTTTTCTTTTTTTTGGATTCTCATAGTTTTTTTTCTATTCTCTCTCTCTCTCTGAATTTCTTCATTGATTTTTTTTATTTTTTTGTTAAACTTGATTTTTTCAACCTCCACTTCTTCGTTACAATTGTATATCGGGATGTTTTTATGAGAGACAAAGACTTCACGAGAACCAAGGACTTGAAAACCAAGAAAATCTGGTGTTTCAAACAATATATAAGCTGAAAAACAATTCATCGAATCATTAATAAATCTTACAAACAATGTACCAATTAACAACATGTCTTTTGTAATATCATACGTCAAATTATATATTTTTGATATCAAACTCTCTATCAGCTAACAACACATGTACCTGATCATTTAGCGGATAATAAACTCTTTATCAACTAACATATTAACTCACAAACTATGTATCAAATCATTTATCATGTAACAAATCATTTAGAGGTTAATAAACTATTTATCAATTAACATATTAACTCACAAATTATGAATCAAATCATTTATCATGTAAAAAATCGTTTAACGGATAATAAACTATTTATCAATTAACATATTAACTCACAAATTATGAATCAAATCTTAAGTAACATCTAACAAAAAAAATTATCTCAAACGGCGAGATAAAAGAATACTAAAACATGAACAATATCGTATAACAAGTAAAATGTTTGCTAAAATAAATGTCAATTTACATTAAAAAAACATCACGAACTTGCTTCTCTCCTCTACGATTTCAACTTGATATTTAGCAGTAGCAACTTCCGAAACTTGGGAAGAGAGTTCATCAACTTCTCAGCTTCTGAAATGAGGCAGCTTTCACGGTAGAAGCTTTTTATTGAGGAGATTCTTTATTTTCTTCGGGTAGCATTAGATATTGTTCGTAAGTGAGAGGAGATGGAAGAAAATTAGAAGAAGAAAAAAAACAGGAAAGATAATGAAAGTGATTAGAGAAGAAAACGAGAAAGAACTAGGAAAAAATAAGAAAATCAAATATATGTAGGAATAAAAGATAAAAATAAAGGAGAGCTAGAGAGTGACATGTGCGTCTGGGAGAATGAGCCATTAAATAGTAAAGACAGTAAAAACCGAAGGACTGATAGAACTACTGGTTTATGGATACACATGCAGGAATGATAAAATCATCATACAAATATTAACATCAATTCATGTGTATGGTGATAATTAGAGTCTCTGTTATGTGTATGAAAGCCAATTAACTCTATAAGAAATCCAATTCGGTGCCGAACAAATGCGTGAGAGAAAAACAAAACCCACGTGCGGAAGAAGGCAAACTACATGTTGTTATGGAGGTAACTTTTTTATCGGAACACGGAATATGTCGGTTCAGTTCCACCGATTTAGATTTTTTTTTAGTTGTTCTAATCAGTATCTTTTCGTTATCAGTATCTTTTCCTTATCTTTTATACTATAATTCTTGTAGAACATCTTCAATCCAATATTTTATTTTTAGGAGAACAAAACTTCAAAATAAAGATTTAAGAATTGATTACTATAACCATGAATCCTCGAACAAATCATTAAAATTTTATTTATTTACACTATAGTCTTTGACATTAACAATGATGGATTGTATTTCATCGGTTCAATATAAGCAAAGGAAGACCCATTAACGATAATGTGGGTTCAATTGACACCACATAAAAATGAAATTTGTTTATAGTAGTTTTGGGTTCGGTCATAATGAACCCAGTCCAATTATTCTACCGATCCCACAAATACTCTCAATCCACAAAAGCCCAATTTTTGTACAACTCTCAGTCCACAAGAGCCCAATTTTGTGTACGAAATATAATTATATTTTGACCCGCTCGACCGAGCGGGTATCAATTTTCATTTTTTTTCTTTGTTTATATTAAATATTATACATAGTTTGTAATGTGTGTACTAATATCATATATTTAAAAATAACAATGTGCTTAGTTACATCAAATAGTTTTTTGTATTCTAAAGTAAATTATATGATCAATATTTATTGGACATCATATAAACAAATCAAACATTTGTATAATTAGATTTATGTATAAAATATCTAGAAAATAAATTTCTAAATTAAAAGTAAAAAACATATATTATGAAATAGTATGGTATTAAAAATTGATACATTATTTATAAAACTTGTAAAAAAATAAAAATATAGACAATTTATTCCATAGAATATTCAATTTGTATAATTGTATCAATAATTTTCAAAATAGAGAAGGTGTATACACTGTGAAAATATTTTAAATCACGTTAGCAAAATTTCCAAAAAGTATAGATTTTTTTGAAAATTTTAATTAGTTAAAAAACTTAGGAATGTGATCTAAATTTGTAATATGTATTTATCTGTATAAGTGATTATATATATTTTAAAAATTTACCCGATTAAATAATTGTTTATATGACATTTTTAAACATAATAATTTATAATTTATATTGGGTAATTTTATTTTGTTTTATAACCCACCAATTGTATAATCCATACTTTTAGAATATGACCCAATATATAGGTACAAATGTATTTTTTATGGATCAAAATTTATGATAATGTATAATAAAATTGTTCTATATATTATTTAAAATATATGGTGTTATATATTTTATATTTTCAACATTTATCATACTAANTCAAACATTTGTATAATTAGATTTATGTATAAAATATCTAGAAAATAAATTTCTAAATTAAAAGTAAAAAACATATATTATGAAATAGTATGGTATTAAAAATTGATACATTATTTATAAAACTTGTAAAAAAATAAAAATATAGACAATTTATTCCATAGAATATTCAATTTGTATAATTGTATCAATAATTTTCAAAATAGAGAAGGTGTATACACTGTGAAAATATTTTAAATCACGTTAGCAAAATTTCCAAAAAGTATAGATTTTTTTGAAAATTTTAATTAGTTAAAAAACTTAGGAATGTGATCTAAATTTGTAATATGTATTTATCTGTATAAGTGATTATATATATTTTAAAAATTTACCCGATTAAATAATTGTTTATATGACATTTTTAAACATAATAATTTATAATTTATATTGGGTAATTTTATTTTGTTTTATAACCCACCAATTGTATAATCCATACTTTTAGAATATGACCCAATATATAGGTACAAATGTATTTTTTATGGATCAAAATTTATGATAATGTATAATAAAATTGTTCTATATATTATTTAAAATATATGGTGTTATATATTTTATATTTTCAACATTTATCATACTAAACTTACATTGTGGTATTATTTATATGAAAAATATATGTGACATAATATTTTTATATATTATATAAATAATTATTTTAATGTGACTTTTATTTTTAGTTATTACTAATAAATAATAAAAATTTAATTAGATGTTTAAAAATAATAATGTTTGTTAAATATTTAAAGCTATGTTTATTNTTAGTATGGTATTAAAAATTGATACATTATTTATAAAACTTGTAAAAAAATAAAAATATAGACAATTTATTCCATAGAATATTCAATTTGTATAATTGTATCAATAGTTTTCAAAATAGAGAAGGTGTATACACTGTGAAAATATTTTAAATCACGTTAGCAAAATTTCCAAAAAGTATAGATTTTTTTGAAAATTTTAATTAGTTAAAAAACTTAGGAATGTGATCTAAATTTGTAATATGTATTTATCTGTATAAGTGATTATATATATTTTAAAAATTTACCCGATTAAATAATTGTTTATATGACATTTTTAAACATAATAATTTATAATTTATATTGGGTAATTTTATTTTGTTTTATAACCCACCAATTGTATAATCCATACTTTTAGAATATGACCCAATATATAGGTACAAATGTATTTTTTATGGATCAAAATTTATGATAATGTATAATAAAATTGTTCTATATATTATTTAAAATATATGGTGTTATATATTTTATATTTTCAACATTTATCATACTAAACTTACATTGTGGTATTATTTATATGAAAAATATATGTGACATAATATTTTTATATATTATATAAATAATTATTTTAATGTGACTTTTATTTTTAGTTATTACTAATAAATAATAAAAATTTAATTAGATGTTTAAAAATAATAATGTTTGTTAAATATTTAAAGCTATGTTTATTAATTATTTCCAAACACACACATATATAAGAAAATAGGAAAAAACAATGAATAATATAATTTAGGTTTATTAATTATTGTTGCCAAATTTTTTTATTTCGAATTCAATTTTAGAAATGTATTAATTAAACAGAAAAAATAAAAAATCATAAAAAGTAACCCACATTAAATAGAATTTGATTTTGGAAATACATTAATTAAACCAAAAAGACAAAGAATTTTTAGGAAACACACATTAAATAACTGAAAAAGACAAGCATTAATATAGGAAGATTAATTAAATGCTCAGTGGCATATCATTGTAATTAATACTAAAAATTAAGGAGTATTTTTAAAGTGTACTTCTGTTTTAATAGAATAGATGCCATCTAGTTTTTTTTTGTTTTTCAAAACAGTAATTGCATTCACATTACTATTATGCTCTACATTATCCAATCAACATTTGTTAGAAAAGAATTTACTAAATGCTAATGCTCTCCAAATACCCTCTAGCAAATGCTCCCATATGAAGGCATTTGTATTTTTAATTTAGAAATTTAAGACAAAAAAAATTAGTTCATTTATTTGATTTAATAATATTAAAAATTATCTTTATATCCAGAAAATGAAATTTAGATTTCTAAAATAAATTTACAATATAAATATTTTTAATTAGTATTTCACATATAAAATATAATTTAATAATATAAAGTATATTATATTTTAAATAAGAATACTATTTTTAAAAAAATATTTCCCATTTAAATTATATTATATTTTAAATGCGAAATATTATTTTAAAAATAGATATATATAAATAAAATAAATAAATTTAATATCTTTTATATATTAACATATAAATAAAAAGATATATATAGTGATAATTTATTTATTTTTAATAATATTCAAATTATTTTATATCCAAAAATAAAATTTTCTTTTATTTTATTTATTTATTAATATTCAAAATTATTTTATATCGACAAATAAATTTTTGCGTAGTTTGGATGAACTAGGAAAAATACAACAACCAGACAAAAAATACATTGCTCATAACTTAAAGTAAAAAACAAATAAAATTAGCTTTTCCATTATTTGTTCATTTATAATATTATTTTCAATCAACACTTATTTTTAAGTGCTTAATAAATTATCATATATATATATATATATATATTCATATAAAATATTTTTTAATATAATTTCCCGTCCGTAGGGCGACCCAAACCCCTAGTATATTAATATAAAGAGAAATTTACGCTAAGGGTCACTTTACTACTTATGAATATCAGTCCAAGTCACATGTTTATACATAGGTACTTTCCTCAACGAACTGTTAGAAATCACCTTTTCTAATTTATTCTCAACCAACCTCCTTTGATTAAACTAATAAATGGGCAGGTTTTATTCTCAGCTATAGATCTTAAAAAAAATGGACGACCCAAGATAAATTATACAGATCTAGATAAGACAGATATCTGTCTTCATTCCACACCGTTAGATCGTCTACTGTATCTTTTTACACGGACGGTCCAGATTCATCCTAAGTTTTAACCTCTTCTAAAACATCTTCACTGTCGTATATTCTATGTTTTCACCTTTCCCCATCCCGAACAACTTACTTGATTCGATTCCTTCTGTGAACATGTAAATTGTGAATGCTTGTTTCAGTAAGTTTCAACCATTAATCAATAGACTTGATGGTCTGTGACGAATCAGACTCATTACAATCAAGTCAGGGTTTTCTCACTGTTAATCTAGAATTGAAAGACGTTGGGGAGAGCAAAGCTTATAGAGGTTATCATCAAATCATCATTCATAGAGAAACCTAAAAGGTGTGTAAAATCATTTGCTTTCAAGACTCAAGCATCCCTTGGGGCGATTATGTGTTTATGATTGTCTTGTAATTAATTTGGAGCATGCGTGTGTTATGTCTGTGTTTTGTTTCTCTGTCCTGAGTCATGTAATGCTATGGATTCGTTAGGAAATGAATTAGTGAGTTAAAGTTGTGAACTTTGACTTTATTCTCAAGGATCTTTATATATAGGATTTCCCGAGGTTTCTCACCAAGCCGGACACTTAATGCTAGTTTCCTTATTTTGCTTGGTCAAAAATCATCGTGGCTTGATTTGATGTCTTTGATTCTTTCCTTAGTCGACTCCAGCAGATCCGACCTTCCTTTTTTGTTATCCGTAATTATGGCTAGTCAAATTTTCTTACTTGTAACCTGCACTATCCAACAGCCGAACATTCTTTAATTGGTCTTGCGGTCTTGATCTCTCCTTATGTATATTCTGATCCTTCCATGATCGGTTTATTATCGCTCAACCTATTCTGAATATTCTCCATGAGCTCACTGAAGATCCGGCACTTAGTTAAAAATACATTTATTCTTCCAATCTTCACCAATACAAGTGCCTCCACACTTAGAATAATACACTTCTTGTAGAATAAAACCTTTCACATTCTATTTTCTTCAAAACTAAAAGTACTCCGAGAACGGGTCGTTACAACATTCCTTTTGGAACCGACCGGATCAGCCGATAAGGTTTATCAGAAAAAACTTAATATTTTCATGTCAACAATTTTATTACAATTAAAATGTTAGAGTAACATCCAAGAAAATATCTTGACAGTATTCTTTACCATCGTATCAACTTACAACTTTGCTAATGCGAGAAATAAGATAAAGGAGATAGCATAGAAACAAATAGATAACTGGGGAAGTTTTTTTTTTTTGCTAAAAATAACTGGGGAAGTTACGTAACGTATGGTTTGAAATTAGACTGGGGAGAAAAGGACACAATACATACTCTTGCTCTAAAATTAGCACAACCGAACTGGGGAAGACAACGACATTGTCTTACTTTTACTGGACACAAAGTTAATGTTGACAAAAAAAAAAAAGTTAATGTTGACATGTGCTATATATGAATACCTAATCAGCAACTCTATTATTTGCATTTAGGTTTGAATCATTTTGCAAGAGAAGAGTGTAAATGTTTTTTTTAATTTTTGGTAATCGAAGAGTAAATGCTTTTTTTTTTTGTAAGTAAATGCTTACTCGAGTCTCGATATATCACGCTAAACTTCACAACCAAAGAGACTGAGATCATGTAAATAAAACTGTGCCTCTGCATATCCATGTATATCGACAACACGAATTTGAACCTTGACCTATCGATACGTACGTGTTACCAAATTTGTTAGACTCGTCGTCATGTATTACATTTTTTTTTGAAACTAAAAAATAATAACCATGTATTACATTTTAGAAGCTAAAATGAAGTTTATATATATAACATTTGAAGTTTATATATTTGTTAGAAAAGTAAATCAAGAAATGGTCCCCCTCCAACTCTTAGCTAGGTTTTTAATGACGCATTTAATATCGTCATTCGGTTTCTGACCAAGGTTTTCCCTTATTTCTCTCTAACAAACCTCACCAATAGGAATTCACCCTTTTGAATTCAATATCTTTTAAAAAAAGAAATAAAATATTGTCATATTTTTAAAATTAAAATATAAAAATAAATAAAAAATAATATTAGTTGAAAACAAAAAAAAATTAAAAAATAATTTTAATGCCACCGACAAAACATTAAACCCTAAATACTAAACCCTAAACCCTAAATGCTATATCCTAAACCCTTGGGTAAATCTTAAACCTTTGGATAAATCTAAATTCTAGGGTTTATGATTTATCCAAGGGTTTAAGATTTACCCAGGGGTTTAGGGTATATTATTTAGGGTTTAGGATTTAGTGTATTGCTGACGGTATTAAAATTACTTTAAAAATCAAGAATTTTGAATTTGTCCAAGGGTTTAGGGCTTACCCAATGATTTAGGGTTTATGATTTAGGGTTTAAGGTTTAGCATTTTGGTGATGGTATTAAAAGTTTTTTTAAAAAAATCTTTTTTTTTAACTACTAATATTTTTTATTTTAATTCTTAAGCTTTTATCTTTTAATTTTAAAAAAATAATATAACTTGACAATAATTTATTTCCTTTCTAAAAGATATTAAATATAAAATGGTGAATTCCTATTGGTGGGTGAACTTAGAGGTTCACCGGAGTGAACCCAAGAATTACTCATTTAGGTGTGAGTCTCCTCGATTTATATAATACTATAAAAATAATTATATTTGATGATTATAAAATCTACTATGCATTTTTATGAATTTTAATAATAGTTAACAAATATATACAAGTCAGATATTATGCATGATAAACATTGTATATACAAAATATTTTATATACTATTACTTATTTTCCGTTTTTACATTATGTAATAAAAAATATATTGAATAATTGAGAAATATCAACTATTAAGTATTTAATTAAATTAGTGCAAACACATAAATCACACAAATCATTCTTGTTTATTTACTATCATTTTATGATAAGTAAATCTAAATAATCATATTTATCTATTTTGTATATAATTAAATTTAAATGATACTAACAGAGATATATAGTATATTTTAATATGGATATATATTAAATGGGATCTCATAATCACGATTTTATGATCATTCGTATCTTTTTTAATAAAATTTTAAATCATCGATAACAAATTTTCAATGTGTGAATTTTAATAAGTTTATAAACTATAAATGTTCTGAAAATTCATTGAAAATTTTGAAATTAAAATACTTATGTATTATTATATGGTATATAGTTAATATATATAATTTTAAATATCAATTAAATGAGACTTTTTATTCGTATGGTTTTAAAATCATGGGTATCTTGTTAAATAAAAATGTTAAAAAATTGATCACAATTTTTAACATAAGAATTTTAACAGTTTTAGTAATTTATAGATGTTTTTAATTCAAAATATAATATATACGAAAATATCTAAATTTTAATTTTATAGTTAATTTGATTGTTTAATATATTTTAATAATATAAAATTAAACAAAAAATGATGGAGGAGACATAAATTGTTATCGAATCTTTCTTATTAAAATCATTAAATTTAATATATATATTAGTCATATTTGGTAATTTTGTAGCTTTTATTTAAGAAAATAAATGAAAATAATAATTACACTTTTAATTAATTTTATGATTAGTTTAATGAAAACTATAGTATATATTTAGATGAAACAATATATTTTTCTAAAGATTCTGAAAATTATTGTGGTGATTATACGTGGTTATACTTAAAGATTGTAATGCTCCTCGATTAATATAAGATAATTTATACCTTATAAATTAACACGAGCTGAGAAATGAAAGGTGGAATCACTGATGCAAAGCAAGTAGGTCCATAAGAGCTGGTGCCTTCTTATTCAAATTGTCCTTATTTCGTTTTTCTACTCAAAACTCTTCACCTGGATGTGCTCATTGCTCATATTTTATTTTATGTATTTTTATTTTAATTGCATATAGACAAAAATAAAATAAAATATTAAAATATTTTTCCATTTACTTAAACTGTATATCATTCAATTCAACTTCAATCAGAACAGGAATCATTTGATTTCTTGTTATTCAGCATGTTGGTAGAAGTTGTGGATCAATCGAAAGCCGAACTTATATTTTCAGCTGTTTCAAATTTTATAATTACATTCCAGAAACTAGTCTGAAATTCTAGTTAAAGCTCTACAAGTATAAGTTTCTTGGTAGATAATGAAGTCAGCCAACAAACAATTTCAAGTATATATATACCTATATATATGTACTGAAGTTGAAATATATAAAAATAATGAGCTGTGACATGGTGAGTACGAGATAAGTAAATGGAAAGAACGAAAAAGAGGGAAAAGCTTTTGTAAACGCAGAAACCCTATCATCCTAGTGGTTTGATCAGAGGTTCATTGATGTTTCAATACAACGAGAACTGAATTTCAATTGAAAACAAATTATGTAAAATATTGAAAAAAGCTTACAATAGATTTTCAGTATAACACAAGGAATACTGTCAGAAGTACATTTCATAGAGCAGTTCAGAATAATGTGGTAAGACGTGAGAGTAGATAGAATTATCGGTTGTAGTATCATTTATGTAATTATTCTCATAGTTTGTAATCTTGCTCTCTATACATGCGCGGTAATCTCCACGTAGCAAAAGTGGTACTAAATATAAGGTGGTGGTGAAGTCATGGTGTCCTCATGTCTGGTATAGTGGTTTTGCTTCACAATCTAGATCTGTGGAGGCAGATCGTGGCCGAGTTTCCCCAACCTTGCTACTTGACGAACATGTGGACCACGACGATGGGATCTTCAGTTCTTGCGGTGCGGCAGCAGCTGCGTTCTGAGGAGGAGGCGAGACGTAGTGACGAGGTTTGGCTGGTATTATGGAACCACTCTGTAACCCCCGACCGCCTATAGCTAAAGGGTCTTCCATACCCACTTACTTCGCCCGTAGGCCACATTCTGTGTGACGGGCGATGCGTTAATTTTTCCGAAATTCGAAAGACTTTTTTATTGATCTATCAATCATCACATGAACTTTTTCCGTGTTTTGACTTCACTCGCACAATATCGCGAATCACTTTCCGAAAGGTCACTATCGATCATTTCACAACTCCAGTTGAAGCACAATTATCTCTAGAGTTCTAAATGGTTTTGTACCCGAAAAGGTAAATGCACTTTGATGATATAGGTTGTCAAATCAATTCTTAAGCCTTCCACCATATATCACAAACCAGGATGTTACAATTCAACCCCTCTCAAAAAGCACAACACCCTCATTTCGTCCTAAGATCGTTACCCATGTTAGTGTGATCCCTCACTGGACTCCACACTCTTCTGAGTGCGGTTCTGATATCACTTATAACTCCTCGACCTCACACGGCTAATGAGCTTTCCACGTCCACTCACTCGCCTGTGGGCCCCATCCCATGCAACAGGCGGTGCGTTAATTTATGTACACTCGAAAGTCTTGTCTAATAACCATGTAATCACCATATTATCTTTTCATGTTTTGGCATCACTCGCACGATATTGAGAATTATTTTTCGATAGGTCACCCATCTTTTCACTAATCTAGCTCAAGCACTCTTGACTTTAGAATTCTAAATGGATGTATGCCCAAAAAAGTAAGTGCACTTTGATCACATAGATAGTCAAATCAATTCTCTTAAAACTTCGAACATATACACAAACCTGGGTGTTACACACTGGTTCTCTTCTCTGCTCCTAGCTTATTTTGAGGAGGGCGAGCGGAACTCTCAAATAAGGTTTCTTG
>WHPY01000090.1:340106-446194 GCA_019776045.1 Brassica rapa x Raphanus sativus
GGGGGTAGGCGAGTCCATCATAGAGTAAGATGTTGATCGATCCGCGGATTCCCCACAAGAACAACCGATCTGTTCAGTTTTTCCTCTCTTGGTCCACACTTCATCTTCTTCTTTGCTCATAATCCGATCTGGTACTCCATGTTGTTTGTTTCTTATGGCTTCTTGGTGGTTGTTTTGGCGCTTCCTTTAGCTTAGCTTGCTCAGCTGAGCTCTCTGGTGGGAGTCGCTTCTCTTTCCATCTCATGGTTTTTGGTTCTTTGGTGGAAATGACTTTAGCCAACATGGTGGCTGTCTCCGGGGAGTTTCTTTCGGCATTTTGAGATCTATTTTGTATTCGAGACTTTGTACCAACCCTGGTTCACTAGGCTTTTGGCTAATTGTCTTTTCTTTTCTTTTCCTTTTATTTTATCTTCCTGCTTCTCCAGTTGTATTAAAATCAAAAACAAAAATACTTTAGTACGAATGCTTTTGGAAAAAAAGAACGACAAAGAGGTGTGCAGAACTGGGGTTTGGTGTCCAACAAAGAAGAGACATCTAATATTATGTTTACTACGTTGGGAGCTTTTCTAAGTGACCCACTTTTGTTTTGATGTCATATTTGTTAATCTCACTTTCATGATTTCATCCGTCGACAACTACAAGTCTACAAACCATGCATCCCCATTTTACCCTACCATATGCTCTACATCCATACGTGCGTCTCCAACTCTCCATATACATACACTTTATATGGTATGCTATTCATATATACATTCTACACCTACATATTATATGGATATACTTTTAAATGAAAGAAGGTAGAGGTGGTTTAAGGATCGCACACTTCTATGCAATTACTTGTTCAGTTTCTGTTTGTGATCTCATTTTTCTCCAACAACCAATCATTATTTTGTTGAAAACTTTATACATATTTGCTATGTGTATCCCCATTAGTATCATTTCCACTCGTACCGTCGTATGTATATTGATAATCAACTCCAATAAGATCATGTATCTTTTTATCAAAAAAAAAAAGATCATGTATCATACAATCTATCTGATCAAAACATCTTTCATATTAAATTTTTGAAAAAAAGTTTACAAAATGAAACATAAATTTTATGATGTTCAATACAAGAAAAAATAGTTTAAAAAATAAATCTCGTTTACTTGTGTTCCAGATTCAAACCACTTATGACAAGCCAAATTATTATTTTTTAAAAATCAGAATTTATAAAGACTGATTCTCGGCTTGAAAGAATTTATAGACCCCAAACCCTAAACTTCCACTGTTAACCAAAAGAATCTCGTCTAATCATTTTCATAATTTCATAACAAGGTTAGTTTTACAACAGAACCTAACATTTATGGAATGCTCGTAATTGGTTTCAGTTACACGCTATGATCAAATGCTTGACAAGTTTTGTTTTCCTAACCCGTATGGGTTGGCGACTTGGCGTGATGATGATTACGTCTAGTCACGCTGACAGAAGGAAGTACCAATTTAATTATCTGTAAACAATGTTTCAGGCCTTGTAGGATCTACATAGTAATAACAAAAGAACAAACATAAAGCATGTGATTGAGAAGACTGCCATATATAATCTTATTAGTTACAATATTAAATTCTCTTGTTCAAAAAAAAAACAATATTAAATTCTCATTCTACTCCACCTTTCACGTTTCTCAAATAAATATTGTCTGAATTATTTAAAGAAGATTTCCAACATTTATCTTTATATTTTTACTAAGGGGGTTATTATATTGGTTTAAGAATTACAATGGAATTATAAAATTTTGAGAATCCATTATTGGTTTATGGATTTTAAAAATCTTACCAAAATTCATTGTTAATTGTTTGAAGACTTTAAGATTAGATTAGAGTCCTTTGTTATTCATAAATATACAAAGTTAAACGCACATAGATATGATGTAACTCGAGTCATGTTCAAACAGTGGAAAAGCCAAAGATTTTCCTTGTCTGGTATGAAATTGAATACCTCCCTTATGTAGAACAGACTCTCCATGTGAACTGATTTATAGTAGATTCTTTCTTTTCCTACCTCTATATATATTATATACAAATTTATTGACAGTAGGCCACATGCTCAACCTCTTTTTCTCTCTTTTCTTCTCCTGGCCAAGCCAAGCAGTGATGACATGTTTAAAGATTGCTCACAGTTTTGAATTTTGAATGTTATATAACATTTATGAAATTATTATCTATGATAGTTACAGTAAAACACTCTCTGGATGGATTCATTTGGAAACACATAACGATATGGACTTATCACACCCGCCAATAGTAGATATCCTTAGCCTTTTGGTTGATGATTCGCTAAATTGTTATTTTTAGAAATAGAGAATATGTATGTGTTGCTTGTGCATGTGATATTTTTGAATGAAAGATATGGATAACATGTGATCTCTATGAGCCAATGCCAACTTTTTATTGAGATGTGAAATGAGCATCTTTGATAGTATTACGAATAATGAATACAATTATACATATATAATCTATATGAGATGTGCAAGGCGATGGAGAAGCATCGGATCCATTAGTTTAATATATCTTTATTAGTTGTCAATCATATGACCAAACCTTTGACTTGAATCTGATCCTATGATTACCTATGTGTCAATCCATAAGGCAATTTAGACGAAAATGATTTATCCTTGTAACTACTCCTCACAATTTTCTGAGGATAAAGAAAAATATTAGGAAATATTGGTTCTATTAAAATTTAAATAAATATTTGAAGTCTATAGGAAATGTTTGGTGCCAAAACGAACGGGAACATGGGATGGACCACACCGAAAAAATAAACTTTCCAATAAAATAAGCTAAGAACAATAAAAAGATAATATAAACGACAAAATGATAATTAATAGTGCCACCTAACTTGTGGGGAATATCTAAGATGGGATAGTTTGTCTGGGTTATTTGAGAAAAAAATCATTAACAATTTTGAACTCAAGTAATTATATCCCTAGAACATTTAAAAATAGGGAAAATAAAAATAATAATCTACAATATTAACACAGCTGCCATACTGAAAGGTGGAAAATCTTTAATAGGTTAACTTGACTCTTATTAAAGGATCATTACATAATAATTATTTAGTTGGCTATCATCAAATGTGAAAACAATAAAAATTGTATAATATTTTTATTGGTGTAAGTATTTTTTTCCATATAAAATTTTAAAGAACACAATATTTTGTAGAATGTGGATGCAATTTTGGGTGCTCAAACATGTTACTGCAAACCCCCTTTTTCTAAAAGAACACTAGAGAAGAATCCGCGCTCCAGCGCGGATATTTTTTCACCTTTATCACTTATTCAGTTTATATTATATAGTTTTCCAATTTGTAGATTATATTTTGTGTTATATACTATTTCAATATAACTTTTCACATATAATTGATTTGTGTTATCATATGTTTATAGATGGTGTCATTTTGTTAAGTTGATGTTTTATATGAAATAATTTGGTGTTTTGATCTGGCCATTGATTAATCATATATGTTTACATATATCATGAGATGGCTTTGTTTAAATTTAATATTACTGTAGACAAATATATATATATATTTGTCTACAGTAATAATTTAATATGTATATATGGTGTCACAAACATATGGCTATAAACATAAATATGGAAATACTTAATTTGCATTAATAGAATTACTGATTTTAAATAATTTAAATACCTATTAATTTAAAAATAATAATTTTGATTTATATAATATTAATAATAGGCTTGGCCACATTCTTTTAGCATTGTAATTGTTAAATTGTATTATTTATATAAAAAAAAACTTGTGTTACAAAAAGTATTATTAAAAACTATACATGCTTAATTGTGCTCTATATATATTTCATATTAACATCAGGGAGTATACTGTAAGTAAACAATTGTAAGAAAATAAAATCAATATGTAAATTTTATTAAACATATCACAAATTATGTATGGATCCTTGGATAGACTCGATTGGTATGAAGTGTATATGAAATCTACGCGATGAATTTATCTTTTGGTTAAGTCTAATTGTATTTTATTTGATCATACTAGTGTATATGTTACTGTTTTCTTGACATTTGTATATTCAAAACAAATATGTGAATCACCAAGATCCTATGTAAATTAAATCCAACAACACAAGATATGAAATTAGTTAAGGTATTTCATTTTTTATACCAATAACTATAAGTGCAAAACATATTCTATTAATATAACCAAATTTCAAGGTTAACTATATTTACTATTAACAAAATAAGGAATAGGTCCAACAAGATTTTTCGGTAGATAAAAAATAGGACTCAAATTTAATAAATTAGATGTAATATGTAATTTTTGCCATGATTTCGTATGTATAAAAAAATGAAATGTTTTTTGCGTAAAAAAAGAAATGTTTCCGTCAAAAACCAAAAATAAATGTTGGATGCCTTAGAACATGATTAACCCCGGTCTCTTAGTCGGGGTTCTTAACTCATGATTTGACATTTTTTATTTATTTATTTTTATTTTTACATTTTTCGGTAAAAGACGGTTCTTATATTTTTTATTTAAGAGACAGTTTTTAGTTTTTCTTAATTAAAATCTAAGAAAAATTAAAAACCGTCTTTTAGTCGAAGCTAAGAATCCTAGTTAAGAGACCGGGGTTATTTATGGTCTTACGTAGCTTGTATTTTCATAAAATAGTGAAATATTAAAAAATAACAATATAGATAGTAAAAATAATGAGCAAAGGGACTTAAGTAAGGCCACAAGAATTCGGTTAAAGTGTAGACGTCTTTTTTACTCCTTCAAGTCAAATATAAAGGAACCCTAAGTGGAAATAGTAATAATTAAAAAGTTAAAAGAAGAGAAGGTGGAATCGAAAAGATAAAAACGTATTCTCTATTTATTTAACAAGGAGAACATGACCATCTTTTATATCAATGGCCTTGGCCGAAGAAAACAACATTGCTCCCACTTAGAGAGAGAGATAGTGAGAGTTCTTCACAGCAACTAGAGAAAGGATCCAAAGGGATCGCATTGATCCTAATCAAGCTGAGTTATTATTTTAACTTTTGTCATCAAAAGATAGAAAACAATTCCAAAATTTTGCTTCGTTTTCTGGATCATGCGATCTCTTCGGATTCATCCTTTGGTAGCTTCCACTTTGGTCAAAGGGTTTCATTACCGGAGACTTCAACCAGTGAAGATTCTCCAGTGGGTCGAGCCAGTCATCTACGACAAGTAATAAAACTTTATTCCTACTAGTAAGTTTCAAAGATTTAGAATACATGCCAATAGATATAATCTGATTTTTTTTCTTTTTATTTTTTTATTTTTTGTTTCTTTGATTTCCAAACGTCTTACTATCTGTGATTTGTGGCATTGAAATTGCTTACATAAAATTTAATTTGTTATTGTATAAGAATCATACGTACCATGATTTTTTTAGGGTACTTTTGTATTACCTATGAACAAATTATTGAAAGCAAGAGTAACTAAAATATACTTTTCGTTACACTTATTAGTTCGAATCTAGATCAAATAGTGCTTCGAACCCGTAAATTAGAATTCTCACTAGTTAGAATCCAATCCATCTTGAATTGACACCATTTTGTCGAAATTAAGTTTGGTATGACTACAGAGTATTAACATTAACTTTAACCATGAAAATGGGTGAAATCCAAAGTGACTTGGTGATTATATAGTCATTGGCTTCCTTTTTGTTGATGTTCAGACAAAAAGTTTACTAGAGATTTGTTTTTAATAGAAAACCGAATATTATCATATAAATGTTGGTTCTCTTCGAAGAACACTTGGAATCAGGTAAGAAGACAAGGCAATATAGTGGAATGGAGCAAGCTGATCTGGTTCTCACAAGCTGTTCCCCGCTACTCTTTCATTGCGTGGCTGGCTCTCCGCAACAGACTCTCGACTGGTGAGCCAAACGAATCCCGCGACCACCTCTTTTTCGCATGTCCATATTCATACACGATTTGGACAGAGCTCACAGGCTCTTTTCTACCTAGGCCAAGCCCAGACTGGAGCATCACGGTTACAACACTGTTGTCGCCTCGCAGGTCTACCATTGATTCATGTCTTCTTTGTTGAATTAAGCTTAAGACTTAAAGAAGCTTGAGAAGCAAGCTACAAGACCTAATCCTATTATGTTGAGGAATTGGAAGTTTTAATATATTTTGATGATTATCTAAGATGTATTATTACATAGGATTAGGACTTACGATATCTATATATAGAGAATGATGGTGTGTGCTATAAGATATCGGATTTGTGATATTGATAGCTTGTGACCTAAAAGTTGTAAGCTTTGATTGAAGTGAATAAGAGAAGGACATCTTATTGAAAGTTTGTGATTCTATATTTGGTATCAGAGCCTTACAAAGAATCATCGACACAAGTTTGTTTTTGATACAAAACGCAGACAACCATGGCTGACGTGAAAGAAGAAGAACCAACGACAAAGAAAGATGCTGGAACTTCCTCGATAAAATTTCCTATGTTAACAACATCAAACTATACGGTATGGTGTATGAAGATGAAGATAGCTCTCAAGTGTAGTGAGGTATGGGAGGCAATTGATCCAGGAACAAAGGATGCGAAGACAAACAACATGGCAACAGCCTACATATTCCAATCTATACCTGAGACACTGACATTACAAGTGGGAAACATCGACACAGCAAAAGGCGTGTGGGATGCAATCAAAGCAAGGAATCTTGGAGCAGAGAGGGTGAGAGAAGCTCGGCTACAAACACTAATGACAGAGTTTGACAGGCTGAAGATGAAAGATGGTGAAACAATAGACTCCTTCGCGGGAAAGCTTGCTGAGATAGTATCCAAAGCAGATGCTTTGGGAGAAACAATTGAAGAACCTAAGATCGTCAAGAAGTTTTTGAAGAGCTTACCAAGGAAAAGATATATACAGATCGTAGCTTCAATTGAACAGATGCTAGACTTAAAAACAACTGGGTTTGAAGACATTGTTGGACGGTTAAAAACCTACGAAGAGAGAATTGCAGAAGATGACGAAGAAACAAGTGAAGATCAACAAAAACTCATGTACACAGAGTCTGGACAAGACAATTATGGTAGTAACAGAGGACGAGGACGAGGCGGTCGTTCCACATGGAGAGGAAGAGGCCGTGGTCGACAAAACTTTCAGGCCCAGAGAGATGCGTACAGACAAAGGATGAATGGAGATTTATCTCATATCACTTGCTTTCGATGCGAGAAAAATGGCCACTATGCATCAGACTGTCCAGATAAACATCTTAAACTTCATGAAACTGTAGAAAAAGAAGAAGACACTCGAGAAGCCGATGCACTGATGATGAATGAGGTTGTTTATCTCAACGAAAAGAAAGTAAATCCACTGAAGTTTGAAGCAGATTCAGATACAATGAATGTGTGGTATCTTGATAATGGGGCGAGTAATCATATGAGTGGGAATCGACTGTTTTTCAGAGATCTCGATGACACAATAATTGGCTTGGTCAGATTCGGAGATGATTCTAGGATCGATATAAAAGGAAGAGGAACAGTACGCTTTGTACTTAAGGATGGCAAGAAGAAATTTTTGAATAATGTGTATTATATTCCTGGTCTTAGAAGCAATATAATCAGTTTAGGACAGGCCACTGAAGCTGGTTGCGAAGTAAGAATGAAGGATGATACTCTGACACTTCTTGATCGCAGCGGAGAGTTATTGGTTAGGACAAAGAGATCGATGAACAGACTTTATAAGGTTATACTACAAGCCGATCAGATTCAGTGTCTAAAGATATCAACGGACAGTGAATCAAGTCTATGGCATGCTCGTTTGGGACATATAAATACCGAGAAGATGAAGATGATGATCACCAAAGAACTTGTTGTTGGTATGTCTGATGTTTCTGCAGAAACAGAGACTTGTGTGTCATGTTTACGTGGTAAGCAAACAAGAAAATCATTCCCGAAGTCAACTCTGTTCCGAGCAACGAAACCTCTTGAACTCATTCATGGCGACCTATGCGGACCAATCTCACCACCAACACCGTCACAGAAGCGCTATGTATTTGTTCTTATTGACGACCATACAAGATATATGTGGACCATCATGCTCAAGGAAAAGAGTGAAGCGTATGAGAAGTTTCAAGTCTTTAAGACACTTGTGGAGCAAGAAACACAGAATAAAATCATCACTTTCCGAACAGACAGAGGTGGAGAATTTTGTTCAAATGATTTTCAGGACTATTGCAACAGGAACGGTATTAAGCGGCATCTAACGGCACCATACTCCCCTCAACAAAACGGCATAGTAGAGCGCCGAAACAGAACTCTCCTAGAGATGACAAGAAGCATCCTAAAACATATGCATATGCCAAACGAGTTCTGGGGGGAAGCTGTGAGACACTCTACCTATCTTATCAATCGAGTAGCGACGAGATCATTAGAGGGGATGACACCATACAAAGGCTTAAAAACAAGGAGACCAAACCTAAGTCACCTACGAGTATTTGGATGCGTGTGTTATGCAAGGACGGAAGCGGCAGGAAGGAGAAAACTTGATGACAGGTCAAGAACACTTGTGCATTTGGGAACTGAACCAGGAAGTAAAGCTTACCGTTTGTTTGATCCATCAAGCAAGCGCATCGTAGTGAGCCGTGATGTAATTTTTGACGAGAACAAAGAATGGCCGTGGAACTTGACGAAGAAAACAAAGGACGACGAGAGAGGAGAACTTGTTGTTCAAATAAAACGACTAAAACAGAGTGGTGAAACAGAGGAAATCACCATTGATGATGAAGAAGAAACTGAAGCTGTTACAATTGAGGAGGAAGATGACCTTAACGAAGAAGAAGACGAAGAACCTCCTCAGCTGAGACGATCACAACGCGTATCGAATAGACCATCATATCTCGATGATTATGTGATCTTGGCGGAAACAGAGTGTGAGCGCTTGATGATGATAATCAACGACGAACCATGGGATTTCAATGAGGCAAAAGAGTTGCAAGTATGGATTGATGCGTGTACTGATGAGATATACTCGATAGAGAAGAACAATACATGGGATCTTGTGGAGCTTCCACAAGGAGTGAAGCCAATTGGGCTTAAATGGATATTCAAAATCAAGAGGAATGCAGATGGTAGCATCAGTAAGTACAAAGCGCGTCTAGTCGTGAAAGGATACGTTCAGAAGCATGGCATTGACTATGATGAAGTCTTTGCTCCTGTGGCGCGCATGGAGACTATTCGATTGATTATTGCATTGTCAGCTTCGAATGGTTGGGACATACATCATCTAGATGTTAAAACCGCGTTTCTTCACGGAGAACTAAAGGAAGATGTGTTTGTTGTCCAACCAGAAGGGTTCGTTGTTAAGGGGCAAGAACATAAAGTTTATAAGCTTAAAAAAGCTCTCTACGGGCTGCGTCAAGCTCCTAGAGCCTGGAACGTAAAGTTGAACCAAATCCTGCAAGGTCTAGGCTTCGTGAGATGTTCTAAGGAACCATCTCTGTATTGTAAGAAGAAGAACGGATCACTTCTGGTTATAGTTGTCTACGTAGATGATCTTCTCGTAACCGGTTCATCACTTGATCTGATATTGGCTTTCAAACGTGAGATGGGAGCTAAGTTTGATATGAGTGATCTTGGACCTCTAACATATTATTTGGGGATCGAAGTTCAGCAGCTAGAAGATAGCATTATTCTAAAGCAAGACAGATATGCGCAAAAGATACTCGAAGAATTTGGCATGAGCTCCTGCAATTTGACTCATATACCTATGGAGATGAATGCTAAGTTCTCAAAAGCCGTTGATGAAGATAGAGTTGATGAAAGGGAATATCGTCGTATGATTGGCTGTCTCAGATATTTGTTGCATACGCGGCCTGATCTATCCTTTAGCGTTGGTGTACTCAGTCGTTACCTGCAAGAACCAAGAGTGTCACACGGTGCTGCATTGAAACAGATCATGAGATACTTGCGTGGAACCTGCTCGTTTGGACTTCGATTTGCACGAGATAAGGGATGGAAGCTTGAAGGTTACAGTGATAGCTCACACAACGTTGATGATGATGATGGAAAAAGCACAACGGGCCACATCTTTTACCTTGGTGAGAGTCCTATTACTTGGTGCTCTACCAAGCAAGAAATAGTTGCCTTATCAAGTTGTGAAGCAGAATTCATGGCTGCGACAGAGGCTGCGAAACAAGCTATTTGGTTACAGGAATTACTAAGTGAGGTTACAAGTAAAGCATGTGAACGAGTGACCATTAAAGTAGACAATAAGTCTGCTATAGCTCTGACGAAAAATCCTGTATTCCATGGTAGGAGTAAGCACATTCATAGGAGATTCCATTTTATAAGAGAATGTGTTGAGAATGAGCAAGTAGATGTCAAGCATGTTCCGGGAAATGAACAAAAGGCAGACATACTCACAAAGTCACTTGGAAGAATAAAGTTCAAGGAGATGAGAAGCCTTATTGGAGTTGAAGATGTGAGTGAAGAGAAGCTTAAGCTTAAGGGGGAGAATGTTGAATTAAGCTTAAGACTTAAAGAAGCTTGAGAAGCAAGCTACAAGACCTAATCCTATTATGTTGAGGAATTGGAAGTTTTAATATATTTTGATGATTATCTAAGATGTATTATTACATAGGATTAGGACTTACGATATCTATATATAGAGAATGATGGTGTGTGCTATAAGATATCGGATTTGTGATATTGATAGCTTGTGACCTAAAAGTTGTAAGCTTTGATTGAAGTGAATAAGAGAAGGACATCTTATTGAAAGTTTGTGATTCTATATTCTTCGACTATCCTTCCAGGCTGTAATCCATAGTATATGGAGGGAAAAGAACAGCAGGAAGCACACGGGTGCTCACCGTACCGCTCAACAACTCACGAAGTTTATAGACAAGACAATACGCAACCGCATCTCCTCTCTTCGTTCTAGAAACGCAGGGAACTGCAGTAGCTTGATGATTCGCTGGATGGGAAGAAATTGATATTTTGCTGTTTTTTTCTTAAAAGCTGATGTTGTTCTCAGATTTCCGAACTCTTTCGTATTATAAACTTTTTTCTTTTATTGATAAATAAATTTAATATTTCAACAAAAAAAAAATATTATCATATAATCGTTTTTAGTGTCTACGAATAAACAACTTTGAAACAATATATGTACTGTAATAGCTATATATTATTAATTTCTTTGCTTGTTTTTTTCAACTTTCACTGTCTAACAGAGATTTTTACATTGGTAGTTTAATACAACTTGGAACACAAAAATAACTTGAATTGAGTATGGGACAGAGAAAAGAAAAGTAATACTAATGATTGTGTTAGCGTAATTAGAAGGCTACGGTTGATGAATTTTAGATGAAAATATGTGACAATTGGTACAAAGTTCCTTGTAATTATTCGATGCTTTGTGTAAGTGTAAAGAGACTTCCAATACAATGATTTGTCCTCCTTTCATTGGAAAAATACTAATTTCTACCGTAAAGTAATTAATCGATAGATGTAGAAAAAGAAGAAGTAACTAATAGATAATGATGTTCACTGGTCAAGCTTTCTTTTCTCCAGTGATCCCTTTTCAAAGGATTTCAGTCACTCATCAACATTCTGTTAGTTAGATGTAAGATCGCGATCAATGTCAAATGCATGTATATGATACTTTCTTCCAAGAAAAAGGTTTAATACTTTATTGTTTTTATGTTTATAATTTTTTTTTACATCGAAAATCTGTTATATTACTCAAACTTGAGGTGATTTGGATAATAAAACTGGAATATAACAACCAACAAAATAAAACTCTCTATGGAAAGATCTTGCGGTCCTATCTGAAGAGTCTGAAATCTGATTTCACGCTCGTGGAATATGAATAATCTTGAAATTCGAGAATCATATCATTAGAGTCGCTATCCTCTCCAATTCTGTCCCAAAGCTTGACCAGTCATTGGGTTTGTCAATCATAGCGATCAAATATTTGCAATCCGTTCCAAAATTCTGACATGTCGAATATTGCCGCATACTCTCCATCGTCTATTTTAAAGCTTGAACTCCTGAATGTAGTGCAGATTCTCTTCGAATATAGTTTTGTGTCCCCATAAATTGAACAATCCCCATATCATCCATCCAAGCCTATCCACACCCGATGAACTGTGTCGTTGATGTCCATGAGCCATCCAATAGGCAAATGTTACTCAAGCTTAAGACTTGAGATTCATTAGTACTATGGTCATGTGGGATTTTTGGCACCATCTCATTCGCATTGAATCAAGCTTGACATTCACTTTCTGCATATCGAACTAGCTCCAAAGGATCCCGGTCTATTCTTCTAAAGAGTTTATCATTTCTGATCTTCCAAATATACCAAATTATCCAGGGATAATGGTCCCTATCTAACTCTGGCTCAACAATGATGTTCTTCATCCAGAAGAGATAGTCCATATTTGCATAAATACTCGAGACAAGAAAGATATTTGGATTCTTTGGCGTTGAAGACAAGGCCCACACTTGTAAAGCTGGTGGACATTCAAAGATTGTATGAGTAACAGATTCTTCTGGTTTTCCACATCTTGAACAATAGTTATCGCATCTCATGTTACGCCTTATCAGATTCTTTGTTACTGCCACATGACCAGTAATCAATTGCCATATAAGATGACATATTTTTTGTGGAGTTTTTATTTTCCAAACAAAGGCTTGAAGCTTTGTTATACTTGGCTCTAATATCTCCTTCTCATCCTCAGGCTTTAATACATTGCGAGCTATCCAATACCCTGATTTGACCGTTTATTGGCCATTATTCGTAAAATTTCAGCAGAATTTATCGCGGCGATGAGTCTTACTTATGCCCAAACTCCTTATGAGAGGTAAATCTTCAAGCGCCACATATTTCTCGAGAAGCCCAACATCCCACTCCTTTGATTCTTGGTTAATTAGATTGATGACTCTCATATTCGGATGTAATATTGGGGCTAAGGGATGGACTGGTCTAGCTGGTATTGTAGAGACACAAGGATCCTCCCAAACCTTCACCTCATATCCTGAGTGTATTTTCTGCCTGATTCCTAGTAGCAATAATTTCTTAGCTGCTGAGATACTGGTCCACACATATGAAGAATTACTTACAGAGATTGTCCGTAAAGGCAAAATCATTATGTAGTATCTTCCACCCAATACTCTAGCCACCACCGAATCAGGAAATTGAACTAATCACCATAGTTGTTTTGCTAGTAAAGCCAAGTTAAACTCATGGATCATACAGAAACCAGTCCCACCCTCCTCTCTTGACAGACAATCTTTCTCCCGCTTAGCCCAATGAATTCCTCTCTTTGGTGAATTTGAGCTCCACCAGAATTGAGCAATTGCACTTGCTAGGTTTTCACAGATCTCCAAAGGGAGCAGAAAAATAGACATAACATATGTCCGAAGAGCTAATAGAATTGATTTGATCAACACGTCCTTTCCTCCCTTCGAGAGCCATCTACCCGTCCAACCATTAACCCTATGAATTAGCTTTTCTCTCAGAAATACAAACAATTTGCATTTGGAACCGATAATGTCTTCTGGGATTCCTAGATAAGTTCCCATACCTCCTTCATTCAGGATCCCAAGAGTATCTTTGATCTACTGTCTAATATTTACGTGATCCTCTTACCAAAGAGTAGAGAGGATTTCTCGAAGTTAATGCATTGGCCTAATGCTTGTCCATATTTCCTGACTACTTTCATCACTTCTTCGCATTCACAGAAAAATGCTATCATCAGCAAATAGAAGGTGAGACACTGAAGAGCATGCATAGGTAATGTGCATCCCAGTTATCTTCCCTTGGTTCTCTGCATGATTAAGAAGGTTAACGAGCGCTTCCGTGCATATAATAAAGATGAAAGGAGACAAATGATATCCTTGTCTTAAGCCTCTCTCCGGAACAATGTTTTCCCTTGGTTACTCATTCATGAGCACCTTATATTTAACCGAAGTAATGCATCTCATTATCCAGCTAATCCAAGTTTCAGAAAATCCCATTAATTTTGTGCATAACAGCTCCATCCTATCATACACTTTACTCTTATATGTCTTGATAGCCATTCTTTTGTTTCTACCACTTGGTGTGGTTCGCAGGGCGTGCATTATTTATTGGGTGATGATAACATTATCTGAAATATGTCTCCCATCAACAAAAACTGACTGGATTTCTGAAATTCTATCTGGTAGAATCTTCTTTAATATCTGGCATAGGACCTTAGAGATTATCTTGTAACTTACGTTGCACAAGCTAATGGGTCTAAATTTGAACATCTCATTAGGCTTATCTGTCTTTGAGATAAGGCAGGTATATGTGTCATTTAGACCATTCGCCATCACACCATGTAAAAGGAATTGATGACCATATGAGTTAGATCATTCTTTACAATATCTCAGAACTTCTGATAAAAAGAGCTGTTATCTCATCTGGACCCGGCGGCTTCTCCGGGTGCATCGCAAAAAGCGCTAATTTGACTTCCCATTCTGTTACCAGAGCTGTGAGTTCATCATTTACTGACTCAGTAATCGGTGTGGTAACCTCAAATAGCGCATCTTATATATCCTCTGGGTTAGAGGACTCAAATATTTTTCTAAAATAACTAGTAGCAATGGCTACAAGTCCTTTCTCATCCTCCACAATATTCCCATTGGCGTGTAGAAGCTGAGTGATTTTATTCCTGGCCCTCCTCTGCTTTGTCAAAGCATGGAAAAAATTATGTTCCCGTCGCCCTTCCTGAGTCAGAAAACTCTACTCTTTAGTTTCCAAAACATCTCCTCTGTCTTAAGAGCATCAGATAGTTCCTTTAGTGCTTCTGATATTTCTTCAGTTGTATCATCATCACTCGAATACAAGCCATCCATCTTCTCTTTTAGTTCTTCTACTTGTTTTGCTGAGTTCAAATTATGTTGTCTCATCCGCTCTCCCAAAGCTTTCCGACAGCTCGAAGTATGATCCATAATACTTGCATATGGAGGAAGATCAGGAGATTTCCATCCATCAAGAATTACTTGCCTCAACTCCTCATTATCCAGCCACCTTTATCAAATTTAGTTTTTTCGACTTCCATAATAGTTTAGTGAGAATATCTGCTAGAATCAGGCGATGATGCGATCTCCATAGGCTCATATACTTCACAGCAGAGTGCGGGGATTTCTCATGACAGTCCTCATTCGCAACAGCCCTATCCAGTCTGCACCTAACAGTTGCTCCTCTTGCTCTCTTTCCCACCCATGATAATATATCCCAGTAAATAGGAATTCCAGCATACCGCAATCGCTTAACATCTGTCTAAAAGGTAGAAAAGAATTCTCATGGCGTTGTCGTCCTCCTGTTTTCTCATTATGTCTAGTTATTTCATTAAAATCACCTATCATGAACCATGGTCCATTTTTTTGTTGTTGAGAAACGCGTAAGACGTTACCAAACATTTACATGGTCTCCATAAAAAAACGTCATATAGAATTTTATTCCATCAATGAGTGCTTCAATGTCAATCATTCTGTTATTTGAAAATAAAACATTAACTTAAATTCATGTAAAGAAAAAAGGCTAAACCTCCACTAAGACCAAGTGGCTCAACGGTAAACAACTGATCAAATCTTAAATCGGTCTGAATGTTTTGCAACAACAGCCTTTTGTTCTTCGTCTCGAAACACTAGTCATGGGCGATGCTTCTGATACATATCTGTAAGATCGTTTCCAATCACTCGACAGTTCCACATGAGTGTCCTCATAGATGATCGTGAGATGAGTTTTTGGGACCCATCAATCCATCTTTGGATGAACCAAACCGAGGCTTAGACGAACCCAAGTTTCTGCTCTTTAACCTTGTCGATTCTCCAGCCGTATGAGCACCATGAGAAGAAGAAGTGTGCTAACGAGGAGATCCACGACGAAGAATCTCAATTTTTTTACTCGGAAAGCCCAATGAGGCCGTCGATATAGGACCGCGTCTGCTGCTCTTCTGCACTTTATTTTCTGATCTTGCACGAGCCTTTCCTTGATCATGCTGGAATACATTATCTTCCATCTCCCTAAGTTCCATGCCCAGCAAAACATCATCTTCCACTTCGCATTCCATCTTCTCGCCAACTTGGTGTTCCCCGGCTTCCATATCTTCCAATGCATCAATCATCTGATCTTCTCCAGTCTCCATTGGACGTTCATGGTCATTTAGCGAGGTGAAAGAGAGAATTCGAGTGATGTCCCTTGTTCGTTGTGTAACATTCATCGTGAGGTCTCGCGACGGCGTAACAATAGTACTCGCCAGCTTCCTAGTGCTACACCCATCACCTAACCTCATAGTCTCATCTTCGTTTAACCCATTACTCTGCGAGCCAGAAGTTTTTTTCATAAGGAACAACCTCACGGGACATGCTTCGATGAGATTGCACTGCACTTCCTTGTAGTTCACATATGTTACTCTGATTTTCCTAATTACCATCCCTCTCTCTCGTTTTTTGATTAGAGGCACCATTAAAAACCCCAATTTTAGTCCCTACAACCTCCTTCCTTGACTTCTCACACCATTTTTGCTCAGAGTGTCGGACATATGGTCCACTCCGAAAGCGAGATCCTCCGTAGTGATTGTATTTCTTCTCATCTCTCGCTCTCATTATCCTATCCTTGTAGTTATCATACCGATACGCTTCTCCTCGACTCTGAGATGAAAAAGAGTCATTATATATGTTCCTATCTCCAGAAGTCCAATGCGAAGCCTGTTGAGTTACAGAAGAACGCCCATATTCCTTCGATGTATCATTTAATACGACCACTCCCCAGCAAAGACTGACGAGGACGCTGCAAAACATATTGGTTGTTTCCCACACCACCCCTTTCAGATTTGAATTTTATGGTTTAGGGTATTAGATGGATTTAGGATGCATTAGTATATTTATATCGAACTATATTTGTATATAAAGTTTAAAAGTTTAAAATTTAGATTTTAGGATTATATGTAGGGTTTAGGGGTTAAAATATATTTAGGGATTAGGGGTTAAAAATAAGTCTAGCTAATCACTTTGTTAAAATTATATATCCCTAAATTTATAAATAGAAATTATGAAATAATTATAATATATATTGCAATAAGATCAATAAATATAATTTACTCTAATAAAACACAAGTAAATCATAAAATACCATATGCTTTTCCAAAAAGATTCAGAACACATAAAATCAATACATGAAACACATTAACTCATTGCAAAATACAACATATAAACTCGGTGATGAAATCTGGTATTGCTATCCTTGTTGCCATAGTGAAGTCTGCATAGAACCCATGACCAAGAGGCTCTTTTTCAGGACAGTCTTCAAGGTCCAGCCCTTCAATCACAGTCACAAGCTTGTTCTTTGAGGTTGCATACTAAAACTACTTACCAGCTGAAACTCATCCATTGAAATGGGATTGTTATGCAGAGCAAGATTAAGATTTTGCAGACTCCTGCAATCTTTCAGCAATCCATTTAGAATCTGCAAAAGAAAATGTATATGTTAACTCTATTCACAGCACAATCTTTCTTCGCGCTTTCTCATCAACTCTATTCACAGCACAAACTTTTTTTTATTTTACGGGTTTGTTTTGTTTTGTTTTTATCATACCTTCTGTTTTGTTAGTTTAAGTGTTCTGTTTTTATCACCAGGTTCATACTTATGCTAGTTTAAGTGTTGTGTTTTTACTAAGTACCAAGCAGTGCATAGAAAAATCCAAATGCAACAGAAAGAAACAAACTCAACTGACCTCACAAACATGGCATGAGGGACAACTCCATAAACTCAATCTGCAATTTACAGCAATTACAGACTTCAAAAGCCTTACCAAGCCAGAGAAAGTAGGACACAGCAATGAATCAAAGGAAAGTAGCTCTATATTTACCCCAAGACTTTACACAATTCTTATGGTATTTCTTGCTCCTTGCTCTCTCACTTCCTTAGCTTTCTCCCAAGAAGCACATTCTGCACATTACATTCATGCTGTACAAAGAAACAAACTAAACCGATTCTTTATATTATCAACAACGAACACTAGTCAACGAACACTAGTCAACGCAATGGGTAAAGAAAGCTAACCTCATTGACACCAGATTCAAACCTCCGAGTGTAATACTCATCAGCCTCAACCGTAACGGTGGCTTGTCATTGAAGAGAAGCAGGAGCGACCTTAAGAACCATAATCTGAACCCTAATCCAGTTGCTCTCGACCCACCTTCCTGTAAAATCAAAACAAAATCAGAGAGAGAGAGATGGCGATGGTGGTGAAGAGCGACGGTGTCAAAAGGAGTGTGGTGGTGAAGCTTTAATCGACGATGACGAGAGATCAAATATGAAATTTTGAGAAAGCCAAGGGGGAGGGGATTGAATCTGTGACTGCTTTGCTTCCTTCGTATGGAGAAGAAAAAAAAGAAAAAAATAAATAAAAAGTAACTATCTTTTTTGTATCAACTTAAAGTATTTTAATTAAAATTAGAGGTATTTTACATTTACTATAGCATTTAGTTTTGGATTTGCAATGTTAAGGCGTAGGGATGGGCGTTCGGATATATGTTTGGGTTCGGGTTGGATTAGGGCTAGGCAAATAAACCGAACCCGAAAATCCGAACCGAATCCGATCCTATAAAAATGAATCCGAACCGATCCGAACCCGACATAAATACCGAATGGATCTTGTTTTTTGGTATTTCGGGTTATGGATATTACCCGAACCGAACCCGAATCTAAATGGATATCCGAAAGAACCCGAAACATTCAAAACCTCAAAAAAATCTATACCAAACATAATCTCAATTCATAATATGTATTCAAAATACATTAAGATATATTGAACATCTGAAATATTTTCTATTACATAAAGGTTGGTGGTTCTAATACATGAAGATTGATGACTAAAGGTGGCCGTTAAATTTTGAAATATTTAGATTTAGATTTAGATTTGTTTTCAGTAAAAAATGTTTCTCATTTCATGAGGTCGTAGTTTTCGTTTTATGATTTTCCTTTCGTTTGATTTTGAATGATCATGGTTGATACTCCTTTCTTATTTTTAAATCGATTTTATTTATGTTTTGGTTACAAAAAGGTACAAATTAGGTATTCGAAACCAAAACAAACCAATTTTACTTATGTTTTGGTTACAAAGTAGATATAAATCAGATATTTTTAAACCAAAGAACCGATTGGGACCCGAACACGCAAGTACATTGGGTTGTACCGGTTCTTTGAAGATTTACTAACCCCGACCCAAACCCGATAGAATCTGAACCGGTCCCAAACCGAACTTTAAAATAATCCGAATGGGGCTGATTTTGATAAACCCGAAAAACCGAAACCCGATTGGATAAAACCGAAACCCGATTGGGACCCCGAATGCCCATGCCTAGGTTGGATATTTCTGTATAGGAGTCTATACCCGTTCGGATATTTCTGAACTTTGGTCGGGTTCAGGTACTTTTAGTTCGAGTTCAGTTATTTTCGGTCGGGTTCGGATATTTACATTTTGGAAAAAACTAAATTTTCATTTTTAAGGTTCTTGTATTTAAAAATTTAGCTATCGATTGACTGACTTTTTATATTTTTAATAGATTGAATTATTAATAGATTTAGAGGTCAGTTTCAAAAATAAATAGACATTCATTTGGCTATTATTTTTAGAATTTGGATGTAACTTTTGTTAATACATGAAACAAAAAGTTTGATATCCATTTTAAGTGACATCAATATAAATATTTAAAATAAAATGAGAGATGAAAACTAGAAATATAAGGATAAATATATATATATGTTCGGTTATCTTCGGATATCCGTTCGGGTTTGGGTATTATCCGTTCGGGTTCGGATATCCAATCTCTCCTAAATTAATACCCGTTCGGGTATTTTGTTATTTTGGTTCGGATTTCGGTTTGAATTTTTGGGATCGGGTTCGGACGCGGCTTCGGATATCGGGTAAAATGGCCACCCCTTTTAAGGCGTCTATATTTAGCAAATTAACGCAGCTAATTTTATTTTATTTTTCCGCGATATCATAAACACTATAATCTAATGCTATTAATACCCACATTTCATGTAGTGCCATATTTTGAAGTTTTCCGGTGTATATTATTATTATTATTATTATTATTATTATTATTATTATTATTANTAATTTTTTCACTTTTTCCATTTTATTTACGGATCAAATTGGATATGTTTTAAAATTCTAAAAAACTTCGGTTATCCGAGACACCCAATGTCTGGGTGGCTACAGATCAAATAGACACGAATGCCTCCAAATACCTTAATATTCGATATGTCCCACCCCCTATTTATGGATACAATTTGATTTTTTATATGAAAAAACTCACTAATATCTAGACCTGTTTTATTTTTATTTGTTTTAAGTTAAATTTTTTTATATATTATTTGTTATTTTGGATAAAAGTATCAATTAATATTAATTAACAGTATTTTATATATTTATCAACCGCCTTTATATACTTTTACGTACACATACATGTGCACATTGACGTTAGCACTTAATAACTAAATATTCACCACAACTGTCTAATTTTTTGGAAATTGAATTATTCTTTTTCTTAATGCGTCTTTCACTATCGACCAAATTGTAGAGAAATAATTTGTATTAATATTTTTCTTTTCCTATTTTTAACTATTATCCGTTTAGAAACTATAGTATGAAACCATTGATTCGACATTACGGCTATCTAATATTCATAACATGAAGACGAACAAATAATAGTAAATTTTGGTTATCACCAGAAAAAACAAAAAAAAATAAACATTTTAAACGAACAAACTAAAATAAATATTGATTTAGAATGATAATTATATTTTAAGAGATTAAAAACCCAAAAACTAACGTAAAACCGAATTGATATCCAAATTATATAGATTTAGTATCTCTTTATTAAAAATAAAGCAACTAACAATTGCATTCCGCGGAAGGCGCAGATTATTACCTAATTATTTTATTAAATATGTATCATTTCTCAAAAATATAAGTACCCATAGAAAGCAATAAGATATGCCTCTTGTGAGTTCCATAGGCAAGAAGCTTCTTTCAAATTAATAGTCACTAGTCAACTCCCGCAGCTCAAAAGTTTTTCAAAACTTGTATCTATCTTATTAAAACTCAAGTACAAAATCGAAGTGTTTGAAGATTTGAATATAACTATTAAAAAAATTTGGAGTGTTTGGAAACATGGATTGTAGTCTTTTAAAAAAAAATTAATTTTGTTTGAAAACAAGGATAGTAATATTAAGCAAAAAAATTAATGGACTTGTGTTATTAAGCCCATTATAAAAATATATTGGCAATATATATAAGAAAAATACAATTCAAACCCAATTTGAAATACCAATTCAAATTATGGTTTTTCATATTGCATATTAAGTTTTAAAAATATAATATATGTAATTATTTATATGATGGTACGTATAAAATACTATTAATTGTATGATTACTTATATGATGGTACATATAAAATACGATTAATTATATGATGACAATATACAATATATAATAATGACTAAGGATGGTATTTTGGGGTACCCATACGGGTTTGGTTCTGATCGGTTTGTGTTTCGAGTTTTCGGGGTCAAAGGTTTCAGCCCTATTAGGATTTTCTAAATTTTGGTTTGAGTTTGATTTGGATCTTTGCGGGTTTGGTTCGAGTTTGGATAACCCATTTAAATTATTTTTAAATAAGATAGATATATTTTAAATTTCTCAAAATCTATAAATAAACTAATATATTACCTATAAATTTGAATAACATATGGAAGAATACTAAGCTTAACATATTAATTGGCTTGATTTAAAATTTTGCATATGGAATAAATAATTATTTGAAGTGTTTTTGGTGATTAGAGTATACTTTAACTATGTCAGATATTTACTTTTGACTATCTATATATATTTTTCATGTATTTAAACCAATTTAAGAGTATCATTAGATTTTGACACGCCCTTAAAAAGGGCGGATATATTTTTTGTTGGAAAATTATTTACGTAATAAAAATTATAATTTTGATAAATTATATATTTTAACTTTTTATGAAATTTATCTTAAAATTTACTTATATGAATTATTTTTGCTATTTTCAATATGAATAAATTTTAGAAGACTCTAAATAATTCTAAACCGTAATATGATTTTATTTATTTAAACCAAAGTTAAAATTATTTTACACTGTTTTGTTTTAATATAAATAAAATATTTTATATCTTCAACACTCTTGTATTGAAAATTTCATTTGTGTATTTTAAAACATTTTCTATAATTTTATTAAATTTAGTTTAAATGAAACTATATTTTAAGAAGTTGAGATAATTCAGACCCGTATTATGATTTTATTGATTTAATCATTTGTTATTTCAACTTGATTTTATTTTGAGGTTTCATTTAATAAATGCTTTCAAATAATTAATAATGTGAAAGATTTTTTGAAAAGATATGGTGGAAACATTTAGGAAACAAAATTTTCAAAAAAGTTAATAACTGAATTATATTAAATACTATCTTTAATGTAATTGCAAAATAATAACTTTTGATTGGTTGCAAATAATGCTGGGAAAAAGATATAGACAATTTTTGTAATTACTTAAAATTTTAGGGGTATATTCATAAACAGTCATCTATTTTAATAGTATAGATTTGAATTTATTTTTAATTATAACAAAATCTATTTAGAAAAATCTAACAAAATCTTACTCAATACTTTAAATATTTTTATTAAATAATATATTAATTATTTCGTAATTAATAATATAAATTAATATTAATATTAAATTTTTTGAATTAAAGAAGCATTATCTACTAAAAATCGCAGCATATCTTTTTATAAATGATACTTGCCATAATAATAGGTATTATTTGTTTGAATATAAATTATTTAGTTGATTAATTAAAAGAAAATAACTAAAAGCATATATTAAAAATATACAATGGCAAGGAGTTGTAAATACTTCAAAACTCTAAGGTGTCTTTAAAAAAGTTCATTGTGTTTTAATAGTATTGATTCTTGATGTTATATATACGTTAAATCTAAAATAATTAATATATTTAAGTATATAATAGATAAATTCGGATACCCGAATACTTCGATTCGGATCAGATTCGGTTCTCTAAATAACAAAACGTTGAAAATTTTGAATATTTAATCAATTTATGTTCGGATTTGGTAGTATATGTTCGGATCAATATCGATCATGTTTCTCAGATTCATTTTGCCAAACTCTAATAATTACATGAAAAAACAAATATTAATATATTTTTCAAAATATACATATGCGCAGGCGCGCGGATCAAAGTCTATAATCATTTATTTTAACAACAAGCCAAATAAATATGTTGATTGGAGAGGGTATAAAACAAATTTAGAGAAACACATAGTTTACCAAAGACACTATATGTGTCAAATTTATTATAAAGAAAGTTTTCCTAAGATAAATACATTCAATAATTACAAACAAATAATATATTTCTAGTTTGCTTTAAGTGTGATGCTAAATTATTAAGGCTAGTTTGGTCTTACGGTATTTCAACAAGACATGGGCACCGATCAGATATTTAGGATTTTTAGCAAAAAAAAAAGTTATCTAAGCTTTCATAGGTATTCGTGATCCAATTTTGCTTAAATAAATAATTATCCGATTTAATTCGATCTGTAACAAGATATTCGTTATTCCGAATATTCAATTCTTTAAATTTTACTGTATAACTGATTCGATCCGTAAAAATAAATAAATAATATATATATACAATTTAACAAATTTGGTAAATAAAATACTATAAAACTATATACAATATAATATTTATATAAATAATTCTTACATATATGTATATATATGAATATAACGGATCAGATCGAATATATATTTTTAAAAATATTTGTATTTGTGATTTTAATTTTTTCTTACAGATATGCATATTATTATTTATTTGCTTCATAAAGTTATGAATATCTAGATTTTTCGATTCGAAATGGCTAACGAATCGAATCAAAATTTATGAAAATTTTAGCCAGCTGTCACTACGGTGAACATTAAAACAAGTTTTAACAAGTTTTAAGTTAATAGTCTACTCTAATACTCCCTCTGTTTTTAAAAGATGCATGTTCTTGAAAAAATATTTGTTTCAAAAAGATGTATTTTTTATGTTTTTTATATAAAAATTGCAATTTTCAATAAAATAAATTGAATTTATTGAAAGACTATTGGTTAAAAGGCATTGAAATTTGATATTTTCTAAAAACAATGTATGATTAATGTGTTTTCTTAATATGTGTGAAAACTTCAAAACATACATCTTTAAAAAACAGAGGAAGTATTATTTTTTTATTGGAAACACACACAGGCCTCGCCCGGCCCTTGGCATTAGCCACATAATATGAATAGCGCACACACACTAGCTAGTTTATATAGTTTTTTTTTTTGTCAAGCTGGTTTATATAGTTTGTTTTGTCAAGATACAGTATGAAATTTTGAATACGGTAGACGCTGACACAACAACAATTATAGCATATACCACTAACTATATATGATCAAAATCACTGACACTAGCTGACTGAATATATATTCTTTTAAAAAATACTAGATTTTGACCGCTCAACCGAGCGGGTGTCAATTTTCATTTTTTTATCTTTGTTTGTACTATTTGTTATACATAATTTGCAATGTGTCTACTAATATAATATTTTTAAAAATAATAATGTGTTTAAATACATCGAATAATTTTCTTGTGTTCTAAAAAAATTATATGACCGATATTTATTAGAATTTTAAATAATTTTAATGAATTCAAAGTAGGAAAAATAGATAAATATGAATTAGTATGGTATTAAAATTTGATACATTACTTATAACATTTGTACAAAAATAAAAAAAAATATTGTGGGCTATTTCCATAGAATATTCAATTTGTATATTTTCAAAATAAAAAAGGTGTATGTATTGTAAAAATATTTTATAAATCACGTTAGTAAGGATCATAACTGTCTTGGCCGATTGTACATGTCAAGTTAATTGATTTATGAAGCATGCCATTGTAAATAAGTTTAAAAACTAAAGGGTGTTTTACTTTTGTATTTATATTTTAATAATATAAATTCCTAAATTTGAAATTTATATTTTAATATTTATCACATTGAAGACACTTCCACTGTATACTCTAGATCAAATTTCAAAGATCGAATTATATGGCAATGTTTATCATGTACGTTTTTTTTTGTTAAAATCATCACGTGCGTTTAATATTTTAATATAGAGTTTTCTTTTTTTTTTTCCTCAAGAGAGAATATTGTATTAAGACATCCAAAAGGATGGAGAATTACAACCTACTGCTGAGCATATACAACTTAATGCTGAGCATATACAAAAAGAGCAGATTCATCCCAAAAAATCTAAACAAAGAACACCTAAAATCACTAACCAAAAAATCACCACCTGATCACCACATGTTACTACAACAAATAGACTTAGCCTTTATCAGCCAACAAGAGATTGCCCAACCAACCCGGCGCACCCCCAGAGACATACGATTGTCCCCATTGTGGTTGATGGGCACTCTTTGCTATTGCAAAGGCACTTCTATTTGAGAAACGAGATTCAATCACACACTTCCAACCCCTAAAAGAATCCAACAGAGGTTTAATCGAATGGTACATTGATAGGAAGGAAGGCCAAGCTCTTGGACGTTGTAATGCTTTCAGTAAAGTCGCATCCTCCCCTGCAAAAATAACCTTGCCAATGCCATGTGAAACCATCGATTCAAGGGACCAGTAAAGAACCAGTCGCTGCGCTTCCTGTAGATCACTAACATTCACAAATGTTCTTCTACTATGCAGCAGCGAATCACCCTTGTAGTTTCTCACAATCCAGGCCGCACCAAGCCTTTTGCTTTGTTGAGACCAAGAATATCCATAATTGCATTTCAACCAAAACCTCTCCGGTTTACTCCACGATTTAACCTGAGGTCTAGCAGGTTGAGTCTCTCGTTTATCTCCCTCTTGGTCTAGCTTTTGCACTTCCTCCCATACTGCAGCCTCATCATAGGCCTTACCCACGATATCTTCCGCTCTGAATTCTGAACCTTCAAACAAGAATTTGTTTCGATTCTTCCAGAGGAACCAAAGTATCCAAGGATAGCCCTTCCGAATTTCCTTAGGAATTTTTATATTCTTGCTCATTTGGAAAAGATAGTGGAAGTTCACAAAGATGGAATCAGCATGGAAGCCATTCATTGGTGATGGGAAATTGGACAAAGCCCACACTTGTCGAGCCACATCACACGTGAACAGCAATTGGTTTGGGGTTTCCAAATATATTCCACAGTGTTGGCAAACCGGGTCAACCTTCATGCCACGATGCTGAAGTTCATTTGCCACCGGTAGGATGCTTGATATAGCTCTCCACATGAACGTTTTGATCTTGGGAGTAGTGAGAGCACTCCAAGCCGCTTCTTTAAGGCCATTGATGGATGGTTGCATCCTGGCTTCCTGAAACTCCTCTGATAACAGGTCCTGCGCAGCTAACCAGTTACCCGATCGCACCGTATAAGCACCACTTTTAGTATGTTTCCAACACCAAAAGTCATCAACTGCTACCACCGGTGTCTTCCTTAGGATGATTGCCACATCTGCTGGGAAGAAGTTCTCCTCCAGCAAAGCTTTTTTCCAGGCACCCGTCTCTTGATCAATAAGATCACTAACCTTTAGCTCTAGATCAATGATCGGATTCTTCATCCAGGGGTTCCTTCTTCCACCAAAATCACACCATGGATCTGTCCAAACATTCAAGGATTTACCATTCCCAAGTTCTTTCCTCAGACCTGTCATGAGTAAATCTCTTCCAAACATAAGGCTCCTCCAGCCATAAGACGGTCGCGAGCCCATCTTTGCTTCAAGGAAAGAACTTGAGTCAAAATATCTGCTTTTCAACAGTCTAGCAAGCAAGGAGTTTGGAGATTGCAGAATTCTCCAACATTGCTTCGCCAGTAATGCTTGATTGAAGCATTGCAGATTTTTGAACCCCAGGCCACCTAGTTCACGGGGTAGGCACAGCTTATCCCATCTCATCCAATGGATCTTCCTCTTGTGTTCCACCGTATGCCACCAAAAGTCAGCCATAGCACTGGTGAGATTCGATATGGTGGTTTTTGGCAATTTGAAACAGCTCATTGCGTAGACTGGGAATGCCATAGCTACCGCTTTGAGGAGCACTTCTTTACCACCGAGGGAGAGGTACCTCGCAAACCATCCAGACAGTCTCTTTTTCAATTTGAGCTTGAGGAAGTTGAACATTTCGACCTTCGATCCACTGAAGCATTCGGGGAGACCAAGATAGGTACTTACTCCCCCTTCAGTGGTAATGCCAGTGATCTCCTTTATACGTAACTTGAGTGTATCATCGATACGTCTACCAAAAGTAATAGAAGATTTCTGAAGATTGATAACTTGACCAGTGGCTGCACCATACCTCTTCAGAATATCTTGTAGAGTTCTCACTTGATTGAGCTCTGCCTTGCACATGAACAAACTGTCATCCGCAAAGAGCAGATGACTGATTGAAGGACCTTGAGCTGAGAAATGGACACCAGAGAGACGTCCTTCCGATTCAGCTTTAGCCAGAAGATGAGACAGTCCTTCTGTACACAAGACAAAGAGAGCCGGTGACAATGGATCTCCCTGGCGCAGACCACGTTGTGGGAGAATCAAGCCGTGCTCTTGGTTATTTAACAGCACCGCGTAAGAGACAGATGAAATGCAGAACATCGTAAGATCAACCCATTTTTGATGGAATCCCATTGCGGTAAGAAGGCATCTCAAATATTTCCACTCTACCCTGTCATATGCCTTTGACATATCGGTCTTCATTGCCAAAAACTGAGAACCAACAGGCTCCAATGTCCGTAGACTGTGGACAACTTCATGAGCCACCAATATGTTATCCGCAATGTTCCTCTCCTGAACGAAGGCCGACTGTGTAGGCGAGACAATCTGAGGGAGGAATGGCTTCAGGCGTTTGAGCATTATCTTAGAAATTATTTTGTAGAACACCGAGCAAAGACTGATGGGACGAAGATCAGTTATTCTCTGCGGTTTCACAATTTTTGGAATTAAACACAAATGTGTGAGATTCCATTCTTTATCAAAACGACCCTCTCTGAAGAAGTCCTTGACTTCCAAGGCGACGTGTACACCAATCTCACCACAGAACCGCTGAAAGAAGAGAGCGGTCATACCATCAGGCCCTGGGGCACCAGACTTCTTTATCGAGAACACTGCCTCCCGAATTTCTTCGTTATTAACCTCCGCAATTAGGACGTGGTTCATTTGGTCTGTGACTCGAGGAGAAAAGTCAATGAAAATGTCTCCAAAATCAGTAGGATTGGAGGAGGAAAATAGGTCTTGAAAATAAGAAACAGCAATTTCTCCTTTAGCAGCCTCAGACCTATGCTCCATACCATTCTTATCCTCAAGTACATCGATCCCATTCATGTTTCTAGACAGCTTGACAGCATCATGAAAGAACTTCGAGTTAGAGTCTCCACACCTCAGCCATCTGTCCTTACTTCTCTGACTCCAAAACGACTCCTCCTCTCTATTGGCTTTCATGAGATCAATCTTGAGGGCCCGAACCCGTTCACTGCTAGGAAACTCATTGGATTCTTCAGTTTCCAATTGATTTTGGAGAAGCACAATCTTTTCCTTGGCATTAAGATTGAAGTTTTGCTTCCACTTACAAAGGTCTTGGCGACATCTTCTGATACGCTTCATCACTTTATCGCCACCATTACGTCTGCTTCCTCGCCAAGCTGTACTAACCACATTTTTGATATTAGGAATCCTCAACAGAGTTTTATCAAAGCGAAATCTTCCTTTCCTCTGCTCATTGGACTTGATCAAGTTCACCAACACCGGCCTGTGTTCAGAACCTCTTTTTTCCAAGAACACCTGAGAAGCATCCGGGAAAATAGAGAACCAATCCTTGTTGCCAAAACATCTATCCAATTTACAATGAATCCAAAGCTTCCGTCTTTTGCCACTCCATGTAAACGGGTCCCCAAAGCTAGGAGGTTCTTTCATTTTACAGATATTAAGCATAGAGTTGAAATCTGCAAAGACAGAAACACTACGAGCAGGACCTCCTAGTTTTTCACTGTTACTACAAACCGCGTTGAAGTCCCCAAGCATGCACCAAGAGCCTTGCCTGTTGATTCCAATACGTGATAATTTCTCCCACAACCAACGCCTATTGCCTTCATTCGGATCGCCATATACACAGGAAACAAAGAACTGCTTATCCCCAAACTGTACACTGAGGTCAACTAAGTTCTTATTAGAAGAGAGAATATTTACAATACTGGAGGACTTCCAAAAAACCGCCAAGCCCCCACTTTTACCCACCGGATTAACTGTATGTACAGAGTTGTAGCCTAACCAAACTTGAATATCTACAAGATCATTCCTCGGATGATAGTTTCCATTAAAAAAAGCAACTCAGGGAAATATTTTTTACGTATTTCCATGAGTCGAGGGATTGTCAAGTCCTGGGACCGTCCCAGTCCTCGACAATATCAAGAGAGTAGACTCATTACGCGGTGGGCCGTCCCTCATGCGGGACAACCTCTTGAGTTCTTTGCTTCGCAGCTTTGGAGACTCTGTCCATCTGATCCGTAGCTTTCCTCTTCTCAATGCAACCAATAAGCACTCCATCCTTCAATGATAGTTGGATGTCGTCTTCGATTGCTGGTGGGACTTTGGTCTTACGTTTGTTTTTACCCGGTCTCTTCCGAGTTCTGAGATTAATCGAAGTAGTTCCGGAAAGACTAGACTCCACTGAATCCAGTCTGCAACCCGTTGAACTACCATGGGAATTGGAGGAGCTTGTTGATTTCGCCTCTGATAAGGAGCCCGTCATCAAAGGCTTCGGCTCAGGACGCCAGGACATACCTTGATGAGCTTTCATCGAGGCAGCCAGAAGTTTTGGCGCTTGTGGTCTGTCATCCTTACACTGTTCTGTTCCTTTTTCAGCTTCGTAATCAAACACTAGACCTTTACCCTTCAGAAGGTCCCGCGTTATGGAAGGGATCGGTTCCAAACTCAACGCCAACTTCTGTAAGACCGGATCCTTTGCTGCTTCCCGAACAGAGCACTTCACCCTTTCTTCCCTAATTTTCCGGTCTTCATCAGTGGCCAAGAGTAGATATTGCCTCATCCCCTCTAGAACCTCCTCAGCTATTCTGGGTCGTCCTGTATTTGGATTGATACCCACTTTACTTTCCTCCAGAACACCATAGAGAGGATCCTCTTCTTGCAAGACCAGCTGAGTTTTCTTTTTAGGGACAACAAGGCCTGATCTTCTCAACAAAGCTTCAGCTTGACGAAGTTGGACTTGAAGAGGGCAGACAGCCTTATCATGTGTCATCCTCTGACAAGTGTAACATCGCTTTTGGATCCTTTCATAGTGAAAGAAAATTTTAGTCTTTTCCGTCTTCGAGATGTCGATAATCTTCTCTTTGCGCAGCGGCTTCGAAACATCAAATTTCACCTTTACTCGTACGAACTCCTGACAATGATGTTTGGTGGGGTCAAACGCTACTTCCGTCACATGACCCACGATATCACCCAGGGCTGCAATGGCGAGCTCATTGTAGTAAATCGGTGGTATATTTCTAATTTGTACCCAAATGGGAACAAACTGAAGCGAGTCAGGAGGGGGATTTTCCGACCACCTTTCTATTGCAATGGGCCATTCGTTGTGGGTATGGACTCCCTTCTCCAGGACCTCAATAAGATCATGCTCATGATCAAAGATGAATTGGAATCGCTCCTTTGACAGAGCCAAACCACGAACCCTTCCCTGTTTTTGCCACTTTCTCGGCATTTCTAAGATGAGCTTGGGCATCTTCTGACATGCAGGATTAAGTAGCCTGCCGATTAAACTCCTCTTGTTTCGCTCCGTTGATCTGTACTCAGGGAGATCCGGCATAACAAAGGGAGTGTCTTCCTCCTCTTCTTCTAGTGACATGGCCATAAGCGCCTTGTCCATAGCTGCTGACATCTTTGGAAATCGATTGATTGCTGGGAATTCGATGCTCTTTGATCACAGACAAACACATGTGAGAAAATCTTAACCCTTCTCCTAAAAGAACCGCACCACTTTTGGAGAAGAAGAAACTTGATAGCTTTACTGGAAAATAACAATCGATCGTGAACACCGTCGCTATAACAATGACATGCAAAGCCGGTATTTACAGATCGGAAGATCGCTGTTCAATCGCCTTTCTCTTTCCCACTCTAGCTTTTCTTTCTGAATAAAAATAAAATTCATTTTAATATAGAGTTTAACAATGCACATTTAATTGAGTAAATATGAATACAAAAGTATATAAAATCTTCGATGCCTATTTACATTATCGGGTATCATTAACATATAAAATAAGATTAATGATAGGAAAATAAAATGTAATACTTCCTAAATTCATAGATGAGAATAAATAAGAGAACTGAATATATTGTTATGATTTTATGATGCAAATGCATAAATAACATTTCAAAAGAAGGTTCATTTTAGATATCATACATAAAAGAAGTCATGACTTCTATAATAGATGTTAGGAAAAAAACACGGAAAGTACCTAAAATTTTACAGCTACATCTATTTTATACCCAACTAACAAAATCAATCGAAAAAGAAAAGATGCAGAACGAATATTAGAGCATATTTATCCCAGTCTTTTGGCCGTATCTTGAGGGAAGAGAGAGGGAGGAGGACCCATGAAATTGTCAAAACCCATGAGAAAAGTTTTCGGAGGAAGAAACTAATCAGTTGGGGTTTTGGTCTAATTGTGAGAGAGGGAAGAGAGAAAGAGGGGACCACCCTTTAAATTAGATAAAAAAAGAAAAAAGAAAAAAAAAGAACCCCATTTGAGTTTCTGGGATGAATATGCTCTTACATATACAAAGTTCTCATCCCTCTTCTCTCTCCTCTGCTCTCTCAAAAGTTTAGTCGCATGTGAAGGTAGTTCCAACGTCCAGCGGTGCGTGCGGACGCGCCGACGCCGGTAACTCCTATTAGAGAATCCTAGTATAATTAGGATTATCTAGATAAGTTCTATTGTTGATATACTTGAGTCTTATAGATAAATTCTAGAGAGATAGATGTCAGTCATTGCTCTGTATATATAGTTGTACAACATTCTATTGAATACAAGTTTACAGTTTACATTATCATATCATCATTATAACTCTTATTTTTTTCGTTCCGGTCTTGTCCTCTTGTTATGTGCTTCGATCTCTGGTCTCTCTCCAATATGTTTGCAGATCTGGGTTAGAGATTTTACTTCAGGAAAGGTTCTGCTCGAGAGGTGCTTCGTACGACGGCGACTCTTCTTTCTCTAGATTCGCGGTGAGAATGTAGGACGGTGGTTCGCAGAAGCCGTCGGCTTTTGGATCCCGGTAGTAGATTGATTTTTAACTCTTAGTCTCTTCCGTATTTAATCGTAATTGTGTGGGGGAACAACGGTTTGGACCTCCCTTATGGGTCGACGGGGGTCTGTAGGTCCTGTTTATGGCTCAGGTGGCTAGGTGAGTAGTCTCTTGGCGTTTTGTGGTGTCGTCAAGTTCTGGCTTCTAGTGCTCTGTAGTCACGAGCGCTCCGGTGGGTCTCTCTACCACGGTGATGAGTCGTAAGCTGGTTACGTAGGTGGTGATATGGTGACTGGCTCGGTCTCGATTTGTGTGGTCGCAGCGAGTTGGTTCGACTGTGTCGTCTATGGCTTCTTGGTAGGACATTCGACGTGACTCCTCTCATTAAAGTTTCACTACTCGGCTTCCCTTCCTGCTCCTCTGAGTTCAAGGCGGCGGCTTTTGTTTTGGAGTTTCTCCTCGGTTTAAGATTGTTTTTGCCTCCATTGACACCGGTGGCACTCTTTGACAGAACAGTCGATGTTTCTTTGATTTTCAAAGGCATCAAGCGTTATGATGGTTCTCATTGAGTTTTTGACTGTCATGATGTCTCGCTTATCCTAAGCTCACATCCCAACATCACATCTGTTCAGCTTGTGTGGTGGTGTAGCTAGGATTATTGTGCAAGTTTCAAGGATTCAGGTTTGGAAGTGGCGATGGTTTCAACCCGGTTCTGTATTGTGCAGGGTGATGGTGGTGATTATGTACAGCTTGCGTTTTTGGATTTCAGGTGATGTCCGGAATCCTTTTTCCGCTGTTTATATGTGTTTTAAGGATGGTTACGATACAAATTTAGATGAATTTATCAAGAACTAAATACTTCGGAGATGGTATGGAAAAATCCATGCATCCGAGGAAATGAGGTGAATCTTTTTTCCCGTGATTACTGTCAAAAGTAGAAAATGGTAATTGATACTCAAAGATACTGGATTCGGTCTAGCAGAAAATGCACAGGAGATATGAATTGAAAGAAACTAAATAAGAAAATGTTGAATTGTGTAATTTTGTGTGAATCGGTTTGTATTCCGATTCTTTTTCTCGAGCTTCCGATAGTTTTTAATATAACTAGAGTCTTTGTCCGCGCTACGCGCGGAAAATGTTTTTACATAATATTTTCGGTTAAATTAATAGACCAAAAATAGCTCCTGTATATTATTTATAAATCTTGTGTATTTTTAAAACAATTTAATGAATTTAGAACTCATCAATCAGAAAATATCTGAAACAGTAAAACTAATGTATATAGGTTGAGTTTTTGTAAGATACATATTGTTGCTTTTTGAATATGACATTAGTTGTTGTCAAAAAAAAAAGGAGAGAATGTGACATTAGTTTTCTATATAATAAATGTATTTATCAGCTTTTTGACCAAAAAATATCTTAATTAGCTTCTGAATGGATTAATGTGACTCATATAAAGTAAGAACCGATATTGAAGTAAATAATAATTTTCTGTACAATTTAAGTAGTCAATGATCAAAAATTATAAATAAATTTCTTTTACATTAACATTTATATATGTTGGATTAGTGATTGTTATCAAGATAATTTATTTTTACTTTTATATGCTTTGAAGGTTTCTAAAATTATTGTCCGTGCATTTTTTATGAAGAAATGTACAAAAGTTATGTGTAAAATATATCTATTATTAAAATAGAAGTACACTTATAAATTACCCCTTAGAGTTTCAGTTTATTTACATCTCAATGCCACTGAAGTAATAAATGATCCTAACTTTAATCATTAATTATTTTTCTTAATTTAATACACAATTATCTAAACTCAATTCACAACAAATTCATATAAATCTTAAACTTAACTAATATCTGACAATTCAAATTCCATATGTTTAGGATCTTTGTAATTGGTAAGTCTCAATAATAATAAAACATTACAAAAATTTTGTTAACAATATATAGTAATAAATCTGTTTTATAATCACATACTTTCCCAAAATTTTACTTTCTAACAAATTTTCTTAAAATTAAATTTCACTATATAATGAAAATATGAATTGTTATAAACCATTATAATATATACTTTGATAACATAATAAAATAAAGAAAATATGATATATAGAATAATTTTAAACATAAAACAATAATTTATTTACATAAACGCAAAATTACATGTAAAGGTCGCCTAAATCAATTTAGGTATCCGTTTACTAAATTTTAAATATGATATTATTTTAAAACTATATAACTACATATTTTTCATTATTTATTAGTAATAACTAAAAAGTAAAAACCACATAAAATATTATCTGTATAATATATATAAAAATATTTTTTGTTAATGCATTATTGGTGCATATTTTCATATAAATAAAAATCAGTTGAAAACCAAATACAATAAATTTATATGATAAAATATGATACATGTTAAGAAAATATCAATAAATTTATTATAATACAAATAAATTTGATACATGTTAAGAAAATATCTTACATAGATGTATTGAATTATTTTAATGAAGATTTGATAAAACAATTCTTACACTTAGGTTTGAATTTTGATGGATTTTTAAAAGAATTCTTACACTTACGTAGTCTTTTGGAGTTTTGACAATGGGAATTATGAAATTAGGTTTTTTTTTGTATTGTTTCTTGGAAGGTCTAAAATATTTAAAAACAAAATTGATAGCTCAATCTTTTTCTATGCTCGGTAATTAGGGTTATTCAGTACCCGTTTCAAACGTAGGAAGGTTGAGAAAGGATGTTAGAAATCTTGGATTGAGTCTTTATTATTAGATTCTCTTACGTTTTTGAAGAGGATAGTATTTAATTGCTTTGTGTTTGACTTGTTGCTAAATTATGGAGTTAATCACCTTTGTGATTTGCTTGAAATATAATGTAACTTTATCAAACGTATCTTGACAATTTATTATACCTACAACTTTAGAAAGGCTCAAAATAAAAAGATGTTTTTACACAATTGTAACGATATATAGGTAAGCAGGTAGCTAGTAAGAGCACAAAAGCTCAAAAACTTAATAACATGAAAGCCATACATCTGTTAAATGCTGGCACAAAGTACACTCCTACCTTAATACCTTTGATGTGAAAGGCTTCCCAACATATTTCCATCAGCACGTTAGTATTGTAAAGCCATACACCATAACAGTGGTGTAATAACATGAAATTCAACGCTTTCTTACAGAACCAGCATCGTAAAGGGAAGCATGTCTATAACCGAAACAACATACAAGAACTGCAACAGAGCTCCAATAGCGAACGCACCGCCCCAAAATAACTGTCTAAACCAGAAACACAGCACGCTAACCACAGCCAAGTATGTGGTAAAAAGATGTGGACAGAGACGTTCATCATCTCGTTGGCGTAAGAGCCGAGAAGCAACGACCAGACCCAGCTGATAAAGACTCCAATGCCACCAGCGACGGCGTAGAGAGGCCAGTAGTCCTCGGTGAGGCCTTTGTGATTCTCAAAGAAGCCTTAGAGTGTATCTATCGATGTTTAACCTATCTGATATCCTAAACCTGTTGAGTCCAAGCACCGCGAGCACGAATCCTAAGCATATGAGGTGGATCACGAAGATGGCTGACCAGAAGACATCAGTGCCAGTGACGGGACTCGCGGACGATGGCTCGGTTTCCATCTCCACTCCTACTACTCCTGTATAATGTAAAAGAAATAGGAAAACATAAAAGAGCTCTATTTTGGAATAAGTAGAGGGGAGGTCTAACAAAGTTCACGTGAAGGGCAAAGTTGATAAGCAGACAGTGAGACATCCATGGGTGGATATCAATTGGAATCTTCTCCTCTAAATGCTATATAAGTCATGTCGCGAACCAACGCGTCGTCACCCTGTTTTTGGTCCTGAAATTGAGAAAGGGTCCAAATTGTAAGGACCATACTGGTTCAGACATTCCAGTTGATACTTCCTTAATCAACTATACAGAACTAATGCAAGAAAAACCCCTATTTCAAGAGCCAACAATATCTGAATTTAAAAGTTAAGGAACAAAATTTCAAATTAGAGAGCATTGAATGTGAAAACTGAAAGAAAATTTAACAGGTTAACATTAAAAGTACTAACAAAATTAACACTTCTTCTGGAGATGACAATGTGGAGTATTTTCGATCTTGAATATCATCATATGTTTATATAGTGAAGTTTAGAGAGAGGGTGACAAACGAAGGGAGCCAGAACGCTTCGATGGCTTACGATTGAAGGAGTGAAGAAGGGGCTTTAATGAGAGAGATGGATTGGTGGCTGAGGTTACTGTGGAGCAATAGAGAAGAAGATGATACGTCAGTTAGAAAAGTGGAAACGACGAAAAACAATGCGAAAGGGGAGGAATTCATCGTAAAAGAGAAGCCCAACAATACCCAAATCTGTGTGTGACATGACAAAAAAAATTCTTCTGATTGGTTGATTTTCCAATCTGATGTGGAAACTCTTAGAAGGTTTAATATTTGGCTTTTAGTATAGTTTTGATTTCATTAAAAAAAAAATCTCTTCTAGAATAATATCTCCTTGCGAAAGACGTCCAAACCGATATCATATATCATATGTTTAACAAAAATGTCATTGTTATGGTCAAAAATATTTACTTAAGACACAAATTACACATCAGCATTGTCAATTTTTTTATTTTCTTCGACCCTTTTAAAAACCCTCTCTGCAAAAACCTCTCCCAAGAAAAAATCACACTTGCATCAAACAGACCCGCTGTAAATAACCAAAAAAACACAAAATAGAAGAAAATAAAAGGATGGGTCTGATTAGCAAAGAAGAGATCAGCAAAACAAGAAGATACTCATCTTCTCTTTGGAGATGCATCAAGACCATCTTCGTTCTCTTCACTATGTTCCTCTCTTTCATCCTCTTCTCTGCTCCTATCTTCCTCTCCGTCGCAGACGCCGTCCTCCCCTCTATCATCCTCTCTTCCTTCTCATCTCTCCTTCGTCTTTCTCCGGCGGCTGTTTCTTCTCATATAAGCAACTACGATTTCAGATACTCCCTCATCGATATTCCACTCATCTCCATCATTAGATCTGTCATAATACTCTGTAAGTAAACCCCACAAGCTTCTTTTATGAAAAATCCATAGCTCTGTTCTTAATGTTTGTGTGTTTTTTATGTTTTTGATGACAGGCGTTTACGGGCTCTGCGACGGACCGAAGCTATCAAAGGGACCATATCTGACAATAACTACGATCTGCTCGATTTTGTCATTGTTCTACGTGTCTTTTAAGGCAGCTGTTGTGTTTGCCGAGCCAGTGATCAGAGACGGCGGAGGCGGAGGAAGGTTCAGAATAGAGGAAGCGGCTCTGTTTGTGTGTTCGTGGGTCTTAGCCATCGGTCATATCGTTGTGGCCTATAGAACGAGTTGTAGAGAGAGAAGAAAGCTTTTAGTCTTCAAGATCGACATCGAATCCGTATGTTTCTTTAAACTTTTGATTTTTCTTTTATCATTCGATTTTATTTAAATAATTTTACCCTTACAGAAACATTAGTAGTTTTAAGTTATAAATTTTGTACTGTGTTTAAAAAAAAATATCTGAGATGCTCTTCTTCTACCACTTATAAAATTCAGACTGGTCAGAAATGGCATGTGAAATTAGATATTAATTTATACATTTTTGGGCACTAAGGGTTTTTGAAGTTTGTATGTCGTTTATAGGTTGGAAAATGACTAGTCAATTAGAAGGTTTGATTTTTCACTCCCAACCAAAAAAAATTTGTATTTTGATTAACACCATTTTACGTTTAAAATAATTTACTTAAAAATAGATAGTAGCCCTGTTCGTTTGGTTGCCGCCGGTTTCAGCGTCAGCGTCAGCGTCGGCGTCAGCGGCTGCGTCAAACTCATTTATCTGATGTTCGTTTGGTTGCCGCCGACGCTGACGTCGACGCCGACGCCGACGCTGATTGTTGTTCGTTTCGAAGACGCAGGCAATTGACGCAGCCGCATGACGCAGCCGCATGACGCTGTTTTGGGTTGTTCGTTTGATTGACGCTGCGACTATTTTCATTTATTCATATTTTATTTTTAAAAATTTGTAAAATTGTATTTTAAATAAATAAAATGTAGTTTAAATATATTTACATCCATAAGAATATTATGTTTAATTGGTAATAATTTTTTGGTCAAATATAAAAATATAAAAAATATTTGATGTCATAAATTATAAGCTAAATAAAAATAAAAATAATGCATCAAATCATATTAAAAAAAATTGTATTGAAGTAAATATGATAAAATCATACATTTAATTTTCGAAATTATCATTTCAAACAAATAAGGCAAATATGTTTTACAGATAAAAGAAACATGAAATTAAGTTGATAAAAAAAAAAATTACAGCAAGTCTTAAAAAAAATCAAATCATTAACTAAAACATGATTTAATATGGTAAACGACCTCTACCAAATCCATTTGTGATGTTATCACGCAAAGCCTCCATTGTTGTATCACCTAAAGACAGTTCCAAACACAGACCTAAAGACAGTTCCATACAACCTAAAGACAGTTCCAAACACAAAAAGACCTAAAGACAGTTCCATACAACCTAAAGAACATGCAAGAGATAAGTATATTCTCAAACACAGACCTAAAAACAGTTCCATACAACCTAAAGCGTACAACTAGGCAGTTCCATACGTATAAGAGGCAAGACTAAAGCAAATGAGAGAACCTTACATCTTTAGCCATCTTCAAAAGTGAGGAACAGCAGTAAACAGAGCGAGCTTGGGAGAGCTTGAGTGAGAGAAGCTTGGGAGAACTTGAAACCTGCAAAAACATTTGTTATTTTCTTTAAAAAATTCCACCAGCACAGTCAACTAAAGGAAACGACAGCAAATCAAATTATTTTGAACAGAAAGCGACTCTGCTAACAGATAAGAACACTCTTTTTCTTTTAAATAATTAAAGACAATCAGTAAGCAAGCATCTCAAACAAAGAGACCATCTCACAACACAAACGTGTTTGTTCAGAAAATAAGTTATGTACAAACTTATCAAAAAAAAAATCCAAAGAAGAAAAGTAATATCACCTTTGAGATATGAGTGCCTGAGGCTTGAGTGAGAGAAGCTTGACAGAGCTTGAGTGAGAGAAGCTTGGGAGAGCTTGAAACCTGCAAAAAAAAGAAATGATTTTGAACATGAAACACCTTCTGTAACATAGAAAGCTAAATCAAAGAACCAGTAAGCAGAGTATACAAATGAATAACATAGAAAGATTTAAGGTAAGTGAGTCACCTTTTTTTTTTTTAAAAACAAGAGTTTAAAGGAAAACGAACCTTTAGATGGAGGAGTAGAGTTGGTCTGATAACCTTCGTTTACTTGGATAAGATTCCGATCCTGCAAAACCAAAACCAGAACAGTTAAGATCATTCAAAATCTCATTCAAGTTCTGTAACCACAAAGGAGCATCATAAAAATCGAAAAACAAAGTCTTACTACACTACTGGAAGTATTTTTTTTTGCAATGGATGTACCTGGAACCTCTGTGTAAGCTCTGCAATAAGAGGATATTGCTCTAGATCAAAGAAGTTCTGTAGAATCTCAGGTGACACCAGACCAAGGTCTAAACCCTTTTGAATGTCCTGCACACAACATTAACAGTTCACGTAAGAGTTCATTGAACAAACAAAGTGCATATAACATCAACATTAACGCTTACCGGGTCAATCTTAAACCGATGGCTTCCACCAAGTTAGGTTCAAGAGAGAGAGCTCATAGATGGGTTTGCTTCGGAGATTGAGAGAGAACTTGAGATGGGTTTGTGTCAGAGAGCACGAGATGGAGAGAGAGTCGAGATGGAGAGTGAGAGCACGAGATGGAGAGTGAGGGCACGAGATGGAGTGAGAGGGCACGAGATGGAGAGAGAGCACGAGATGGAGAGAGAGTCGAGATGGAGAGTGAGATGGAGATCGCAAAGAGATGGAGATCGAGATGAGATGGAGATCGCAAAGAGATGGAGATCGAGATGAGAGGTCTGTGAGAAGAGATCGAGAGAGATGGAGTTGCGTCAAAAGGAGGCGGCTGCGTCAAATATGTTAGGTTTTTTTGTAAATAATAAATTAGGTTAAGGGTAAAATTGTAAATAAGGTTAAAAAACGCAGATCTTTTGACGCGGCCGCTGGTTTTCTCGGCGTCTTGACGCTGGACGCTGCGTCTAGACGCAGACGCCGACGCCGGTACCTGCGTCGATGAAACGAACAAGCTTTGTGCGAAAATCATTGCCGCAGACGCAGACGCCGGACCTGCGGCAACCAAACGAACAGCACTAGTGACGAATAAGTAGGATTAATAGGGCCCTCAAAAGAATAAATCACATTTTTCTAAATGAAGATGTTTCCGAGTGGGAACCGTGTGAGGTGAATAATGATGGATTGCTTTACTAATCTACTAGGCTATGACAGTGTCACTAACACCTAACTTAAGACACGCCTCATGGTTAAATTTTAATGAACTGTGACTAATTAATACTCCTATAATTTAAGGTTTTAATTCTTGGGTTTGTGGTAATCTAATTGCAGGTTTCAGCTTGTAAAAATGTGTTTCCCAGATACCAGAAGATCCTTCTACAAGAGAGACCCGAATAGCTAATATTAGAAGACTATCAACACTTGTACTTACAACACAGATATATGTATATAAATATGCGCATCAGATGCAACATCTTCTGGGCTTTGTTTTCTCCCCACAAGTATCAGGTAACAATACCCACCTCATCGTTTTTATATACTATTGTTTCCATATAATTCGGACCACCAACTTGCATATACTAATAACTTGATCGTTAAATACTAAAGTTGCTTTGGTTTCTATCATTTTCGGTGTCTGTGAGTCACATATATAGTGGATGTATAACCAATTTGAGAATATGCGTGTTGATAATGTTGTTAATTGTATGTTTCGGTTACAGAAAGGTCCAAAGGATAATCTGTAAAGGAGGGAAGAACAGATAAATGTGACTTAATATAACACTATGCTTTTCCATGTGACACTATCTAAGACAGCTCCAATGAATTGGCAGTTGTTTACTATACTATAGATTTTAAATTAGGTAGACACACACACAAAAAGAGAATCATTGTAGGAGGTCTTGTTTACGCTTACTTTAATGAATGATCCACCATTACACTTTTGTCTTTTTGTTTTGTTTGTAATAAACCATATTTTCATCAATGAAATAAGAAGCCGAAGGCATCTTTCTTCCACTTCTCTTTGTTCTCTTATACTATAAAATAAAAGGAAAGAATATATTTACACACGTCTGTAAATTTGATATGTTTCTATGGATCTTTCTAGCCATTCTTAACTCTTTGAAAGTGCGGACTTGTTTCTCGATTAAAATGCTTCATTTACGTATGTGATCGTTAAATTCAAAAACTTGTTAAAAATGTGTATTAGTGTTTTTTTTACTCCATGAGCTTTTTTCTTGATAAAAAATGTATTTTCACCTCTTAGCCAGAAACTCAAGAAACTCAAGTATTGTAGATAATCTCTGCTAAAACAGTTCAAACGCAAGCAGGGGAAGGCTACCAGAACTTCCTTTCATGAGCTTGACTTTTTCTTAGATAAACATGCAATCTATCAAACTATGTTGTCCGTGTTTAAAAAAAGTGTTCCAAAAAATATCAAACTATGTTGCCCAACGGTTCCAAACGTAACTTATTTAATTTCTATTAAGTGTATATAATATAGTTTCGAATTAAAATATGGTACACTACGCTCGAAGATGATCTCATTTGCTAATAAAAATCTATCTGATCTTTATTTAAGAAATACTAGATTTTGACCCGCGCTTTTGAAGCGCGGAATATTTTACGATGAAAAATTTTACTAATAACTTAACAAATATTTTGGTAATTTTTAAAGAATGTGTATTTAAAATATTTTTGTATTTAAATCAGTATTTTTAAATTCAACCCGATTATGATTATACCGGTTAATCCGGAGATCTGACAATTCAATTTATGTTTTTAAAATATTCATATTAAAAAATCACTAAAACCCGAGACTAACCGATTGAACTGATGGATGACCGATATGTAATCTAATTGGATTTAAATTGTAAAAGTTTCATAATTTGTAATCTTATAATCGAAATTTTAAAGTTCACTATTTTGCAATTTATGAAATTATGACGTTTCTACAAAATTTTAAAGAGAAAATGATAGATATAAAATAATTAAGATTAATTATTGTATTATTTGGAAACATTGATAGTAGTATAAAAAATATATTGTTTAGAAACATTGATAGTAGTGTAAAGAAATAAGTATATTGTTTGGAAACATTGATAGTATTATAAAGAAATAATTATATTGTTTGGAAACATGGATAGTATTATAAAGAAAAGAATATTAATGATTTAATGTATGTTTAACTATAAAATATAAATGTGTATTTAATTTAAAAACTTACAAAATAAATGTTAGGTCCAACAGAATGTTTCTGTTTTAATAAGATAGATACTTTAAAATCCGCAACTTCTAGGTAATGCGTTTGTTAAACAGATTACTATCATCCGAGCTTACTAGGCCGAACTAAAACTTTTACATATACCTAGAATCGACCAAGTGGATGAAACTCACTGGGTCAAATAGTTTTGAGATAAAGACAGAGTTAGTTGGTTCGAAGATCTGGTCCAAGCCTCCATCATCGTCAGTCCCCTCAGTAATATAGAGTCAAGGACCTTAAACTGGACCTAACGAATTTACATCGAGAAAATATCTATCAGAAACATGTTGACATTACACAATAGAACCTTAAACATACCTACCAGCCCTATCCCGACGAGTAACTTTTTTGTGTGTGTTTTAGGGCATCTCCAACCCCATATTATTTTTTTTCTTCAAAATGGAATAAAAATGATTATGAAGTAAAGAATGCTCCAACTCCACTATATTCCATATTCCATAATGAAATTTACTTCATAAATGGAGTAATCTATTTTTTGTTTGTTCATTACTCCATTATGGAATAAGAAATAGAGTATGATTGGAACATTTTTATTCTATAATCACTTTTACTCTATTTTAAAGGGAAAAATGGAGTTTTACAATAGAGTGAAAAATGCAGTCATGAACAAATAAGAAAATATTACTTGAAGTAAGAACATCTCCAATATATTACTATATCTTCAATTCTAAAATGAAATAACTCCAAAATGGAGTCAAGTTTTACTCCAATATTAGAAATATTCAATTTTCTACTCCAAAATTGAATATTTCTAATATTGGAGTAAAACTTGACTCCATTTTGGAGTTATTTCATTTTAGAATTGAAGATATAGTAATATATTGGAGATGTTCTTACTTCAAGTAATATTATTATGTTTTATCAATACTATTAAAACATGAACATAACCTATTGATATAGGTGTAGTCAACTATTTTAATACAATTATTAAAACATCTTATTAATTATTTAAAAGAAATATAATACAAAAACACAAATATGGTTAAACAATACAAATATAAAAATTAAATTTTCAAATAAATAAATAAATAAAAAAATCCCCCCTTTTAAGGGTGGGTCATAATCTAATATAATTTAAAATTAGTAATATCACCTTTCATTTATACTATTTGCAAAGCACTCCATTTTCAGTTTGTAACAATTCTATTAAATACAATATTAACCAAATTAAAGTTTATTAGATAAATAAAATTACTCGATAAATTTTAAAAAGAAAAAATATTATTACGTTACATAGTTAAAAAGAATAATACATCAACTTAAATTATTCATTAGAGTTAGTATAATTTCCCCCACAAATTGTCAACTAATGCATTTCGAAGTAAAAATGAGCTTTTTATCTTTGATTTTTCTGAATAAATCTGGAGGTGGTTTACTGGATATTATCTTTGTAAATTTAATTTTATGTTATTTCTTTTATATGGTGCTTATCTTTTATGTTTATATGTATGATCTTTTATGTTTCAAATTCAGTCTTGTTTATATCTTTTCCACTTTACATTGTAGCCATCAAATTGGATTCCATTTCCTAGCTTGTTAGAGCAAGAAACGAACTTATACTCTCTAATCAATTACAGTAAGTATTAAAACAAAAGGCAAGAGCCAAAACAACTTATCTAAGTATTAATTTGCAAAAAGAGTTAACTGGTAATCAGCTGAGCAGTGACTGCAGTGAAGTACTGAAGAAAGGTGTCAGGGTCATAGAATTAAATCTTTGGCCAAAATCTGATGCAGATGGTATCTATGCCATTAATGGAAGGTAAGTGCAATGGAATTTGATTGGATTCGTTTCCTAAGATTTTAATTTTAGCTATTAATCATTCCAATGAATCATGTGGTTTGTTGTTCTGTATTGGATCATTAACAGTTCCTTTATTTGGTAGAAATTGTTCCACGGATAGGTCGGTTTCAACCATAACTCGCTCACTGAAATTGTTCAATTGGTAAACCTAGTTTCTAGGTCGGTTTCAACCATAACTCGCTATATCCTAACAAAACCAACCAAAAAAGAAAGAAGAAAAAATAAAAATGCTTTGATTATTAACCAATGGTACAAAGAAAGCTACAGAAAATCACATGAAACCATGAATGTGTAACAGATATTTATCTTTTAAAAGGAATCTCTACCATAAAATATAAACAATAATAGGAATGGTAGCTTATGTGCCTTCCTTCTCCTCACGTTTTTCACTGCTAAAATACTGATCCAACCCAGTCCTTCGCCTTTTTCTATGGACCAAAGAGTTTCTGATATATAAATATTTCCACTAGTTTCTAAGGGTTCCAGCACGAAGGTGGTATGCCTTGCTTCTCAAACCATTCAGGCATGTGGAACCGATCATAAAGTGTCGGTCTTACATCTTCTTCCTCTGAAAGTTGCTTGAGAAGTGGAAGTATAACATCCAAAAGCTTCATGTGTTGATAATTTTCGATTAGTCCCGAGAATGATTAACAACAATCTAAAAGGTTATAGATGCATGAGAGGAGAGAATTAAAAACTAATATAAGACCTGAGTGTCATTTGGCTGCCCTGCGGAAAACGCAACACATGGAATCCCATTCGATGGTTGCAATAAGAAGCTGAAAGGATTGTTGTCAACAATCACTGTCCTTGACATGTTCTTTGATGTGCTTAACAAATCCTTCACGTGATCTCGGTATTGCCTGATTCGAAATCGAAAAACAATATACAAAAACCTCAGATAACCTAACCACAAACCGGTTCGCGAAAGCATAAAAACAGAGCAAGTAAACCTTAGTTCAGTATTAACTTACGTGCTGACAGTTGAAGGTCGGTAAAGTCGGTTGGTGAGTACTTTCCTGGTATCTATCCTGTCCACAAGTGGTCTCGCATACCCTGCAAGAAACAAACATGAATGTTCAACTCATATATTGAGTAATGCATGCATTTGAAATCAAAAAAGAGACCTTCAAGACCAGCGGTAAAGAGAACAAGATCTGCAAAGTGGCTAAGTTGCTCTAAGAAGTCGTGCAGTCCTGGACGTTCAAAGACAGTGACGTAATTGATCTTAGGTTTCCCATTAACTTCCTTCAAGACAAAAAGAGTGGGTCACAAAACGGTGGTAACTCTAACAAAAGAAGAAGACAAGTTGGTGGGAGGAAGGAAGCAAGAACCTTGTCAGATGAGAAACACTCCAACTCGAACCAGTTTAATCCAGCGTCAATGGCTTGATTACGCAAAGCAGGAGGTAGAGTAGAAGTCTCATATGCACAGACTAACGTCTCGTCCAAGTCAAGAACTACCTACAACTCTCTTTGTTGGTTACTCTTTAAACAATAACCAATAAGCTACTAATAGGCAAAGCTTAGATAAGAGTATCAAAATCTATTATTAATTGTCAATAAAGAAAAATCAAAGAAACTGTAGAGATGAGTTTGAGCAATTGATAAGAGGAGGAAGCATACCTTGAGTCTCTGGCTGTGTTGGACTTGGATTGAGGACGACTCGATTTCCACGGAGGTGGGAGAATCCGACGCCGTTTCGAGCAGTTCGATGTTCCGTAAGGGTTTGAAACCATCGGCGGCGGCGGAGGAAGAGAGGAGGGGATGGTATCCGACGGCGCGGAGGATCTGGAGGAAGATCTGGTAGAAGAAGGCGAGGCAGTTCACCAGAGTCTTCCACAGTTGAAGCGACCGACGAGAGTAAACAACTTCCGCCTGAGTCAACTCAGCCATGAAGAAGAAAGGAAGCTTTTAGGTTTCCTCTTCTTCTTCCTTCCTTCCTTCCTTTGATTTTGTTCCTCTCTTCTTTCTCTCCAATGTTGTTTTTTTTTTTTTAATTTTTTTAATTAGATAGAGAGAGAGAGAGAGAGAGAGAGAGAGGTGTATGTTATGTATGTGTCTATGGCGATGGTTTGATGAGAGAAGTTTGAAAAGGACATTTAATGATACGATGCACGCGCCCCACTTGCCCATTTTGGAACTCTTTATAATCCTTTTTTTTTGTTCAATAATATTCATTGTTACTTACTAGTATAAGAGTATGATTTAGAAATTTATATAAAATTTGTAAGTTTAATAATATATCAATTGAATTTTAGTTACTATCTACAAATTCTTATATTTCTTTTGAATTTATATCTTTATATTTTAGATTTTTCTAAATTTATTAAGTTATTGTGAAATCATCAATAAATTCATATAACTTAATCATATCAAATATTTTTAGGGATAATTTGAAAAATACACTAAAAATAGTTTCAAATTTGAAAATTATACTTTCTTTTTATGTTTTTGAATAGTACACTTTATTAAATGTGAAAAAGACATTTTTAACCTGATTAAAATTTCAGTAATTACAATATACATTTGAAATTAATAATGACAACATTATAGTTCTATATGTTTAAGATAAATTCAAATAACAGACATATATCGTTTTTTTTTTAATTTCTCGTGCATAGTTTTTAAAAGCTAAAGAAAGCGTATGTCATTAGAGACTAATATTTCAGAACAGTTTGAAACCTGAAACACATCATTATCACTTCACTTGTTCAAGAAGAGAGAGTACAACACCTAACACATTATCTTGTAGTGAGTTATCATCATTGAAAACGGAGGACTAAAAGTGGAAATTCGGGATATCTTTGGAACTGAATCTACGATTCTTCTTATATATTCACCGTACACGAGCCAAAACAACCAACCAAAAGACTTTATCTCACTGTCTATGCAACGTTTCTCTTACTTTCTAGAATTATATACCAAAACCATTGTTCACGTTAACCGTCTGTCTCATTCCTGAATTAATGTTGTCATCAGACATTATAGTGTATCCATCGATGGAATATGTATTAGAGTGCATGCATGATTGAATCAAGTTTTGACAGTGTCTCTTAAGTGGATACACTATAGGAGAATTTGGAAAGGCGAGCAGATCTTTCAGCATAAGAACACGGAGTAACAAATTGTTAAAGAGATCAAAAGAAGTCAGGATCTCCTAAGAGAAGTGACTAGCCTAAAGTAGGAGAGGATTTCAATAATGTCCTATAAAAAGTAAACAAAACCAAATCCCTTATAAGGTCTCTAATGGAGAAGGTAAACATATGTTTTTTCAAAAAAAGAACATAAACATATGCTGGGTGAAATCACGGAAAAGAAAAAAAAATCGAATTACACTAGAAGGGATGGGTGATAACAAATCTCTGAATGAAAAGGAGAATAAAGATGAAACTAGAAAAAAGAAAAGAGAAAGAAAGTTCTTGAAAAATGGAGAACAAAATCTCAAAGAGAAGAACATGAGATCAACGACTTTCACTTGTCCTTTTTTCAAAATAAAATAAAATATTTAGGTATATTAAAAATATATTGTGTAGATATTATAGATATTACTATGTTTTAAAACTTATTCTTGTTGAAACTATTATTTAATTATAATGACACAATGTTGATAATATAATATTGAATATTCAGAATGGTCATTTTAGTAAATTCATATATACAAAAGTGTATTTTTCAAAAAAAAATTATATAATGGTGTAATTTTCAAAATAAAATCTTAAGTCAAGGTATTTCTCCAAATTTTCCCATTTTTTAATATAAAAAGTCAAATCATATTCTAATAATGTACATAATTTATCTTAGATTTCTAAATCTTAATAAACAATAACTCAATTGAATTTTTATTTAGTAATTAAAAAAAATTAAAGTACTTTTCTTCTTAACTATCATCTTGATTCAAACACACATATCCAAAATATAATTTTATGAAATACTTTGGAGTAATATAACAAACATTTTCAAATTATATTTGTGTGCTTTGAAAAACACATATATTATATATATATATATATATATATAAATTTGTGTTATTTAACATTTTTGTCATATAAAGAATGTCATTTTAAAAATTTAATACAATTTATATTTATTTTAAGTTTAATATTAATTATATATATATATATATATATTTATCTTATAAATAAGTTATTTATTTAAAATAATATTAACTAAATAAGTATAATTAATAAGAAAATAATGTATTTTAACAATTGTTAAAATTTGTATGTATATGAAAATAACATTTTTTTCCTGAAACAGACTGAGTATAAATTATGTTTCAGAAGCTAATAACGTTGATGAAAAAGTTTATATATCCAGTTTTATTAGCTTCTCATCGTTTCAAAGGTTACTCAAATCCATTTATACTTTATTTGAAATATTTGTAACCTAAAATAATCAGTTCGTAGACAAATATAGCCAATAGGAAAAATAGAGATTTCATTTTGTCCTTTTCTCCATGTACACTTTTCCTTTAACATGACTTTTCCGGTTTGGTCTGATTTAAATTCGGGTCAACTCCCATTTTGCTTACAAACCATTTCAAAATTTCGCGTATTTAGGGGGAAAGAATTGAACCAACTTGAGATGTTTGATTTAATTTTGTAAAGGGTCCCAATCTGTCAAACTTGACTAATTCAAACCATCCACGAAACAAGAATTTCTATCGCATTTGCTGAACTGAATTTGACCCATTCATTGCTAGTATGTAGTAGTGACACACGCGCACAAACACACACGAGAACATACTTGCAACTTATAATGTTCAGTCGCTCTCTCTCTCTCTAATCCCAAATCTACAATGATCATTTCAGACAGAAAAAGACATATTTGTCTTATCTCTGAACCGGGTTTATGGAAGCTTATTTCATATTTTTCAAAATGAATTAACAAGATATAGTTTGGTTAGTTTGTGATTCATCCTTATGGTTGATGGGTGATGAAGTAGTAGCTTATCTGTGATCTTATAAAGCCCTCTGCAGCACCGGTCCAAACATTGTTAAAAAATTTAATGACCCTAAGCCAAAATGAAAAAAAAAAAGAAGTTATGTTTCATGTAAGAAATATTATTCTATTTAAGTGTATAATGAAAAAAAATATACATTATTGTACCCCAATCGGTCTCTTAGGTAGCTTCCGCTTCCGTGAAAAAAAAAAAAAAAGGTAGCTTCCGCTACGGACCGGCACTGACCTTCCGGTTGATGCATATAGAAAACTGGTAGTCAAGGGACAAGTATAGGTCTAGACATGTATAGGCCCGGCCGTGAAAAACCAAAAAAAAAAGAGCAGGAAGCTCAACAGAAAAAAGAAATGGCAACAAGATTCGAACCTACTACTTTTAATTAATTTACCAGCTAGCCTAACCATTTGAGCTACTTAGAACGTGTAAAAAATGGCCGAAAATTATATATATGTTATAAGAGGCCGGAAGCTGATGCTTCCATTGCTTCTGATAGGCTTGAACATTTTAACCTGGATCCAAAAATCCGAACCGGAACCGAAACTGATCCAAAAATTTATAAGTATTTATTGGATCCAAAAATTTTCTACCCGAAAAAACTGGACCCGAAATAAACGGTCCGAATAGATCCTGACCCGAAAAGAATCGACCCAGATAAATCCGACCCGATAAGAACCAATTTATACACGAATTAAAAACATGAATATCCAAAACTATATTTTGTTGTGTTCTATTTTCTATATTTTATTTCATGTTTTAGTTGGAATATTTTTGTTAACAATCTTTGTTATTATTTTTGTAACATTTTATAATATGAAAGTTTAAATGTAAAATTTAGAATTTAAAAATGTTTTATTTTTATTTTAATTTTAATAGTTTATCTTAAGTTATTTTGTAAAATTTTAAATATACTTGACATATTTTGACTAAATTTGATGGAATTTGTGTGTTTCTTGTCTTTTAGATCCTAAATACTTGAACCCGATCCGGACCCGGTATGAGCCAAAAAAATTATGGATATTTTACAAATATTTTAATTATAGACCTGAACCAATCCGGATCCGAAAAGAACCGACTCAAACCCGGACCAGCAATTTAAAAGTACCGATTGGATCCAAATATCTAAGATCCGAAAGATCCGGATCCAAAAGAAACCGGTCCGAACCCGACCGAATGCCTATGCCTATGCCTAGCTTCTGCCCATAGCCAGTACTAGACATGTATGAAGGAACCAACATAAACTGCCCACCTGGTGGTTCACTGATCAGTTCAGGAACTCTTTTGAGATCTAATTCAAATAGTGAGTAAGCCACCACCAGAAGATGAATTAATGTAACTTCACGTCGCATGAGAAGTTGGGAACTATGTTCGTGGTCCAACGCAGCTAATATAGTGAATTATCAACTTAGGAGAACTTCTCTTGTTATTATTTTCTATAAATGAAAAAGAAAAAACTAATTTATTTCAATAGTAATTAGAGTAAACAGTCATTTAAATACCAAACTTATTCATTTTTGCCAAAAGAAATACAAACTCTTCACTAATTCTAATAAATATCAAACTTACATTGACCGAGAAATTTTAGTATTATTTTTTGTCAATATATATTTTCAACATGTATTGTCTTGTATATGACATCAATTAGCTCTCTGGACTACTTAAACCAACAATTTTTCCATCCAGACTTCTTGTCACATCAATTGTTTCCCTAAACAAATAAATTGATCAATACTCCGATATATTATTAACCCGAGATCGCCTCTTCTTTTTGGGTTAAACAAAAATGGGGGTCAGGGCTCATCGCCATTGACGGAGTTGAATTGAGTGTCTAGGATTCATCGGCATCGATTTATGAAATTGTAGTAGAGAATCTAGGGTTCTTGAAGGATTTATGGACGACAATTAAGAACATGGAGAAGATTCAGTTCGTGTTTTCACACTGCGACAATGGAGGTTCATATTTTCAAGCAGCCCCCGCCCCCTCCACATTGAATCTTTTGGGCTTAAATTATTAAATTATTATAATCAACTCTGTTTTGGGCTTTTAGAGCATCTGTATTGGTGGGACTTGAGTGCAAGTCCCTTATCTTTGTTTTTTTTTTTCTGGTCAGATTGATACAAGGGTCATCCCTTAATTAAGGGCTTTTCCCCATTTCTTCCTCCTTGGTCTTAGAGTTTTGTGGTCCATTCCCCCTTAAAGGATGCCTTAAGGGATGACCAATAATGATGGTCTTAGAGCATTTCTAATGTAAAATTCCATTTTTTCCTCCAAAATGGAGTAAAAGTGAATATGGAGTAAAATTGCTCTAACCCTACTCCATTTTTTACTCCATAATGGAGTCATGAACAAACAAAAAATAGATTACTCCATTTATGGAGTAAACTTCAAAATAGAATGAGATATGGAATTGGGTTAGAACATATGTTACTCCATACTCACTTTTACTCTAAATGAAATTGGTGCTCATAGTGACCTCATCTTCGGCTTTTAATTTGTCAATTATGGACGATCAACACCAACACTTCCAACAAAGAAATATGGTAATGAGACCAGTGAAATAGTATTTATCCAAGAAAGAAGAGACTAGTGAAGTAGTTTGTTCAAAGTTGAAACCACTTAAGCGTGCAGGTTCTACAAGTGGAATGCACAATTAACAGAAAAAGTGTCGTTGATTGTGTGTTAAACGGATTGGATTATTTTTAATGGGCTTTCAAAACAGGCTTCATGTTGTTAACGTCGCTTATCCCCTATATATTAAATTGCGAAACATTTGAAAAATTGTAACCACAATTTTGTAATAATTAAAAAAAGACTCTAATGCTTAGGTATCACTCAATTAGATAGTCAATTACATTCAATTGAAAAATAAGTAGGTCCATATTCGATTTTTATATGTTGATAGATATATTCGTTGGTCAAACTATATGATATGATGATATGATATGATATTTATAATAGAAGCATTTATGATTGTTCCGCTAGATATAATTACTATTTTATTTTATTTCCTTAAATAAAACCTACGGAATTACCATAATGACTAATATATATATATGACAATTAATGTTTCTAATAATAAAGATTTGATAACAATTTATATCTCCTCCATCATTTTTTGTTTCATTTTATATAATTAAAATAAATTAAATAATCCAATTAGCTATAAAATTAAAATTTAGTTTTTTCGTATATGTTATATTTTGAATTTTTAAAAATGAAAATAATGACTAAAACTATTAAAATTATTATGTTAAAAATTAATGATCAATGGTTTAACATTTTTATTATAAAAAGATACACATGATTTTAAACCCACATTCAATTTTTATATGTCGCTAGATACATTCGATTTTTATATGTCGCTAGATACATTCTTTGGTCAAACTATATGATATGATATGATATTTACGATAGAAGCATTTATGATTGTTCCGCTAGATGTACAAAAACAATCTCGCACTTTCCTTAAATAAAAGCTATGAAATTTTTTTTTTTTGTAAATTATAAAAGCTATGAAATTACCTAATATAATTAATGTATATATGAAAATTAATTATTATGAATAGTGAATATTTGATAGCAATTTTTGTATCTTAGTTTTTTTTTTTTTTCTATTACTAAAAGATATTAAAAATCACATTAACTATATAATAAAAACATTTAGATTTTTTCTTATATGTTATTTTTTGAATTTTTCAAAACGTTTATAAATTATTAGAAATTTGAATATATCACTTTGAAAATTTTGTGATCAATAGCTTAATTTGTTTTGTTATAATAAGATACAAATAATTATAAAATTGTATTAACATGAATTTTTATTTTATAAATATTCAAATTAAATAATATATATTGGATGTATCAATTTTATTCGTTCAGTTGAAAGCTTTCAAAACTTTGTGGAAGACTAAAGTCAAAGTAATTCAATTTTGGAAATAAGAAGATGATGGTTCTAAAATCATTAAAATAGTTCTCAATGATGTGAAAGTTAAATATTAAAAAATTGTAAAACATGTTTTTGTAATAAAAATGACTTATTGACCATATTACAGTTTTTATAGATATAAACATGGTGATAAAAAATTTAAGCCCAAATTGATCAGACTCATCATAAATTCAAAATAGATTTTAGTACATAATTACAATTACAAATGTTCAGCCCAACATATCTCATATATAGTATACAGTATAACATCTTTAAATTAATAATCAATAAATTAATACACACTAAAAATCTATATAAATTAATATAATTTAATAATCCCAAATTGAGTTTTTGGTTCAATTAGTATATCGATAAATTAATAATCTCTATAAATTAATAAAAATTTATAATTTTGGTGTAGTCCCAAAATTATTAATTTATAGAGGTTTCATTGTATATATATATTAAAGGAGAAACATTTTAAGAAATTTATTCACACTATAATGGAATGTGGCAGTCTCACAATTATTTAAGAATGAACATTCACACTCTAATAAATTTTTTCACACTCTACATAAATGTGTTCAAACTATGTATTTTATGTTTTATTTTTAATATAAAATTCACATGTAAGGTTCCAAAAAATATGAATTTAAAATCCAATTCTACGATAGGATATTAATATATGATAAAAAAACAATCCAAAACCAACTAATATTCAAATTAGGGCTGTTCAATATGCTAAACCGAAGAGTATCGAACCGAACAGAAATAGATAATATGGTTTTGTTTTGGTATATACCGTCGTAACCAAATGGATGTAATTTTATAAAAACCGTAGGATTTGGATATGGTTTGATTTATAACCGATTAAACTGAAACATGTAAATATGTATATATTTATAACGACGCATGAATATCTATTTGTTATATGAGTTGAACCATAATTATAATTTGTAAATCACTTGAATCACTTGAATTATAATTAAGTAACAATTTACTGCAACTGAGGCTTCTTATTTTCTTAGTCTTTCTTTTTCGATATTTTTGCTTTATTTTAACAATAACTAAATTGAAGTAAAGATTATAAATTTGATCAACAATTAGTTGAAATTCTTTACAACTTTTTTTTATCTTTAAACAAACAGAACTGTGTTCAATCGAAAACATATTAATTTGATGAACACTAAATTTGGAAGAATATAAAAGCTTTTATTTCATGCTTCAGTTTTGTCTTTTATTTTTATTTTCAAAATTTAGAGCTTTGATATTAATTCTAGATTTGATTATTTTATTAGATGATAGAAGCATTTTTTGTTTTTTATTATTTTATTTAAATATATAATTTTTTTTTAATAAATGACTTTTTGACAACATGACTCTAAAATTCGTATAATATATAATATAATCTCAAACTAAATAATTATTTTTTTGGTATAAAACCGAATAAACTGAAAACCGACGGTATATAAGCCAAATCGAACCGAAGTAAATATGGATTTAAAATAGTAGTTATATTTTACTAACCGAAATACAGTAAAAACCGAACATAACCGAAACCAACCCGATATCCGGATTGAACACTCCTAATCTAAATGAAACCAAACTATTGTTTCATTCTCCAAAACATAATAAAAATAACAACTTCATCCCGCGCAAAACGCGGATCTTATCCTAGTTTTGTGTTAAACGGAGTGGATTATTTTTTAACAGGCTGTCAAAACAGGCGTTATGTTGTTAACTACCCATTTAACCGTTTTAAAGAAAGAGTTTCAGCCCTTGAACATTCAGTTCTCTTTAGTATCCAAACAACAATTACTAAAAAGCATTTACAATATTATTTAGAATATGTAAATATTCTTCAAATGCTCTTATTCAATGTTTTCATATGAAGTTTTCGGTATAGTATTTACATTTATAATATATAAATTTTAAAATAATTGAATTATAATTAATCTATTTTGTTTAATAATATCACAAAACTCTATCAGGATCCAAAAATAAATTTTTAATTTTAAAAATTAAAAATAAATTTTTAATTTTAAAAATTAAAATTAAAATAAATTAGTATACTTAAAAATGATAATAATAATTTATATTTAAAATATAAATTTAATATATTCACTTAAATATGATTTATTATGAGAATAAAAATATAAAATTATATATCATATACTCATTTTTAATATTTTATATATGAATCAATGTACTACTATACCATCATTTTGTTAAATAGATTTATGAGAATATATTGATTTTATACCATAAAACTTTGGGGAAATTTCATAACTACACTTTGTGTAGTACCACAATTCAACAATACCATTAATAAAGAAACATTTTCACAAATACACTTTTCATTAATGTGAAAAAGACTAAATTAACTTTAACTCATCTTCAACCTAATGTCTCCGTTGAGCTTTCGCCGTCGAGATTTCATAGTTTCATCGTCGTTTTCATCTAGACCAGTGATCTTCACATTCTCCTCGATTTTCTTCACTCCCTCTTATAATTTCAAAAGCGAACGGATCTTCACATCGCTCATCTTGAAATAGCGTCGGTGTTCCTGTATAACGTGGTGGGAGATCTGACGGTGGGGAAGCCAAAGATGGTCGAGTTCTACGGGATGGGGATGGAGACGGTGGAATCAGCGATTCATGCTATCGAAGAGTCAACGAAGTGCGGAATCCCGGTTTGGAGGAAGAGATCATCGATTCCTCCTCATGTGGTGGAGAACAGTGAGATGAGGCAGCAGAGGTTCGTGGGGATATTGAGTTCGCTTGATATTAGGCAGCAGAGGCTTGTGTCTCAAATTACCAACCTTGGTTAGCAAAATGAAGTATAGAACGTTTTCTTGTGCTCTGTGTTTTTAATATCAATGTATCATAGAGAGCATGGATTGTATAAGCCTAAACGAGACTTTCAAGTGTTTTTCTAANGCCTAAACGAGAGTTTCAAGTGTTTTTCTAAAAAAAAATTAAGTGTATGTAGGGAGCAGGAAATGTAAAACCTGGAAGATGCATATTAATTATTTCAGACGCTGTAGAAAGTCATCCTCATTTGCATTTCAGATTTTGTGTCTATGGAGTTGACTGTAGTTTAATTTGTTAAACATCTCACTTTTTTCCACTTGAAAGGGTCACAAAGTTGTTATGACTTGTGCAGGTTACATCTATCTACTGCCCAATTTTTGATCTTCTATAAGTAGACAACGGTGAATAGTTCTTTATGCCTATCCAAGATAGAGTTTTCCTGTATATTTTCATCCTTGTTCTTCCTTTCTTGTGTGTATTGACCAGGTGGATCTGCCATGTTTACTTGAGCGTGCAGAAGCTTTTGAGTTGTCTCATATTTGACCTCTTGTGTTAGACTTCAAAATCACATACATCCTATCATATAGAATATATACTTCCTCTTTGCAGGCTAAGAATTTATAAATAATTTATAAGGTTTAGAAAACAATTAATAAGACTTTATAAGAGTTTATAAAATCAGTGTATAAAGCTTTCTAAATATATTATTAAAGTATAGTTCATTTATAAGAGTTTATAAAATCAGCATATAAAGCTTTATAAGGATTATAAATAATTTATAAATGTTTATAAACCATTTATGAAAATTTAGAATCATTTATAATCCTTTATCAATAGTTTATATATATATTTCAAAGCCCTTCAGGTTGATGAACTAAATAGTTCATCTTCTGATTCAGAGTTCAATAAAAAGAATATTTATGTTCTTACAAAAGATCAAGAATTACAACTCGAGATACTAAATTCCATTACTGATCCAAACCTAAAAGAAAATTCCTTGAAAAAATCCTTTCTTCTTTAAACGAGAAAGATGTAAAAAACATAGAGAGTTCTCAAAATTCCCATGTTCCAACTTCTTCCAAAACCTCTTATGATCTAACCACCATTCTTAACAAAAGAAAGAAAAATAGCTCAAAAACAACGATACAAGATCTTAGGATTGAAATCAAAGAAGTAAAAAATGATCTAAAAATTCTCAAAGAAAGACAAAAACGAGATTCTGAGTATTTTCACTCAATTATATCTTCTACAAGAGGTCATCATGATTCTAGTTCAGAAGAACAAGAAAATGATAGCTTAAACAATGAAGCTGAAAATCTCAAAGAACAAATCCAATCTGTGGATATGGCCCCAAATGATTTCCTTTTCGTTCTAAGAGAAATAACTTCGCGAAAATATAAAATTAGAGTTACCATTGTTTTCTCTGAAAAATACAAAATTGATACAATTGCTTTATTCGATACTGGTGCAGATCTTAATTGCATCAAAACTGGGCTTGTTCCCAAATGTTTTCATCTAGAAACCCGAGAAAAAACTATCTGCTGCAAATAATTCTAAACTTCGTATAACATCTAAAACAGAGGCTTCAATATTAAAAGAAAATATCCTTATTAAAACTGCATTTGTTCTCACAGATGATATATATCAAAATGTTATTTTAGGAACACCATTTATTAATTTGATTACACCATATAAAGTTATGGATGATGCAATTTCATTTAAGCATCAATTATCCTTTCAATTTTTAGAAACGCCAAAGAAGCGAAGTCTAAATCTAATAAAAGCTTGTTCAATACAAGAAAACTTTGTAAACTCTTTAATCCATAGTAAAACCTTCCACTTGGAAAATTTAAAATCAGAAACATTACTCCAGAAAACTTTGGAAAATATTGTAAGGCTCGATTGTAAGGCTCTGATACCATTAGGAGTCGGAATAAGAGAAAGCAAAAGCATATTTAAATATCATATGAAATAAAACGTAGATTAAGACATATGTAAGATATAATCTAAACAAAATAAAAATAACAAAACAGAAACAGAAATATGGGCGGTTAGACCAGCCACTTAAACACAAAACAAAAGATTAAAAAGCATAAAATGAAACAAGAAGTATTGAAATCTTATTTATTAAAACTTACTTAAAAGGAGATTGAAGCAATGTTCTCGATTACAAGGATGAGAGAGGATGAAAGAGAGGATATGAGTGAAAGAAAAAGAGAATGAGAGAATGAGAACCTGCTCTACAACTGAAGCAAAGACTCCTTTATATAGGAGTTTACAAGGGTGCAGTTATACATAAAATTTTAGATTTTAAAATAAAAGTGGCATATATGGATAATATCACTAGCAAAATCTAGCTCCATTAAGCTCCATAATTGCTTGCTGTCTGCTGGAAGTGGACCTTGGTCTTCATGGCTACAAGAGATAGCACTTATTGATGTTTTGGATTTTTCTCGGGTATTCCGACAAGAGATCGTAGAGAATATTTGTAACAATGTGATCGTATCTGACAGATTCGTAACAAATATTTTTCTTGATTTTGAGGAGATTTGTATTTCTTAAGGAGAGAGATCAGACTCTACTGTTGCCGAATATTTCTTCATCGATATCCGGTACTTGAGATCCTGAATTGCTTCCTGTAGTATGAGAGATTTGATCGGACATTGACGGTAGAAATTGTAAGGAGATCGCCTTAATTTCTTCTTCAGATTTTGCACCTGCCAACATGGCTAACATTTTGGATTTTTGAGCCAGGAAAATGGTTGTTTCTGGTGTTTGGTTTGGTGTTTGGTTAAGTGTTTGGATTTTTGAGTTTTGTTCCTTTATCCAGGTAAGGATATTTGACGGATAAAGATTCGAGGGAATTTCATATCTATCCCACCACTTGACTCTGAATTTTCTTTGGATAATAGGGATTGGGTCTGAAGTAAATTCAAGGGTCCATGAAAAAACCAGGGAAAATGAAATTTAGAGTGAAAAAGGGCTAATGGTGGAAATTTTTTTCTTCTTCAGACGGAATGAAATTTGTCTTGAAGATCTGGAATGATTTTTGGATATTGGGTTTAAATATTTCTGTGACAGAACCAAAGTAGTTCCACCATGGCATGAACCAATACGGAGATTTGGATAAGTTACAAGTGGTGTCAAAGAAGATCAACCACGTGTGTTTGTATCTAGGAGATTGGATTAAAAAAGAATTGTACCATGCCTGACAATAATCCCAGTAGTTAAAAGGGACATTGTAACAAAGGAGATTTCTAAGATCTTCTGGAAAGTTTAGATTCTCGTTAAGACCATATTCCCAATCACTTGGTGCAATGATTTTATGGATTTTGAAGGTGGAATAAGCGGCATCAGTGTGATTTTTGTTTAGATAAAAGGGTTTGAAGGACACTGAATCCGTAATTTCCAAAATGGTTTGAAAGAATAACACAGTTTTATCTGTATTATGAGGTTTGAAGAAATTATTTTTCCCAAAATATTTTTCGAGCGTTAAAAATGGATCATTGTTTACAAAAAAACATTTTTCAATATTTATAATATTTTGATAGATATGTTTTTCGAAATATTCAGAGGGAATGTTTTGGGAAATCTCCTTCAAAATAATATGTGAATTATTTGAAGGTTTTGAAATAATTTTAGAGGTCTGGTTTTCTCTTAAAATCATTTTTTAAGGGACCTCATTAGATTTTGAAATAGCTTGAGAAGGAAAATTTTTGGAAGATTCTCCGGACTCTTGTTTCGTAAAACTGAGCTCGAAAGCCTTTTGTAATTGTAACATTTGGTTCATGATAGCTTCTGGTGTTTGAGGGGATTTTGGGGTGGCTGATATTTCTTCTTTTTAACACTCTTTTTTGTAACTGAGATCCAGGGTTCGATTTTTGGGTGAGTAGTTTTTGGTTGGGGTATTTCAGAGATTGGTTCCAAGGGAATTCCTTTGCCTTTGTCAATTATCTTCTTCGGAGGCATTGTACCTGTTTTGAAGAAATTCTCGCGTCAAGAAATATGGGACAAAGTTTGAATCTCCTTTTATAAATTCAATCTCAAAATCGAAAATACTCAAAATCGCTTGCCACCTTGCAAAAATCTGTTTTGAGGCAAGGTTTTTTACATCTTTTTTGTAAAACATCTTTAGCACTTTTGCAATCAATTCTTAAAAGAAATTTTTTGTTTAAGAGATCACTTTGAAACTTTTGAATACATAAAACTATACTTAAAATTTCTTTTTTGATAGTAGAATAGTTCTTTTGGGTGTCATTCCAATGCGATGATGTAAACTGGACAATACTTTCGCGCCCATCTAAATTCTTTTGTTTAAGAATACCCCCATAGCCTACGTCTGAAGCGTCTGTTTCTACGATTTTATCTAGATCTGGATCTGCTATATGCAGACACGGGATTTCTAAGACCTGTTTTTAAATCCTTTGAACTATTTCGGTATGTTCTTTTGTCCATGGAGCTGGATTTTTCTTTAAACGATTATGTAAAGGTTTGGCTATCCTATTAATATTAGGACAAAAATCTAGAACATAATTGAGACTTCCAAGGAACCATTGTAATTGAGTTTTATCAATAATTTTGTCTTGAAATTTATTGGCAAAATCTAAAGATCTTTCAATAGGTGTTATCATACCTTGTGATATGTAGTGACCTAGAAATCTTACTTTAGTTTGAAACAGGGACATTTTTGTTTTGGAAACAACTAGACCATTTTTCCTCGCAACATAGTAGAATGTTTTGAGATTTTTGAAATGTTCATCAATAGAATTTGAAAATATTAATATATCATCAATATACACAATGCAAAATTTTGAATAGTCAGAAAATATATCATTCGTGATTCTTTGGAATTCAGAAGGTGCATTTTTTAAACCAAATGGCATTACATTCCATTGGTATTGGCCAAATGGAACAGTAAATGCTGTTTTATAACGATCATTTTCAGATATTTGAATTTGCCAAAATCCTGATTTTAGGTCAAACTTTGAAAATATATGGGTTGAATAAAGTCTTTGAAGTAAATCTTTTTTGTTTGGTATTGGATATCTAATCCATTTTAGGGCAGAGTTTAAAGGTTTGTAATTAATAACTAATCTTGGGGTTCCTCTTTCAATTTCGGAATTTTTATTCACATAAAAAGCAGCACAAGACCAAGGAGATCTTGACTTCGAAATTAGTCTTCTTTCAAGGAGATCAGATATTTCTTTTCTACAATGTTTTTCTAATTCTGAGTTCATTTGAATTGGACGGGCTTTGGTGGGAATCTCTTTTTCAAGAAAATTTTTGTCATAAGGTAAATCAACAATATGTTGTTTTCGATCCCAAAAAGCGGTTGGTAAATCTGAGCAAATTTCTTTTTCAAATAATTTATTTAAGTTGGAAATTTTTTCTTTTATTTCTTTTGAATTTAAGGTTTCCAAAGTTTTCTGGAGTAATATTTCTAATTTTAAAATTTTCAAGTGGAAGGTTTTACTATGGATTAAAGAGTTTACAAAGTTTTCTTGATTTTGAGGAGATTTGTATTTCTTGAGGAGAGAGATCAGACTCCACTGTTGCCGAATATTTCTTCATCGATATCCGGTACTTGAGATCCTGAATCGCTTCCTGTAGTATGAGAGATTTGATCGGACATTGACGGTAGAAATTGTAAGGAGATCGCCTTAATTTCTTCTTCAGATTTTGCACCTGCCAAATCTTATATATATATAACTATTTATAAAGGCTTATAAAACCATTTATAAAACATTTATAAATTTTATAAGGGTATGTGAAATTTCTAAAGCGGTGAAACCTTACTTGCTGTCCACATGTGCCTCAAAATCTGCCACGTATCATTATCTCTTTACAAAAACTTATAAGGGTTTGTAAAATTATTTGTAAAAGTATACAAATCATTAATAAAGGCATATAAAACAAGTTATAAAATCCATAAACCATTTATAAATGTTTAAAAAAGTTATGAAAGTTTATAACTAATTTATAAGGGGTATGTATACTATTAATAAGGGTTTATAAGGAGTATTTTAATTTATGAAAGCTTAAATTCAATTTATAAGGAATATTTTAAGATTTGTATAGGTTTATAAATCAACTAAAAAGTCTATAACCATTTAGAAAGCCTTATAAAACAATTTATAATGGTTTGTATAATAATTTAAAAGGGTTTATAAGGTATGTAAATAATTTATAAGGTTTTATAAAAATATTTTATAAAGTTTATACATAACTATAAAGGATTATAAAATAATTTAAAAGGGTATATAAAATTTCTGAAGCGGTGGAGCCTTACTTGCTGTCTGCATGTGCTTCAGAATCTGCCATATATCATCATCTCTTTACAAAGCTTGTACGTGTTCTTTTGTTTTATGATTTCAATATTGTGTATCAAAATGTTGGTGTTTATGAATATATAGAAACTTTTTATAATGGTCTATAAATCATTTACAAGAATATATGGTGTTTCTTTGTCACCACCAGAAACACAATGTATGAGCTCTTTTCGATATTCAATCCATTCATCACTGCTTAGTCAGAAACTCTTAGACCCTCTTTGAACATTCCAATAAGACCAAAACAATCACACATGTTGGATAAACAAATATTACAAACGTTAAGCATAATCACAACATTCTTCATGGATAAATATTTATAAGATCATATAAATTTGAGAATGCAAAATTTCATCAAAAAACTTCATCTCCCTTTCCAGAATCAAATTGATTATGAGAAATCAAGTTAAAATTAAAGACTTCTCGATCCATTCACCTCGATGTCATAGCCTTCTGTTCTAGACTGAACTGAGCAAAGTGACCACTTGAAGAATCCAGACTGCTCGATCCGTTGCCCACGACACCGGCCCTCCAGTTCACGACCCGACGAGTTCAGATAGATCGAGAAACAAAGCCTGAGCCTCTCAATCTGATGCTCTCGGCCACCAATCATCAACCTTTCAACCCGAGCCTTCTGAACCGTTCACTTGACAAATTTGTACTGTTCGATGTGAGCTCTCGGAACGACGACGCGGCTTGGACTGAGGAGATGGCGCAGTGGTTACGGCAGATGAACGGAGGACACGACCCAAGCTCAGATATGTATAACGGCCATGGTCGCAGATGAAGCTCGGTGATTGCATCAATGGAGGAGTTTGCAAGGAAGAAGATGAAGTCGTAGTCTTCGTCAAATTTTGTTAGGTTTAATTATTTAAGGATATAATGGTATTTTGATCATTAAAAATCTGGTGGTATAGTTGGTTAGTGTATAATTGAAAAGTGATATCATGAAAGTTGTATTTTTGACAATTTCTCTAAAACTTTTATAGTATATTGCTTATCATCAGGTGTACCGATAAAGCCAAATCACTTGCAATCTTGTATTGAGATTATGCTCTCTCCCTTTGTGTGTGTGCGTGCGCGCCTATACTTCAGTGAGACGGTGGTACACAAGCCATCAGAAGCTTTGCTGCATAAATGAAAAAGATACGTTTTTATATATACCTTTTGATAATAGGAAACGTGCATCAAATTATTCTACTTCAACCGATTGTTAGTGCTTTCCTTCTTGAGTCCACCACACATATATTTGGTCTATCATTCAGATTGGTTGATCACCTTATTTTCGTATTATTCAATTTGATATAAAACGTGTAATTGGTTAGTCACTCATACGAATAAAAGAAAAGAAACCAACAAATATTTTTTTTGTACGGTGACTGATGTTTGAATTTTCATAAAGTCTAGTTTTGAAGTTTTCATCAAAATAGTAGAGTTTTCTTAGATTTAATAAGAAAATACCACAAGTGTTATAGGACTCACGTGTGACTCAGGCACATCATTAGCACATGGTGAGCTTCTAGCAAAATCATTATAGAAATAAAAGGGGCGAGTACAGTACATGTGTTTCACTCACACAAACAAAATTACAAAAGGTTGGAGTTAGTTTACTTTGGCTTTGGTTCAAAGCAAAGATTCACATATTGAAGTAACAACTAAAACCGAATGGAATCGTAATAAAGTATTACAATATTTGCCAGGAAATGCAATATATACATGTAGAAGATGATGTAAATAAAATGAATTGATAATGGTTGGTACCGTATTACACCAAAAAATGGTTGGTATATACTGTGTGTTGTGAGAAGATTACTTAGCCTTTACTTTTCTCAAAGAAAAAGCTTCATGCATCATTTTGAGTTGATCATACCTGTCCTTTTTTATTTCATTTACTTTTTCAAGTGGAAAATATATGTTTATGTTTCTCTTAACGAACAAGGATACTTCACCCTCAACATGCGGTGGACGCATTGATTGTTACAGAAACGAAAGATTGGTCTGGTCTTAAAGTGGTGATTAGCCGAATTCACCAAGAGAGACCCGATTTAGATATCTCAGTGATACCCTAAACCAAAAATTATTTATCATGCATATACATCAAAATCCATAATCGAATTTCGTATGGTTACTACTGTATCTTTTCTAAAAACTTATTTTGAATACGTGAATGATGGTGAAACATGGTTTTACTGGAACTTTGCATGAAACATAAAATTCACTTTTGATCCTAATTTTGAATAGAAAGCTATATATTCAGTAAGCAGCAGGCAACATCTTAAATACATTATAATCCCATGATTAGAAAAGATAAAAGGATAGACCATAAGCTCTGGTGGTATACAAGTAGGAAATAACGTGGCCAATGAAACTGACATGAATATGCTTCCAAAAGTGTTGAAGTATAAATGCAATTAGTAAAATGATGCTTCTGCAATTATTGTTTCTATAGTCCCTTTCTTTAGGTGAGGATTGAGACAATCTTTAGAATCTTTGAATCCACTCTTCTCTCCAAACTCTACTTTCCTATAACAACAACTTCAAAATTAGAGGTGGGCAAAAAACCCAAACCGAACCGAACCGAACCAACCAAACCGTACTCTTTATGTAATCCAATTGGTTCATGTTTTACTCAACCCGAACGGTTTGGTTTGGTTTGGGTTTAAACCGAACCAAACCGAACCAAACCGATAATCCAATATATATATAGTAAAAATATATATGATATATATATGTATTAAACATATTGTAAATTTTAGTTAAAGTTTCGTTTTTCATTTTTTCATAACTTCCATATCTTTAAAAAAAATTATAAATACGATTCAAATAATACTATTATATATAAAATCATGTAGCATAAGTTTTTATATTCTCACTCTATCGTTTATGAGTTAATTATTTTTTAATAAAAGTATAAAACTGATGTCTTCATATTTTATAACCAACCCGAACTACACCGAACCAAACTAGACCATAATAATGTAAACCGAACTAAATCTAAACCAAATCGAACTGAACCGAACCGAATTAAACCTAAACCGAACCCAAACCAAAGCTACTTTGGTTTTAATTGGTTTGAGTTTTATAAAACCCAAATTACCCAAACCAAACCGAACCCAAACCGAACCCGAAAATAAACCGAAATGTCCACCCCTATTCAAAATAGATTAGTTAAGGGAATTAGATTACATTTTAATGTCATTAAGCAACTTAATGTATTCAAAAATATATATATTCTTCATCTGAAAGGCTTTGGAAACCAGTTCAAGATAAAACCATCTCACCAAACTATTAATCACAAAACTAATTAACGCAACAATAGCAATTTAAATATATATTTTAAATTTCGTTGCTCTTATATTTCCATCGATCTTTCTCCCTCTCTCACAAACATACTGACATTTTAGAGAGCCTTGAAGATTTTTTTTTTGGTTCATTTCTTTTACTCTTTCTTTAAACTCAGATGCAACCCTGGAGAAGAAAGTTTCCATTGTTCGAAACAGGAGTGACAATGAAACAGAGGAAGAACAGTAATCTCTCCATCTTCGTAGTCGTCTTCTCTGTTTTCCTCTTCGGTATCTTCATGTACAACGAAGACGTCAAATCCATCGCCGAGTTCCCTTTCTCCACCTCAAAACCTAGCGACGTCCAAGAGACCCAAGAGGAGGCTAAACCGATCACAGAGGTCACGGCACTACCAGTCCAAGAACCGATCAAGAACTCAGACCCAGTTCATGATTCCGCGGGAAACGCAGACCCAGTTCAGGAATCGCTCAAAAGCCCAGACCTTGATCATGAGTCAGTGAGAGAAGCAGAGCCATCGAAAACAGAGGAAGAGAAGAAGATTGAGATGTTTGCTGCGGCGGAGGAAGAAGACGACGTGGAACTGCCGCCGGAGGAGTGCGACTTGTTCACCGGAGAATGGGTTTTCGATAACGAGACGCATCCGTTGTACAAAGAGGATCAGTGTGAGTTCTTGACGGCGCAAGTGACGTGCATGAGAAACGGAAGAAAAGATTCTCTGTATCAGAACTGGAGATGGCAACCCAGAGATTGCTCTTTACCAAAGTAAACCGGAAATGCTCTGTTTTTTCAATCGGTTATTGGGTTGGTTTAGTTTCAATTTGTCTAATTTGTCTTGGTTTTGTGAAGGTTCAAAGCGAAACTGCTGCTGGAGAAGCTAAGAAACAAGAGAATGATGTTCGTTGGGGACTCTCTTAACCGGAATCAATGGGAATCTATGGTTTGCTTGGTTCAATCAGTGGTTCCTCCCGGTCGTAAGAGCTTGAACAAAACCGGTTCTCTCTCTGTCTTTAGAATCGAGGTAATTTTCAACTAATTAATTTGTTTTATAGGATTATGAGAGTAGTTAGTGATTAAATTGTTTTTGAAATGTAAAAAGGATTATAATGCAACGGTGGAGTTTTATTGGGCGCCGTTTTTGGTGGAATCAAATTCAGATGATCCAAATATGCACAGTATACTTAACCGTATAATAATGCCCGAGTCAATAGAGAAGCATGGAGTCAACTGGAAAGGCGTTGACTTTCTTGTATTCAACACTTACATCTGGTGGATGAACACATTCGCCATGAAAGTTCTGTAAGTGCTGCTACTACATTAATGACTGTATCGATATGTGTACGGAAATTACAAAGTTGTGAACTGATGAGATGGTGTAACAAGCAGACGAGGATCGTTCGATAAAGGAGACACTGAGTACGAAGAGATCCCACGGCCAGTAGCTTACCAGAGAGTGTTAAGGACTTGGGGAGATTGGGTGGACCGCAATATAGATCCTCTACGTACCACTGTTTTCTTCGCCAGCATGTCTCCTCTCCACATCAAGTAACTTATCCTTTGACTGCCATTTAGACTTCACTTTAAGATAACTTGTGTCTTGCTTACTTGCTTGATGAACTAACTGATCGTAGTTAGTGATGCTTTGCTTACAATATTAAACTACTCACAACTTGAGAGGTTTTGTCTGGTGAAACCATTTCAGACGTGACCTAACTTGAACACCAAGCAACTACTAGAAATGGAGATAACAAGTCCTTGTCCCTTAAAGCCCACAAAATTTTACAACTTAGCATATTATTGTTTATTGTATCTTAGGAGCTTGGATAATTGATGAAGTGATCATAGCTAGTGATGCTTTGCTTACAATATGAAACTACTCACAACTTGAAGTTAGATAGTAATCCTTCCAAAGTACAAAAAAAATACATGTACAATCATTAATAGGTACATAAAACCACAAGTGCCCTAACTTGAGAATCAAGCATACCAGAAAAAAAGTAGATAACAAGTCTTTTATTCTATGAAAAGCCTACAACATAAGCATACTGTTGTTTATTATAACATAGGAGCTTGGATTGGGAGAATCCAGATGGGATAAAGTGCGCTTTGGAGACGACACCGATCCTCAACATGTCAATGCCCTTCAGCGTAGGAACAGACTACAGGCTGTTTTCAGTAGCGGAAAACGTCACGCATTCTCTTAAAGTTCCGGTTTACTTCCTCAACATTACGAGACTGTCCGAATACAGGAAAGATGCTCACACGTCGGTTCACACAATCCGACAAGGCAAAATGCTGACGCCGGAGCAACAAGCCGATCCAAACACTTACGCTGATTGTATCCATTGGTGTCTTCCTGGTTTGCCTGATACGTGGAACGAGTTCCTTTACACACGTATTATTTCCCGTTCGTGACCTAAAAGATAACAAAAGAAATGTTTTTGGTATCTCTCTTTTAAAACCTATTTTTTCCTCTATGCTCCATCGATCGGGTGCCTCGAAATGTTATTATTCTCATGTCATAATGTTCATAATTTTCAGTAACTGTAATTGTGAAATGTTATCTTTTTTCTTCTTTAAATGGTTATTAGAGGGCCTTTTAACTGTCTTTGTAAACTCTTGAACTTTGGAGTGAGGTGGAAAGCAAAGGATGCCAAATGTTTTTGTTTTTGCTTTTTGGGTCATTTAATTGTCTAAAACTTGCACACATCCACTATATATCTATAAACATTCGATATGTTGCTCACCAGATTATATAGAAAGGTCAATCTGTATTCATTTCAATTCTCGCTTTTTTTTTTGTTGGACATGATCATGAACTCATTTGGACAAAATATAGAGGCCAGACCAGTTATCCCATTTCACAATGATTGATAAGATTCTTGGTTCAGAGCCCTATGCAAGTTCACGCCTTTTCACATATTTCTCTGCCACCAGTATAGCAACTGAACAACGTATGATCCAATTTCTAAGAGTTTTGGTTTCTTCCTGTTTGATGCTCATCATATCTTTGTTGAATCTCTAAAATTTTCTTCTTTCTATTTTTTCCGGTCTAAGAAGGTGGTTTCTCACCTCTTTGTCGTGAACCCAATCAATGTGGAATGAGAAGTGATTACCAAACACTCCTTTACCACTAGATTTCTTCCTCTCTGCAATGTGAATTTGAGTAAATGGTTGAATTACTAAACCTGTACCGTTTCCCTAAAAATTCTGCAAGGAAGGACGATCATCAATACTCCCTACTAACACATCTATGGAGGCAGAGGCAATTGAGTGAATTGTTTATCATATAGACAAATCACTTTTATTGTAAACGCAGTTGTTTGACTTCCTAAATCTTCATCAAACAGCTGAAGATCAAATGGAATAGTATGGTAATGAGGCAATCACAATACTAGCTGACAATGTGAAAATAAGGTAGCCTCAAAGCCACGACTACTCTTTCCAGTATGTAAAAAGGCTTTTTTTGTCTACGTTGATAGACTTGCAAAGGAAGCAAGAGTAGGGAAGCCACTACTCTTTTCTGTATGTTCAAAGATCTTTTGTTGCCTATGTTGATAGACTTGCAAAGGAAACAAGGGTAAGGAATGATAATCATGTAACCACATGGCGAATTGCTCTGTAATGAACCTTGGACTCTGTTTTCTTAAGTTTTAATGGAAAAGAGTTTGTTCAAAAAAAAAAAAGGTTGAAAAAATCATGTTTTGTTGACCAAACCAAATTAGATATGAATTTGGTTAACATTAATTTTCACCTCAAGTAAAATGAACTTATTAGTCAAAGGTTTGTGAGCAAACAAAACTAAATGCATAAAAATACCCTCAGCCAAAAGTGATTAAGCAACACCAGTTTCTAAAGAGAGTACAACAACCATAGATTAAGCAGCAGCAGCAGTTTATTAGAGATACAACCAAAAATAGCTTAAGCAGCAGCAGTTTATTAGAGAAGCTTCTGATCGAAATGCCATGTCCCTGAACACATAAAACAAAGTGTAAGCCATGAAGTGAACGAAATGAATAATGCGTTTTATTATTTTAAAGTGAGAACACTAATGGTTACCATGTCCTTTGCCGAGTCTTCTGAGTTGAGAGACGTATTCCGAGATTTTCTTAATTGCTTCAACCTGCGCAAGTAATTGTTAATTTTAACTCCATTAGATTCCCTTTTGGACAGGCTTTACATCTTTCCCACTAACATAGAACGTGTTCATTCATTTGTTTGTATGTTTTACCTGTTCGTTCAAAAACTCGCTCTCAATGAAATCGGCCAACTGGACATCATCGTTCTTGGAAGCCACCTGTTTGTTTCATATATATTCAAATACAAATTTGTATTATTTCTTAGAAACATTAGACTGCAATAAAACAAGAACTAGATCCAAGGAGTAGGAGTATTTACACTGTGCAGGTTTAGGAGTTTTTCATTGACCAGTTTCTCCAATGATAGAGCCAACTCCATGGCTGCAACAAACAAAGAACAATCATAATAATTATTTTGCAAACTATGCATAATATTCCACAAAAAGGGTATCCATTTCTTATGAAAAAGTCACAACCTTTCCAAAGCTAATATGAAACAACTAATAATTTATAAATGAAAATCCTCAGAAATGAGAAAGAGCTTTACCATAGAGAGCATCTCCTTTCTCAGCGTGGTCAAACTCAGACTGAGGCATCACCATAGGCTGTAGCTTAACCCTCCCACCACGTTTGTTCTACAACATAAACCATAAAACGGTGTCAGAAACTAAGATCAATCAAAGATTTGGTGAAACATGAAAAACGCATTATTAGCAAAGGACCTGATACTCCATCAACATCTCAGCGTGGTCTCGTTCTTCCACACTCGAGTCCTTGAAAAACCTGACAACAACACAACACAACTCACTCATTAATCAAAAACAAAGACACAAAACTTTAGTAAAAACTCTCAAACGCTTCCCACTCACTTGGCAAGACCTTTGAGAGCAACGTTGTCACGATCGAAGTAAGCGTACAAAGCGTGATACACATAAGACACGTTGTATTCCACACTGCAGCAAAAAAAAACAAGAGATCAAAGCATGAGACTTATTAACACAGTTCGTTACAATCCTAACACGTGAAAGGAGGGAGAGCTTACTTGATCTGCTCATTCACGGCGGCTTCGCACTCAGGGGAGTACATATGTCGAGCAAGAGAGATCTGCGGACTCGAAGGGACGAGATCGAGTTCCTTCTTCACTTCCACAAACGGCTCGAAAACGACGCCGCTTAGTGGCTGCGTGGAGGCGCGAACAGAGAAGGAGAGGTTTTTCCCGGAGGAGAAGAGAGGAGAGATGTCCTTCTTCACTCCGTGAACGTTCATGAGCGAGAGCGAAGAAGCGTACTTGAGAAGCATTTTTGAATCTCTCTCTCTCTCTCTCTCTGAAGCGAAGAAATGGGAAGAGAGAAGAAGGGTTTGTGTGGAGGCGACTTGTGGCGGAGAGGAGACTATAAAGCGAGGTTATGTGGATGATGAGGATGTGGATTGTCGACACGTGGGTGGACGAGATTGAGAGTTTGATGGAGGCGCGTGGTTGGCTTGTGGTGTTATTGCTTTGCTGGAAGATATTTTTTGTATTGATTGCTGCGTTGGTATTTGCGTTCATATGTCCCCCTCTTGTTTTTGACGTTTCTCTTTCAACTTTTCAGCTTTTTCCTGTAAAAAGGAAGAAGCCAAATACGATTTTTCTTGGTGATTAAAATGTAGATTTTTCAAAAGAACTATAAGTATTTAGATATGATAAAATTATGCCAATTTATCAAATTGTATGATTGGATCATTTGAATAAACAGTTTTTATAGCTAGGTGGTGTTTGTTTCTCCGTCTGAATGAGCCATCTGAGTTTTGTTCGTTTAGGTATTAAAATCAAAAGTCATCTATATGGATCATTTGAATGAGTTTTAAAAATTTATGTTTAGTTTTGAAAATCAACTGGCTGATCCAAATTGAACCATTTGAATGGAGATGATTCATTCAAAATAGAATAATATCTATTATACCCTCTAATATAATTTACAATTTACAAATCTAATTTAATATTATTTTTATCACTCACGAAAAATGATAAAATAACAAAAACGTATTTTCTCACCAAAACTACGAACCATAAAAATGTGGTTTTCCACCGAAACAAAAAAACGTAATTTTCGGCTAAAACCTCAAAAGTGTGTTTTCTCGTCAGACCCGCAAAAACGCATTTCCGTTAAAATTGCAAATATGCGTTTTCTCAGCAAAAAGCGTTTTCCGCCAAAACTACAAACCACAAAAATGTGTGTTTTCCACCAAAACAAAAACACACTTTTAGGCCAAAACCACAAAAGTGTGTTTTCCCGTCAGACCCGCGAAAACACATTTTCCGTTAAAATTGCAAATATGCGTTTTCTCAGCAAAAAAGCACTTTCTCGCCAAAACTAAGAACCGCAAAAATGTGTTTTTCTACCAAAACAAAAAACACATTTTCCGCCAAAACCGCATAAGTGTGTTTTCTCGTCAAACCCACAAAAACGCATTCTCCGTTAAAATTGCAAATATGTATTTTCTCAGTAAAAAGTGTTTTCCCGCCAAAACTGCAAAAATGTGTTTTCCCGCCAAAAAATATTTTCCTGTTAAAATTGCAAAAAAATGTTTTCACACCAAGACGTGTTTTCCCACGAAAACCGTAAAAGGTGTTTTCTTGTCAGACTCGCAAAACGCATTTTCCCGTCAAAATTGCACAAATACGTTTTCCCACCAAAACCGCCAAACCGCATTTTCCCGCCAAAACACATTTTCTCGCCAAAACCGCAAAAACATATTTTCCATCAAAATTGCATTTCCACCAAAATCACAATAACATACTTTCCCGTCAAAACGTATTCCACTCAAAACCGCAAAAAGAACATTTTCTCGTCAAAAACGCAAGAACACATTTTCTCGCCAAAACCGCAAAAACATATTTTCCATCAAAATTGCATTTCCACCAAAATCACAATAACATACTTTCCCGTCAAAACGTATTCCACTCAAAACCGCAAAAAGAACATTTTCTCGTCAAAAACGCAAGAACACATTTTCCCGCCAAAAACATTTTTTTTCTCATCAAAAATGCAAAAAAAAAGTTTTCCGTCAAAAGCATGACAACGAGTCTATTTGCCGAAACCGAAACCGCATTTTAGCACTAAAGACATTTTTTCCCACCAAAACCAGAAAATTTCTTTCCCGAAAAAACCAAAAAAAAAATCTCATTTCCCGTCAAAAATCTCATTTTTACGCTAAAACAGAAAAATCTCGTTTCCCGCAAAAACCAAAAATTTTATTTTTCCACCAAAACATGGAAATCTTTTTACCACGACAAAACCAGAAATCTCATTTTTTCCTGCCAAAATCGGAAATCTTTTTATCTTTCCAAAAACGGAAAATTCATTTTTCGTGTCAAAATTAAAAATAATTGCTTTCTGCTAAAACCAAAAAAAAATTCATTTTCTGTCAAAACAGGAAAACTACTTTTAGATATATTTATTTGAATATTATAATCAGTTTATTATTAATACAATTTTTAATTTGAAACTTCAAAATTTTTGAAGTATATGTTTATTAAACTTTTTGTATATTAGAAGTTACTATTATAGTAAAATTTTAATACAAAACTAAATAAAATTTTATAAATTTATATGAAATAATAATTAATTAATGTCAAAAATGCTAATTTTAAACAGTTTTAGCTAGTGTAGCCATATTTTAGACTAAATAATAAAAATTAATATATTTAAAATTAACATCAAACATATGTTCTAATAAAAAATTGTATATTTATAATTTTTTTATTAAACTCATTTGGATGAAAATAAAAGTAAAAAAACGAACCTAAAATTCATTGAAAGACCGGTCTAATTTAGAATCAGACCCGAGTGAGAGATTATGAAACCTCCATCTAGAAGATTTACAACCCTGTTTTTTTGGAGATGCTGCAGCAGCGTCGACGGTCTCAGTAAATACAATTTAGCGTGAATAATTCCATTCACTGTTTCTAGAATAAGACGTTAAAAACACGGCGACTGGAAATTACTAGAGCTTTGTGATGCTATAAAAACCATCGGCAGAAAGGTAGAAGATACGATACCTTTTACCAACTGAATTAAAAGCCCTGGTTTATTTATGTATATATAAAACTATATATAATTTAATATCAATATATATATTTTTTTTTTATCCACTAAATTAATTATTTGGCCATTAAATTTTCAAAAGTATCTATTTTCTAAACAATTTGTAATGAAAAATTATTATTTTATATTAAAAATTTTCCTTTTCTTTTAATATATTTGAAAAATTGAAAATTTTATTATCTTTACCAGATCGATGGATCGAATCAGATATTCGGTAAAATATACTGATTTTTCTGGATATCCGTAACACCGAATATCTGAAACATCATGGATGAGATTGAATCAAAAATTTTATTATTCTTATAGGACGGAACAGATCACAATTATCTTTAAAATTCTAGATATTCGCTTCGTGCCTACACCAATTCCAATTTGGTACTTTGACTCTAATCTTTAAACCAAAAAAAAAACTTATGACCGTAATCGTAGAATCTTACCACTTTGTGCTTCCTCCGGTAAGTGACCATCAGGTTTAGGGCTGGGCAATCGGGGTACCATTCGGGTGTCGGTTCTGTTTTAATCGGATTCGGGTTTTCATGGTTACCGAAAACCAGCCCCATTCGGATAATTTAAAACTTCAGTTTGGGATCGGTTCGGGTGCTCTTCGGTTCGGATCGGATTTGGTAAATTATTTTGGTATTGGTATAACCCAAAATACTATCGGTTTAGATTTCAAATGAACTTTCGGTTCTTGAGTATATCATTTGTACTAAATGTAACCAATACAAATCTATATAAATGGTAACTTACAATACAAACAAGTAAATAAAAACATCAATTTCGTCAGACCAAACGAAAACCAAACATTTTTATTGATATAAATAAAACAAAACAAATGAGAGAATTCAAAGAAACCTAAAGCCAAAACCAAAATCCAAACCAAAACCAAATGAGAAACATATTATTCAGTGAAATCAAAAACCAAAAATTTAAATAAATTTTCAAGCTTCAACTACAAGCACCATTGTCAACCTTCAACCACGAACTTCAAACTTCAATTTTTAAGACATAAGTAAAATCGGTTCTTTGATTTTAAAATACTTGATTTGTATATATTTTGTAACCAAAACATAAGTAAAATCGATTCAAAAATAAGAAATGAACATCAACCTTGATAATTCAAGATCAAACAAAAAATTAAACATATTTATCGATATGAATAAAACCAAATAAATGAAAGCATAAAACGAAAATCAATTTCACATGAAATGAGAAATATTGTTCGACGAAAACAAAACCAAAACCAAAATATAAGAACTTCAAACTTCAACGGCCACCTTCAATCATCAACTTTCATCTTATAGAACCACCAACCTTTATGTAATAGATAATAATTTAGATGTTTAATATATTTTAGTGTATTTTGGATACATATTAGAAATTGAATCATGTTTGGTATAAGATCATTTTGGGTTTTGAATGTTTTGGGTTCTATCGGATATCTATTTAAATTCGGGTTCGTTTCGGATATTACGTATAACCCGAAATACCACAAAACAAGATCCATTCGGTATTTATGTTGGTTTCGGATCGGTTCAGATTCATTTTTATCGGATCAGGACCGATTCGGATTTTCGGGTTCAGTTTATTTGCCCAGCTCTAATCAGATTATTTAAAGAAAGCCCAAATTAAAACAAAGGCCTAAAATTAAAGCCAAGTTAAAAAAAAAAGCAGATAACCATGATCAAAATCAAGATTTTAATTTATACCTGGGAAATAAGACATTCTAAATTGTTTATCTCCAATCTTCACAGTTGTGTCATCTAGACAAGGATAGCCAACCACTCTATAGTGTTCTCTCCTCTTCTCATCTATAAATTAAATTATAAAACACTCATGGTAAATCATCTAAAATACACAGTAATAAAGCAGAAACGTTTTATCTTTGTCACTCTCTTACACAAGTTTTAACGATTAAGCAAGCTTCTCTGCAACATTGTATGTGTTAATGATTTGGCAACTTTGTATGTATTCCATCAGTCTTCTCTCTGTATTCCTATAGTACCTTCTTACAAAGCCAAATTTTAGTTTCTGTTCTCAGTTTTCCAGTCAAGATTGACAAAACAGAGAACTCTATTTAATGACAATGAAGCATAGCCAATATACAGACACAAACTAAAGACAAAGATGGCTAAAATTCAAGACTACTTGAAGAATCAAAGAATCTCAACAAATATCAAATATCTCCACTCTTATCTACTGACTTGTGGAAGCAGAAGCTTCAGGAACATCAATCAACGGTTCAGATGTTGTTTCTGACGTCTCTTCAGGCCTAATATCTCTGAGTTGTGTCATAACTTGTTGAGCTTCAGGTCTTGCTGATGGTGTAGGATCCACACAATGCAAAGCCAGTTTCAGTGTATTCAACATCTCATCACCCACAGTGTTCACATCATTCAACAGCTCCACATCAAAAACCTCATTAGTCGACTCTTCTCTAACCGCAGCAGCAACCCATTGAGGCAAGTCCACACCGTTCAGAGCCTCGCTCGGAGTCTTGCCAGTCAAAAGCTCCAATATGATCACACCAAGGCTATACACATCCGTTTTGGTGTTGGCTTTCTTCAGCTTTGAAAGCTCAGGTGCTCTGTAACCTAACGCGCTAGCTGTTTCTATCACGCTTGATCCTGCTGATGCTGTCATTAGTCTTGAAAGACCGTAGTCTGAGATCTTTGCATTGATGTTTTCATCCAGAAGTACATTGTTTGATGTTAGGTTTCCATGGATGAGATTTGCGTGCGTGTGAAGGTAGAACAACCCACGAGTCATTCCTTTTATTAAACTCATCCTTGTAGGCCAGTTGATATGAACATCTTGTCTTCTTGCTGCAGTTTCAAAAACATTAAAACGTTAGTTACAAAAAATGTTAATGTTTTTTCAATCGAAGTTGGAGGTTCTTACAATGGAGGAAAGTGGCAAGACTGCCTCTAGGCATGTAATCAAAGACCACAAGCTTCTCTCCCTTGGGTCCCAGGTAATAAGCTCTAAGTGCAAGAAGGTTCGGATGCCTGATTCGTCCCAGTACATTAATCTCGTTCTCAAATTCTTTCTGACTTTTGGTGATTTTTTCTCTCAGTCTCTTCACTGCAACTTGACTTCCATCTTCAAGTGTAGTTTTGTAAGCTGTTCCATAAGTACTTTTCCCCATAGTCTCTGCTGTTGCACACAGAAGATCATCTGCAGTGAACGTCATCGGCCCATCAAAGTGAACTAGCTTCCCTCCTGGGTCTCCTCCTCCAGATTCAGCTTCCCCTCCTTTCTCTGTCTTTGCAGCCGCAGCTCCAGGTCCAGCCTCTTCCCCCTTAGGTTTGGATTTGTCTGGTTTCTTCCTCAGCAAGCAACAGAGGAGAACAAATACAAGGATAACCAGAACTATGATGAGTGCTCCTGCAGCAATGAGGATGATATCTTTGGTACTCAGACTCCTGTGGGATGATGCCGGGGGAGGAGGATTTAGAGCAGGACACAAGGTTGTAACACTGTATCCACAAAGCTGTAAGTTTCCCATAAAAGAGGTGGAACTGAACTTTTGGGACAAGAGAGTAGGAACAGGACCAGATAAGTTGTTGTAAGAGGCATTAAAAAAGGTAAGGCTTTTGAGATCAGTCAATGAAACAGGAATCTCTCCGGTGAGTTTGTTTTGAGAAAAATCTAGATGTGTAAGAGAAGAAATGTTCCCTAGGGTTACAGGAATCTGACCACTAACAATGTTACTGCTAATATCCATTGTTCTAAGCTTAGTGAGTTTGCTTAACTGGGAAGGTAGGGTTCCACCGATCCTGTTATGACTAAGGGAGAAGTCTTGCAGCTGAAGTAACTTGCAGAGAGAAAATGGGAATGGACCAGTGAGAGAGTTGTGGTCAAGAGACAGGACACGGAGACTAGGAGAAGAGTTGTTACCCCAAGTGTCTAAAACTGGACCAGTGAGGTTGTTGTGGTCAAGGGAAAGAAACTGAAGAGAAGAAGAACGAGAGAGACTCACTGGGATTTGACCAGAGAGTGAGTTGAAGCTAAGGTTAAGCCTAAGAAGCTTAGTAGAATCAGCAAGATTCTGTGGAATAGCTTCAGAAAGAAGGTTACTGCTGAGATCAAGGGTTTGAAGGGAAGGAGAGAGACCTAGAGAAGCAGGGATGGAGCCGGAGAGACGATTGTTGAAAAGCTGAACTCCTCTGAGATTAGGAATGAGTCCTAAAGACAATGGAATTGAGCCTCCTAGGTTGTTGTCATGGAGACTAAGCTTACGTAGAGCTTGAAGCTGTCCTATTTTCTCAGAGATTCTACCTCCAAGAGACTTCCATGGAAGCTGAATCACTATAACTTGACCTTGAGCACATTTGATTCCAGCCCAACCTCCAGAGCAAGCATTTAAACCAGAACCGTTCCAGCTTCTCAAGTAGCCTCTTGGGTCAATAAACTCTTGCTTGACCGCTTGAAGACCTTGGTAATCAGCTTGTGTGATCACTACACCGTCCCAAGCTTGGCTAGAGCCTGGAGAGATAAAGAAGAGGATGTATATGACTAGGTGAAGGAGAATGTGGCTTCGAAGTGAAGCCTGAAGCTGATCAGTGTTGGTGTTGATCAGATTAAGAGGTGTGAAACAGAGAAAGGGTTGACCTTTGGTAGTAAACCCCATTGAAGAAGATTGACTGAGATTCCTACCTAATCAATGGGCAGTTTTGAGGAAGATGTAACAGGGTTTGAAAGAGTTTTGTAAATTGAGAGATGGGTTTAGTTGGAAAAGAATGCAGCACGTGACCATCTTAGAGAGAGAGAGAGAGAGAATCTTTATGTTCTTTTATCTTTTTATTATCTCAGATCAGGTGATGGCAATAAGAGGTTGGTGGGTGGAGCAAAGGCTCTCTGTCTTTGCCTAATTACTAAATGAGAAAAAAAAATTACTAAATGAGCTCCAACGGCTAGTTTTTCCATTGGGTTGATCTTTTTTTTTAGGGTTGATCTAACTCCTGTCATTTTGGTTAACTGTATGATTAAAATATACTTCTACCACTTAGAATATTTGGACTAGTTCTAAAGATCTCATAACATTATTTTGGTAATGAATATCAAACAACTTAAACCATTGAACCATAATACAAAAATGTTTGTTCTCACAAAGATAACTATTTTGTAATGAGAATTATCACGTTGTTTTGTCATCTATTCATTTTATTAAATTAAAGTTTTGTTGATAATAAAATTTCTATGAATAACACTAACAGACTGCCTAATTTATATGAAAAATATTATCCGTATACTCTACCTCCTTAGTTAAGGAGACAACACCAACACCTTGCGGATTCTATAAATATGAATATGAACAATGCTAAACGTTTCAAAACTATGTTAAAGAAAAACAGTTATCACAATTCATATTGGAGATAATACAAGTATTAGCTTCAAATATATACTTCTAAGTTCTGTAAATTTTCTGTAAAAGAACCTCATTGCTCTTAATTATTCGTGTTAGTTTACATTAGGCAATACTAATACCAAATCTGAGAAATATATTAAGTGTTGATCATTTTAAACAAACAAAAAAATAAAGAAGACGACAATTTTGTTTGCAGACCAGCCTTCGGTTAATGCGCCGGAGCTTGCCTGTTGATAACAAACCGCTCTCCTACACTTCTCCTTCTAACGGCTATATTTGTGGGTCCCAGCGAGACATGTGATAACTAGATCTGCTGATGTCAAGTGTGCGAATGTATTCCTTTTAAGTTTTAAGTTTTTAACAAAGCCAGTTTGTTATGGTGAATGACAAAACTACTAAGGTGGGAAGCAAAATAATGTAAAGCTCAAGAAGAATACACACGACTTTGAAAGAGTTGAGTACCAAATCAGACAATTTTTTTTTTTTTTAACTTTATTAGACACTTCCCACTTGAAGGATATTTCCCACTTCTTTCTCTTCGTGTATTTTTACCGAAATACCCATCTGCTATGGTTAAAGCTCTTTATAGAAGAGTTTGTTTTATTAATATAATATAATTCTGTCAGCTGTGTGGAGATAAAAGAAAACATACATATTTTCTTCATGGCCTAATAAAGAGTTTTTTTTTGTCACAGTGCATCCATTAGTTTAGATCTATAGAAAAGTAGATTTTTATAAGGATCACAAAATCGTAAATCAGAAGGTCAATCCAACGGTTCACGTTATTGTAATTTTTTTTTGAAGTTATCCCATCCTATTTTTTACTTCATTATTTTCTTATCTAATACGTAATAATATATATAATATATAAAATAAAAATGTATACTTTTTTATCTTTGTTTTGACATCCATATATATATATATATTGATATTTTACAAAATTATAATTTGTTAAATAATTGTTTTGTGGACATAAAAAGTGTGGATTGAGAAAACATGGATCGAAGAAATGGAGACATAGAGTGGAGAAGAGTTTTGCTTACTAAGGAAATATGGATGGAGGAATTGTGTACACAGTACACGTAAATGGTGTTTAAACTCAAATTTAAACTCAAATCAAAACTTTGAATAAGAAAACTACAAAACCCATGGACTCGAGAAACCCAGACAAATTCCAAAAAGTGGGAAGAGAGAAAACCCTAGAATTTTGTAACTGAAATTGGCCGGGAATCGATTAATTATCGTAAAGATTAAAGCTTTGTATAAGAAGACAAAGCAACCGATCGAAACAAACCAGAGGTTGCCCCGTTATCTAACCTGAGGAAGACAGCGGAGTGTCTGAATTCGAGGAAGCACCAGACTTCTTCTTCGCCTTCGTCTGAGATGACTTGGAGTTCTTTTTCGCCATTTTCTCTTGTCTTCGTCGGTTACAGATCGAGAGAAATTAGAGATTTTTTGAATTGGAAAAAATCAAATAACATGAAAGAAAGAAGAGTCGACTCCTTGTTTTGTCCAGCCAAACTTAAAAAAAAATAAAAAAATATTGAACCGTGGTTAGTACTGCTTTAGTTAGATCCGTCTTGTGTAGAGGGTAAAGTAGACTTTAGACAGACATAATGTGCTTCTCTAGTGGAAACTGTCTGATGGTGTAATTCCAAAGATAAAAAGTGTCAAAAGTGTCATGGAGCGTAAAAAAATCACTTTGAAACTTGAAAAGGTAAAACATTTTTTCCAATTGAATATGAAGGGAAGGGCTCAAACTTACGAGGTCCAATCGAATATTGACGTTGATGTCTCTTTACTTCTCTCCTTTATTAAGATAGTTTATTTTCCCTTTAAGACAGGTGGTGATTGGTACAGTAACCCGTTCGATATGTAGCTTTCGGAGTTCAGTTTAAAAGTCCAATCGTATTCGAATTCAAACAGTTGTTGTCTGCATCCGTATTATTAAAACTGACCATTTTATCTCCAGAGAATGTCACGAATCATTCCCATGGATACAAAATGGTTGCAAGACATAAATCTTAACCTAAATTCATATATGGTATCCCATAAATTTTGTAAATGTTTTCACAAAATTTGTTCGTCTCAACAATTCTTTTGGGAGAATAGATACAAATTCCCGAAGAATAATTACACCAAATGTGAACATTGTATCCGAAGAATAGTTACACCAAATGTAGCACAAAGAAATGGGACAATAAACTTTCCATAACAAACCTATAAAAACTCACTTGGATAGGCATGACTATGCACAATGTACCTACTACTTAATAAGCATAAGAAGTAACACAAATTAGATTACAACATTGTACATCAGAGTGTAAATGATTTTCTATACTGTTAAAGTGTAAACCGTGTGAGTAAGAATAAGTTAGGTCAACTCTGAAAGTCTATATAAGAGCGATGATTTTTAAATTACAAAAATGATAGTCACATAAATCACGTGAAGGATGATGGAAGTTGTGGTGTATTGAGATAAATCAAGACTATCAAAACCAGTATCACACATTCTTAATATTGTGAAACCCGATTAGATCACCTCATCACCAAATAATGAAACACATAGTTTTTTGATCAACTTCAGACAAAAGCAAAACCAAGACAGTCATGTCTATTCCAACCACAGAACATGAAAGATTCTAACTCCAAATTATACAGACCAAATGATCAGAAATATAATCAAAGCTAAAGATGCTTCCCATGCGATTAACATATAATATCATAACACAATATCCCAAATTAGAAGATGAAACAACAACAACAATTGTCAAGATAATCCTCACCTCTTCTCTAAGTTTAAACTCTGGCTGCAACAGCTGAAGCAGCGGAAGTAGCGGAACCACCAAGGAAGGAGAGCAACCCAGCGTTAGCAGGCTCTTGATCGTCCATAAACAGATCATCCGGAACCACAAACGCACCGTGCAAACACACAATCGCGACGCCAATCATCAACGCGGACGTCAAAAGCGATCCAACGCTCGTCATAAACACGACGACGACGGTGGACAAGGCGAGAGCGAGGAGCGTCTCTCGGTCCGAGAAAGTGCGCCCGAAGACGACGAGCGGCTGATCCGAGGGACGGAAGACGTAGAGGAACATCCACGCGGCGAGGAGACCGAGGAGGACGAGGAGGGAGAGGGGGTGGGAGAAGAGGGAGAAGGCGAGGACGAGGGAGACGACGGCGACGTAGTTCACCTTGAAGTAGGCGAGATTCTTACGGATCCGGGACAGAGCGTCTGTGAGGGATTCGGGACGCGCCATGGAGCTCCGATCGACGAGCTCCGCCCACGGGCGGCGCTGTGATAAGCCGTCGCGGATCGAGGTGGAGAGGCGTGAGAAGAAGGTGCGGAAGGCGGGGGTGTTGATTGGCGGCTGGGATTGAGCGGGTGGCTGATTGGAGACGGGGAGGGTGGGTGGAGTGGACATGGCGGTGGCGCGTGAGGTTAGGTGCGGCTGATCTGGGGGAGAGAGGTTTGGGATCTTAAGATTGGGAAAGGAAGGAAGTGGAATTGGTGGATCGCAGATCAGAGAGCTCCGTGTAGATACTTTAGGGCCTCTGATCAATGAAGGTTGAGCCGGCCCAATACCGTCAATTCAGGGGATCAGACTCCTGCTTTGCTATTTCTTTTATAATGTTTTTCCTTTTCATTTTCCTCCATCAGTTTTATTATTTTGTTGATATCTTAGGCATTTTACGTGAACAAAAGAAGTTCCAAACTGAAAACAATCCGAAAAATATAAAGTTTAAAGGCTTTACACCAGGTTTGTGATTCGAATTCCAAATAATATAATATCTTATAGATTATACGATACAAAGCTTATAAGAGATTCTAAAGTACTGTAGACTTGTGATGATGTGTTGCAGAAAAAAAACATATCCATAAAAAATGTCATACATGAAGTACCGTCTATCAAGTTGTGTTCAAAAAAAAAAAGGAAGTACCGTCTATCAATCGAAGTATTTTGAGGAGAGTTTCATCGTGGAATCATTATCTATAAAATTATTCATCAATATTGCATATGTCGTAGATACCATGTGTGATAATTAGAAACTATATGATGATGTATAATTTACTGGTCTTAAAAAAATATAAATAAATAAGGTCAAAAATTTATGGAGATATACAAGCAATGCTCTAAAATGATTTTGGATATTCTAATTTTTCTACAAAATATCTAACTATAGTTCGACAAATTTTGAACATTGTCTATATTTTTTTGATAAAATTATAATTAAAAATTTTATATCTAAAATACCAACACAAAAACTATTTGAATAAGAATATAAATCCGATAAAAATAAACTTAAGTGAATTTCTTTTGTCATTAGCATAAACGGACATTATAAATATTATGTAAACAAAACTGGTATCTATGCATCCATATAAATATAAAATTTTAAATACTCATGGCTATAATTTTATAGTTAAATTTTATTTATTTTTATTTATAACTTACAAATTTTTATATTCATAAATTTATTTTTATATTTTCTAATTGAACAACAATTTAAACTTTATTTTTTTTTCTAATTTCAATTGTGTGTTTAGTTTATGTTTTGGAGTTTTAGTTAAATTTGAAAGGTCGTAGATGAATATATCAAATCAACCTGAAACTAAATAGATAAATTGAACCAAAACTATATAAATATTTATGTGAATATGAAATTTTATAGATATGTATTTAAATCCAAATTCCTTTACCCAAACAAGATAAAAATTGATCCAACCCCAACTTGAAAACTCAAGTGTCTCAGAAGGTTTCTCCAAAACACTCTAACAGTTAATAACGCCTTTGATACATTATTGGGGTAGGAAAAGATTGTCAGACTAAAGAATGAAACCCGAATAAGAGGTTCAAACAAACGTTGCTTCCAATCGCAAAGTCGTGGGAACATATTGACCATGTTATTATGAACCCTTCAGCCTCTGCCTTGCAGTTTCTCGGTATGCTACCAACGATTCTAGACTCTTTGTTCAAAATTTGGGACTATAGTCTTGTGTATACTTTCAGTGCATTTAGACTGCAGCTCATAAATAGTGATTTTGAATCAATACACTGGTTGACTGTTACATACCGATGCTGCTGTTTTAGTTATGTGGTAAGAGAGTTGGTTTTGTCTTATTATAATGCTAATGCATTTTTGTAGATGCTTTCAATATGTTATTCAGAGAATTTGTTGGAAGGGTAATTCACTACTATTGTTTCATTCATGGAAGTGAAACCACATAGTCGATAATTGCAATAAGAATCAAGCATCCATTCCACACTCTTGTCTTTTTCCTTTCTGATTGCATCTCATTATTATTGTATCTTTTTATATCTGGTAGCATATTTTTGCATGCTTAAGGAATCTAAATCACTGCTTCTATAATATGATTAAGGAAGCTACAACTGCTTTGAAGTTCCACGAAGACCCAGTGTTCCACGAGGTCAGAATTGTTGTTCCAAACAAGATTAAGGTCTCCCTCTTGTCCTGTTATTTATGAATGATTTTTAAAAAAAAAAAAAAAAAATTATTCAAATATATCGGAAAAAGTGGATTTTTCGACATTTTGTGTTGTACCTTTTTATACTCAAACAAATCTTAAATGAAAAGTAATATCTGAGCTAAGAATTTATTTCTCTAATTTCAGTTAGTAGACTGAAAACCTATCTTGACAAATATCGCATTGGTCAACCGTTATTTTAGATAAAACAACGTCATTTTGTAATGGAGGAAAATTTTAAAAAGTTATGTTTGCTGGGAATCACCGTGGTCCCGCAAACATTTTACAATCTTATATATCACTGTACTACGACACATCTATTGTTTTCTTATTAGATTTAAAATATATATATTTTATTTAGTACAAATTATAATTGCATCAATAATTTATATATTTCAAGTTTTTAACATTCTGGCAGTACTAAATAAAACAAAAAATAATATTTCATAGACTATTCAATCTAATTTTAAAATGGCATTTCTAAAATACTTATCTAATTTTAACTGTTTAAATTTTAAAAGTCTATATATAATAGTGATTATAATTTTTTTCTTAAAAATCAAAACTTAACTTTTAAAATGAACAATGTACACAAATCCAAATAAATAATATAACTTAAAAAAATATGTTTATTTTATATAAACCTATATATAATAGGCCTGGGCGTTCGGTCCGGTTCCTTTCGGGTCCGAATATTTTGGGTCCTAAACATATAGATCCAATAGGTACTTCTAAATTTTTGGTCCGGGTTTGAGTCAGTTATTCTCGGGTCCGTATCAGTTCGGATCTATAATTAAAATACTTGTAAAATACCTATAACTTTTCGGGTCCGTATCGGGCCGAGATCAGATATATTCGGGTATTTATGATCAAAAAGATAAAAAATACGCAAATTCATCAAATTTAGTCAAAATATGTCATGTATATCTGATGACAAAAAAATGTCATGTATATCTTAAATTTTATAAAATAACTTAAAATATATTATTAAAATTAAAATAAAATATTTTCAAATTGTAAATTTTACATTTAAAGTTTCATATTACTTGAAAATGTTACAAAAATAATAACAAAGATTGTTAAAAAAAATATTTCAACTAAATCATAAAAAATATAGAAAATAGGAACATAGTTTTTAGATATTCATGTTTTTAAGTTGGGTATTAATCGGTTTTATCGAGTCGGATCCATTCGGATCGGTTTTTTTTCAGATTCGGATCTTTTCGGTTTTGGTTCTTTTCGGTTCTTTTCGGCTTCGGTTCTTTCGGGTTATAAATTTTGGACATAATTGATACTTGTAAATTTTCGGATCGGTTTCGGTTTGAGTATTTTTAGATCGGTTCCGGTTTGGTACTAAAACTAGTTTTTTTTAACAAGTTACTAAAACTAGTTATTTGGTGTTTTAGTTTGGAACTTTGAAGTCTCCGAAACAAATATGGATTTTCTGCACCATAAAAATAAATATTTGTATAAATGAGAAAATGACGTGGCTATCTTATCTCCCCGATTATCAGAGAAAAAATGACAGAATGTGTTAAGAATCTTAAGATGGCTCTTCTTTTAGTTCCGTCGTTCGACCGATGTAACTAGCTGACGTGTACAAACGGGGTTACTCATTGTCTGAGAATGAAACTCACGGCCACGAATGATCTCTTTGCTTCTCAACCACCCCTTCACTGCCCCTGCCTCTCCTCCTCCTCACGTCCTCGCCGACATGGCCTTCATCTTCCGACCAAGAACAATTCTCTATCCATCGTTGCTCTCTCTGATTCCGACCCTCCTTCCTCAACCGCCTTCTCCCGCCGCGCTATTCTCCTCGCGCCGCCACTCCTCTCCGCTGCCGCTTCCTTCTTTCTAAAGCCTTCTCTCTCTTTAGCTTCCGAGGAGACCTCTCCGGCCACAGTTAAATCTCCTGCGGAAGCAGCAGCAGCAGCAGATCCTCCGGTTGTTACTCCTCCACAGCCGCCGCCGCCGCCAACGTCAGTGAGCAAGGAAGAGACTATAACGTCAAGAATCTATGACGCGACGGCTATCGGTGAACCGATGGCAATGGGGAAAGACAAGAAGAAAGTGTGGGAGAAGCTGATGAACGCGAGGGTTGTGTACCTCGGGGAAGCCGAGCAGGTGCCTACCAAAGACGACAAGGAACTCGAACTCCAAATCCTCAGAAACTTGAGGAAGAGATGCCTCGAGAGCGGAGAGCGTCAAATCTCTGTCGCATTAGAAGCATTCCCTCTTGATTTGCAGCAACAGCTCAATCACTACTTGGATAAGAGGTTTGAGTTTTGCAGCTCATGTTTTTTTTTTAAATATTTTGATTGGAATCAACTTTTTTTGTTTTTTTCGGATGGCAGGATTGACGGAGAGACGTTGAAGTCTTATGTGACAGATTGGCCTGCTCAACGTTGGCAAGAATATGAACCTCTTTTAACTTATTGTCGTGATAACTCTGTTAGACTCATTGCTTGTGGCACTCCTCTCAAGGTACTGTCTTCCAAAAAAAGTAGTCTTATGTTTGATTTGGGGTGTAGCTAACTCTTTGGTTTGCTTTAGCTGATTACATATGGATAATGTTAGTAGCATGTTAACAGCATTATACTTAATCTTATATAGGTTTTAAGAACAGTCCAAGCAGAGGGTATCCGTGGTCTTTCAAAGTCTGAGCGCAAACTATACACGCCCCCTGCTGGTTCCGGGTTCATCTCAGGCTTCTCTTCGTTTTCACGTAGATCTACATTCGACATGAGCCTCCCTACACAGATCGTTCCCTTTGGACCAGGCTCTTATCTGTCCGCACAAGCAAGAGTTGTGGAAGACCATACAATGTCACAAGTTATTTTACAAGCAGTGGCTGATGGAGGTGGGACTGGTCTACTGTTAGTTGTGACAGGAGCAAGTCATGTCGAGTACGGCTCACGTGGTACAGGTTTGCCAGCAAGAATCTCGAGGAAGTTCCCAAAGAAAAACCAAGTGGTTGTGTTGCTTGACCCTGAAAGACAGTACTTGCGAAGGGAAGGGGAAACTCCAGTTGCTGATTTCTTGTGGTATTCTGCGGCTAGACCTTGCAGTAGAAACTGCTTTGACCGGGCAGAGATCGCTCGAGTGATGAATGCAGCTGGTAGGAGGAGAGATGCTCTTCCACAGGTGAATTTTGCACTAAGCAGTTCACTTATGTTCTCATTTTGCACTAAGCAGTTCACTTCTGTTCTCATTTGAGCTGAAACTTTGACTACAACTTACAGGATATTCAAAATGGATTGGACCTTGGTTTGGTGTCACCAGAGGTTCTGCAGAACTTGTTTGATTTGGAGCAGTATCCTCTTATCTCTGAGCTTGCTCAGCGCTTCCAGGTACTCCCTCTGTTTCGAATTATTTGTCGTTTTAAAGTAGAATTTTCGTTTCAAAATAAGTGTAATTTTCGGTTTTCAATGCAAAAATTTATTGACAATATTTTCTATTCTATTTTTTTATTGGTAGATATATGGTTAGGTGTATTGGTAATAGTGTTTTTATTTTGAAAATATGTAAAATTAAATGTATTATTAATCTGTGTGCATAAACCTAGAATGACAAGTAATATGAAACGGAGGGAGTATAACATATCTTTTGTGAAATGTTGTATAGTTTTTAGTAATAATGGTTTTACTTGTGATACAGGGTTTCCGAGAAAGGTTGCTGGCAGACCCCAAGTTTCTTAACAGGTTAGCTATTGAAGAAGCTATATCAATAACAACCACACTTATAGCACAATACGAGAAGAGAAAAGAGAACTTCTTTGAAGAACTAGACTATGTTATAACCGATACAGTGAGAGGATCAGTTGTTGATTTCTTCACGGTTTGGCTTCCTGCACCGACTCTGTCTTTTCTTTCCTATGCTGATGAGACCACTGGACCAGACAGCATAGAAGCCCTGAGAGGCCTCCTAGGATCCATACCTGATAACGCATTTCAGAAAAGTCTTGCTGGAAGAGAGTGGAACTTGAATCTTAGAGTCGCCGCAGTTATTGTTGGTGGCTTGAAGCTTGCTGGTGTTGGAGTTGTTTCCAGTTTTGCGGCTGTGGGAGCTTCAAATGCGTTGAACGGTGTTCGAAAAGTGATTAAACCAGAGTTGGTTGTTGCTCAGAAACCTAAGAGATCTCCTCTTCTGAAGACAGCAATGGTTTATGGAGGGTTTCTTGGAACATCAGCAAATCTTCGTTACCAGGTATGAATGATGTTCCATGCTGCGTTGGTGAAGGAGATTAACCTCTTAACATAAAAAGTGTCTTTAAAATGCAGATAATAGCTGGATTGATAGAGCATCGCATATCCGATGAGCTTTCTTCGCAACCTCTACTAGTGAATACGATTTCATTTGTTGTCAGGACACTTAACTCATATTTTGGAACACAGGTCAGAGTCACATGTCTGTATTTTTGGTTTCCTCTTGCTTTACTTTATTATCTAGACCCTAACTTTTCATTAAAAAAAATGTTTTGCAGCAATGGATTGATCTTGCTCGCTCCACGGGTCTACAATCTCAGAAAAGCACAGCAGCCTCTAAGGATGTTCCAGAAGCTTTGGAAGAAACTACTGTGGAGTGCAATGTTTCCGAAGAGGAGAATATTGACAAGCTTGATAATCAATGATACTGGTGAGGCTACCTCACTAGTTATCAATGTATAGTTGTTGTTGAGAATAGTTTCACAATTTGTCCTTCTTGGAGATAGTGATGGTATCAATATAGTATTTTCTTATACCTTAAATAAACATTTGGCTAGGATGATGGGAAACTGTAAGTCTTTAACTTGAAAAATTCATATCTCAGCTGGCCATAAGTAGTGGTTCAAGATTCTTGTCTGTGCAGTGCAGATACGTTGAGTGTAAGTAGCGATTGAGGTTAGTTCACTAGGTTTCCTAACAATGATATAGCTGACTATCCTATCAATAAATCTATGTAACAACATCAATATTGGTTTTGTTAACCAGATTATACGTCACCACAACGAAAGAAATCATAACTATCAAATTTGGTTTTGGTGCATTAGAGCATCTCCAATGTATTACTCCAAATTTTACTTCAAAATAGTGCAACTCCAAAATGGAGTGATGTTTTACTCCAATGTATTACTCCATTTTTTACTCTAAAAATAGTTAATAATTTTTAATAGTATCTTATACTTATAAAAGTTTACTAATTAACTCCAACTATTTTATGTTTGCAAAAATACTTAAAAATATAATTTATTTAAATTAAACATTTATTATTAAAAGGTACAAAAAATCATAAAAATAGAATAAAACATAATGTATAAGTTGGTTCAATAATAAGCATTAGAATATTTTCTCACAAATGATCGATTAATGTATTTCGTAATGAAAAATGAGTTTCTTTATCTTTGATATTTTTAAATCGAGTAATTTTTTTTAAATCGGATATTTAAATCATTTATTTTATATTATTTTTATTTTATATTATTTTTGTTATTTAGTTATGTTATGTATTTTATGTCAAATTATTAAATAATGAAATAACTTATGTTGTTGTATCATTTTAAAATATTATTTAAATAAGAAATAAGAACATTAAATATTTAAAGGACCATTTTATAAATAAAAAAAAGTTCAACTCCAAAATGGAGTAATGTGTAAGATTACTCCATAAATGGAGTAACTCTAGCCATTACTCCATTTTGGAGTTGGAAATGGAGTGGGACTGGAGAGGATTTTACTCCAAAATGATGTTTAGAGTAGAAAATGGAGTAGGGTTGGAGATGCCCTTAGCATTGTCAAGTGTTGAATCGTGAAATCAATTTTATAAGCATGTACATACGGTAGCATATTGTGTTCATATGGTCTTGGTAATAGTTTTACGTATAAGATTTTCCTCCAAATATCTATTTTACATCAACCAATTCAGATTTTTTTTTCATTAAAAAGCAAGTATATTACTTTCGAAATCTTCTTGAATCAACTTGATAACAAGAAGACGGACGATCTTAGCACAATGTCTCATTATGTCCAAATATTGTATCCCTCTGTTAATGCTATATCCAGTTTTTGGACTCCGGATGTGACAAATACCTCCCTTCTATTCGATCCCCGGTTCGATAACAAAAATAACATATTGTTCGGTAATGATTAACTGTAAGAGCATCCTGTAAATGATTTGGTGGAGAATCTCTCATTGAACCTGGAAATAGCAGCTTGCTTAGTTATTTGTTCTAAATTTAAAGAACTAATTTATTTTTGGGTTTAACAATCTATGGTTGAGAATAAAATTACCAGAGAAAGTAATAACACCAATTTGAAAAGTTGTAAAATTTGTTTTCTAATAGATATATTGCAAAAGAAAATGTGAAAAACAGTTCTTGATAATATTATCATCATAAGAGAGGATTATCAAGGGCTCTAAAGCAAAGAGCCTTTCATAATCTTTTGCAACCTTCTTCTTCTTCTTCTTCTCGAGTTTATTCAATATAGAATCCAATGCCAAAGTACAAGAAAACAGAATGGCAAGTAGGGGATCCTCCCATAAGCGTAGTAGGCGACCAATTCTGTAATCCTTACCCAATGGAACTAATGGTGAAGAGGAAAGTTAAAAATCTATCAAAAGATCATTACCAAGTGTTTGATCCAAGTGGGAACGTCCTCTTGCAAATTGATGGACAAGCTTGGGGGTTTAACCGTAAAAGGGTTATGCGTGATCCTGCTGGTTTCACAGTCCTCACAATGCGCCAAAAGGTTTATAAAAACATTCAATCTTTAAACCCGCCATTGAAATTGTGATATCTGGAGATTGTGTATGTATGTGTACAGGGGATTAGGTTGAAGAGAAAATGGGAAGTGCATGGGGGAGAGAGCAAAGAGAAAGAAGACTTGCTGTTCACGGTACAGCAATCTTCAGCGATGTCGTTGAAAACAGCTGTGGATGTTTTCTTGGCTGAGAATAATAACGTCAAGAAGAGCAGTACTTGTGATTTTCATGCTTCAGGTGGATACTCTAATATCTCATTCAAAGTTTTCAAATCGGATGCTCTCATCGCTGGGGTAGGGGTAAAAAGATTAAGACACATCTCTTTATTAATATCTCCTTTGCTACAGATCGGTCAAGAACTGAAATCTTTTATGTTATTGTGAGGATGCTTGCAGGTCACGCATAAGTTTACATGGGGAAGTTATTGCAAAGGGAAATATAACTTTAGGGTTAGTGTAAATCCAGAAGTGGATTATGCTTTTATCATTGCTTTGCTTGTTATGGTCGATGACATTGAGAATCTGTGTTGAGAGTATGTGCTTACTATACTATATGTATGAACACACTTATTATATATGTAAATAAATCGAAGCAAATCTCCATAGAAGTAATAAGAAGCAGAGAAAATGTAGTCTTTTGATATCAAACAAACCAATTTTGACCAAACCTTATAAACTCATAACCAGACACAATAAAATCAACCCAAGAGTCGAACATGAAGTGACATGAACATAAATGAAGATACACACACACACCAGCAAAGCTCCGGGATGGATAGAGAGATATGTTTAGGTAAGATCATCCTCCTCAAGCTCCTTTTCCTTCAGCTTCTCCTTCACCCTCAACAACATAGTTGTCTTCCATGAATCCTGGCAAAAAATACAAATTCCATTGTAAAGATTTAGACAAAAAGGTTAAAATTATTCAAACTTTGTTGGTATGTAATGGGCCCGTACCAGAGGAGTCATGCTATCAAATTCCTTGATAATGTCTGTGAACTTTGCGATGTCTTCTTCATCGATAGCAGAAGCAAGGTCCTATCCATAGGAATTAAAAACATACATTACGCTAAGCTACACCCCCATAATCATTACAAAACTCAGTTTTTAAGCATTACCGGTAAGAACTTGCATTCTTGTGTTCCTGTAAAAGTTGGATCAAGATCCTGCAGAAAAGTAGAAGTTAGCAAACCATGTCATAGTTCCTGCAAAAGCCACACCTGAATGCTGATGTTAGAGACTTGATATTTCTCCAGAGCATTGGTGATGGAAACAACATCAGCTTTGCAAAGGTGGCACATGCCAGCATTGAGAAGATGGCCCTTAACTCCATACTTAAGCAAGTTATTGCCAAGTGAATGGCATGCTATATCTTCATAAATTTTGATAGCCTTCTCATATCTGTCAAAGATACACCAAGCAAGACCTTATCAATCAATACATCCATCCAAACGAAAGTAAATAACACCCATCATTGCTGCCCGTGCATAGTGCACATCATGAATACAAACAATGTAAGAAATTCAGCTGAGTACTGTAAGCATGTCAATACCAAAGGATGAGAAAGTAAAAAACAAAGGGAAGGTTCATATAAATCTTAATGCTCCAACTGGGAAGCATATTGTGCCACCTTTAAATTGGTTTGCAGAAGTGGTCACTTCTTCATTTTGAAAGAACTCAGCTGCCTTTTCATAGTAAGCAATAGCCTGATCGATCTTCTGGTCAGCTTCATAATACTCAGCAATTTCCTGTCAGGAGTACAAAACCATAATGTATCTATCAGTACAAACCAATCACAGAAAAAAAAAATCCACTGGATCTCAGTATACATAACAATGAATAGAGTGCTTAACTATTGACTCAATGTATGAACTTAAAAGAGTGTAATAGTCTATCATGCTCAAAGGAGACACACATACCTTGTAGTATCTTGCAGCCATGTTGAGCCTTCCTATCTCACAGAATATATTTACTGCTCGTTCTAAACAAGATGCAGCCTCTGCATACAAGACAAGGATACACACAAAAAAAGAAAGTTGATAACCACTTCTATATCACTGACATGCCAATTTAAAAAAAATAGCAGCTTTACAGCATACCATTAGTGTCAACTTTCTTGTACCATTCAGTAGCTTCAGGATAGGCATTAGCAGTATCATGTTTGCTGTCCGACTGCAAATGGCGAGTTTATAGGAATTAGCAGCTTTCTCGAGGAGATCGGCAGCGTCTTCATACTTAGATCCGAAAATTCCCTATCCGTTGAGCTTCTTCTCAGCCTTTTTCTCGAATTCCTCTGCTCTCCCCAGATGATCACCCATCCCTAACTCTCACTTGAAGTTCCACCTTTCGATTCTTCTTCGAATGTGTCCTCTTCTATTGAATTTTGCTTCCACGGAGATACGATCGGAGTGATTTATCACAGAAGAAATGACTTTTCAGCAGATATAGGTGGGCGGAATATGGGCTTTAGTTTTGAAAAGCCCAACTTTGTTACACTTGTTACTATAACTGTGAGTTTGTTTACTGTTTTACTCCCATTTCTAACCGTGAAAATTTCGTGTGATGTCTTTTTATCTTTTATATGCTAAAACACAAGTCACATGACCAATCAAATTTTGACACATGGCTTGTGTTCGGTGGCGGACAATGGCGGACCCAGCACCAACTTTACGTGGAGTCAATATATGTTAAAGTAAAAAAAATAAAGTCAAATAGGAATAGATAAAAGTTCAAACCCAGATTTTTGAAGGTTCATTAGGAGGAATTTACCTTCTAAGCTATAAATTTTCTTTAGAATCTATGTACAAATCAAAATTTTATTCACTTTTTGTGGTGTCATTTGCAACCACTCCATCCTTAGTGGGTCTACCCCTGCTTGTGTTTTAATATAATTTTAAAAACAAAATTGAAATACATTATTAATACAATTAAATTTCCTCAAATCAAAAAAATAAATAGCGTTGATCAAAAGAAAGTTAAAAAATAGATCTAAACCGTTCTTCTGCAATCAATCCACGATCCCCACTTCCATTTGAATAAACTATAATAATTTCTTCTCTTTTGTGCACCAAACTTTAAATCATTTTAACAACAATATTTTTTTTTTACAAACAGGTCTTCTTACAGATTTTTTCGTATCTTTTTTTTTCAGCATTAATTTGAAACTTCTGTCCTTCATCTCCTCAATTATTTTTGTATAATATGTTTCTCACTAAGATTCATTTTGAATTCATATGAAACTTGTGCTGCAAAATCTGAGTAAACAAACAAAATTTAGAATCAATTTTTGTACTATTCAGTTTTTGAAACTATTTTAGTTTGCTACAGATATGTATAAGAAATCAAAGCTAAAAGAAGAAAAAGAAGATATGAGATGGATAAAAACAGAAACAAAAAGTCAAACTCTCTCTGACACTCTTCCCAATGCTCAACTGTTGGAATGTCCCTGGTCTTGATTCCGGCAAGAAACCATCGGAGTTTGCTGCTGGCGAACCCCCTCCTTGCCCTTTCCCTCCTGATCCGCCTGATCCTTCTTCCCCTCTCTCTCCCGTAAACTTCCCTCCTCTATCGAACCAACCCTTAACTGTTCCAAAGCGTCTTCAACGCCAAGGTTCCCAACAACCTTCTGCTCCAGTCGTTAGCCATAACCAAAGCCTGGAAGCTTCTTCTTCTTCTATCCTGGTTGCAGAGGGTCTCTCTGTTACCCCCTTAAATACTACCTTACCCCAAACTTTTGAAACCCTAGCTGAAACCTTATCCAGAACAGTAACTCCTACAGTACCTGTTCCTGCATCCTCCACCCAAATCACCTCACCTCTCTCCCCTATCTCTGCCATTCCTTTTACTACCCTTTCTCCTAAAGCTACTTCACCTTTGCTCACAAATGGTGCCTCTTCCAACTCCCTTCCTACTATACCTCTTAACCCCTCCTTGCCTTCTCTCCTTCCTATTCCAATCCCTCCCTCTTCCTCTTCGGGTGCGCCTTCTGTCACTCCTAACCATAGTGCGCTCTCTCTTGTTGAAAAGTTAAGAGCTGCAGAAGATAAAACCTTGAAACGGCTTGCCCCAGTTACTCTATCCTCATCTGGCAGGCCCCGTGTACTCATTCCTGATGCAGTTTTTGCAAAAGGAGCTGAGATACACAAAGATTTTATCATCTGCTACTATAATGGTAAAGCTCCTCCTTTCAACCAAATCCAAAGTGTTTTCAACCATCTCTGGGGTAAAGGAAAAAAGCTTGAAATTCACAACAACCCTATTAACCGTACGACCTTAGTTAGGATTCAGAGTGATTACCTGAGGCAGAAGATCTTAGAAAAGTGTGTGTGGTATGTGGGTGATACTATGTTTCACACAGCTCTCTGGTCGGAGGTTCGTTCTCTAACTGCGCCACCAATAAAAGCTATAAGAATCTGGGCTCATCTCACGGGAGTTCCATTGGACCTTAGGCATCAGGCTGGTTTGAGTTTGGTGGCAGGGCTCGTAGGAGAACCCAAGGAAACGGATGACTTCACCAAGAATATGGTTAGCCTAACTATCTCTCATATCAAAGTGGAAGTAAAATTAACGCAAGACCTTCCTTCAGTGGTTGAGTTTGAGCGTGAAAGTGGTGAGGTAGTTGAAGTTTCAGTTCATTATCCTTGGGTGCCTCCCACCTGTTCTCACTGTAAGGAATTGGGGCATATTATCCGAAACTGTTTCCATTACTCCCCTCCAGTTCAAGATAATGGAGATGGCTCTACTGGCCCTCAAAAGTCTGCAAAGAAAAAGCCGACTAAAGTTTACCGCCCTATCAACTCTGCTGCTACAAATCAAAAAACTACCTCACAATTCTCAGAAGGTTTGTTGGGATCACAAATGCCGACACCTCCTCTCAACCCTTTTCCCCCTCCTTTGAACCCTCTACCCCCGTTTCCTTCCACTACCATTAAACCTTTTACTCCTTTTAGTCACCCTCCTCCTAAATCCTCTCCCTCCCCTATAGATATTGCATTCTCCTTTCCTGACCCTGTTTTGCGACCTTCCCTTAAGCGTTCCCGTTCCTCCCCTACCTTATCTCCTCCTCCCTCTTCAAATCCAAACCCCTTTATTAAACCATTGCCTCTGCCTTTACCTATTTTGCCTCCTCTCACCACCCATCCTGCCTCTCCCATAACCTCTTTTGTAGCCCCTTTACCCCCTGTTTCATCCCATCCTGACCCTTTACTCCCCCTCCCTACCTCTCCCATGGCTTCCAAGGATCCTCCCCCTCCTGGAGATCCTTCTCTCCCCTCCCAATGAATATAAAACTCTTTTTTTGGAATATCCGGGGTATTAATGAACCGGATAAACACAGGCCTTTTGTTAGTTGGCTGCAAAGTCAAAAGCCTTTGTTTGGAGCTATTCTTGAGTCCCACGTGAAAGAACCTTTTTTGAAACCCCTAATAGATAAGATCTGCCCCGGCTGGTCATACTTTTCTAACCACTCCTCTGATCCTGATGGGCGCATAATACTTATTTGGAAGAATCCCATCAAAGTTTCTATCCTATCCCAATCTCGTCAGTGCATCAACTGTGTTCTGACTATGCCTAATGGAGCTTCTATCTTCTACTCAGCTGTCTACGCTTCTAATCTAGCAGAGGAGAGAGCCGATTTATGGGTGGAGCTAATAAATACAGTTATCACTTACAGTCTTGATGTAAGTAGTTGGGTAGTTGGAGGTGATTTCAATCAAACGCTTTACTCCGCTGAACACTCAAAAAACAATGGAGCTCCGCCTGATAGTCTAATGTACCAGTTCCAGGACTGCATTCTCCAATCAGGCTTGTTTGACATTCGATACCTTGGCCCCTGTCATACTTGGTCCAACAAATGCCCTACATCTCCGATTGCCAAGAAACTTGACAGGCTCCTGGTTAATAGTGCTCTTATCTCTGCTCACCCAAACGCCTCAGCTACCTTCCTTCATCCCCTTATCTCTGACCACGCCCCCTGTATCCTTGACCTTGCTGTCCCTCTCCCAACCGCGGGTTCCAAGCCTTTTAAATTCCCAAACTATCTAACCCGTCACCCTCAGTTTCTTCAGCTCATGCAAACATCCTGGTTTCAATCTGGAATCGAGAGTCAAACATTAACCCAACTGTGTTGGAAGTTGAAGTTGATAAAGAGAGAGTTAAAACAACTAAATCGAGAGAATTTTTCAAATATTCAAGAGAGAGTTAGTGAGGCTAACCGTTTGTTACAGTGTCCGCAGGTAAAGGCGCTCCAATCACCAACTCAGGAGAATTTTGAAGCTGAAAAAGAGCAACACTTGCGATGGTCATTCCTGCGATCTATTGAAGAAAGCTACTTCGGACAAAAATCGAGGATAAACTGGCTATGTGAGGGGGATTTAAATACAGCTTACTTCCATCGAATTTGTCAGGTCAGAGCAAGCTACAACGCTATCAGGGCTTTCATGACACAGTCAGGTTACTGGATAACTGATCCGATCGAAATGGGCAACCACGCAATATCACACTTTGGATCTTTGCTAGCGCCATCATCTCTGTCTCCCTCTTTCTGCTACACAGCCCCAAGTTGGTTTGCTGAGCTCACGGGATTTCAACTATCAGATATGGATGCAGCCTCAATGGTAATGGTCCCATCCCCGGAGGAAGTAAAGGCTCTGTTCTTCAAGCTTAATCCCAACAAGGCTCCAGGGCCCGATGGGTTAACCTCAGGCTTCTTCAAGGGCGCTTGGTCTGTTGTTGGCACTGAAACTGTAAACTCGGTCTTGCAGTTCTTCTCCTCTTGCTTCCTTCCTGCCTCAGCAAATGCTACAATCCTCTCCTTAGTGCCAAAGTTTACTGGAGCAACAAAAATTTCAGATTTTAGACCTATCAGTTGCCTAAATACTGTCTACAAGGTCATCTCTAGGCTGTTGGTTAGGAGACTCAAGCGGTTCCTTCCTAGTCTAATTCTCCCTTGTCAGACAGCGTTTGTGAAGGATCGTTTGCTTTTAGAAAACACTACTCTAGCTGGGGAATTGATTAATGGCTATCATAGGAATAAAGGCACTAAGAAGATTACCATCAAAGTGGATATCGCCAAGGCGTTTGATACTCTCTCTTGGGACTTCTTATTCTCATGCCTCCAAGGACTTGGCCTTCCTCCTCTATTCCTAGCCTGGTTGCGAGCCTGTATCTGCACACCAAGTTTCATGATTGGTTACAATGGCACTGTTAATGGCTATTTTAAAGGAAAAAGAGGGCTAAGGCAAGGGGACCCTTTATCCCCTTACCTTTTTGTGATTGCCATGAACTGTCTATCTCATATGCTCAACAAGGCGGCTGCTGACAGAAGAATGAAGTATCATACTAAGTGTGAGAAGATTAAGCTGACTCACTTGTCTTTTGCTGATGACCTTCTGATCTTTACAGATGGGTCCATTGCCTCGTCTCAGCATGTGCTTCAGGTCTTAAGAGATTTCGAAAATAGATCAGGGCTGGCGGTGAGCATCCATAAGACTTCATTCTTCGCTTCAGGAATGGAAGTTGCGGAAATTGAGAGCATTCAGGCTTCAACGGGTATGATGTGTGGATCCCTCCCATTCAGGTATCTTGGTGTTCCCTTGAACTCCAAGAAACTGTCTCTTGTGGGCTGCGAAACTCTGCTGCAACAACTGAAAGTGAAATTCAACTCCTGGTCAGTAAAATCCTTATCTTTTTCAGGACGTTTGTTGCTCATAAAACGGTAATTTCAGGGATTACCACTTTCTGGTGCTCCTCATTCGTTCTCCCCAAGGCCTGCATCAACAAAATTAACTCCTTATGTAGCACGTTTTTATGGAAGGGTGATACTGAGTCTCGTAACTCCACAAGGGTTGCTTGGGAAACAGTCACATTAACACAGAAACAGGGAGGTTTAGGTGTGAAGGATTTGCTAACCTGGAACAAGTCATGCTGTTTACGGCTAATCTGGATGCTCTTCTTCAGACCGGACTCGGTTTGGGTCTGCTGGTTCAAAGAGGTTATCCTAAATGGGTCAGTTCACAACTATTGGACTACTAAACCAAGAAGCTCTTTTTCGTGGTTAGTAAATAAATTGCTCAAGATGAAGACAGTAGTTTACTCTCTGATCCATCTCCAGCTTATGAACGGTGAAACGGCAAGGTTCTGGCATGATAACTGGAGTCCATTTGGCTGCCTCTATGACTACCTAGGAGCTTCTTCATCCAGGTTAGGAATACCTCTCAATGCAACAGTGGCCTCGCTCTACAGGAATGGCTCTTGGCGACTGCCCCCTGCAAGGTCAGAGAATCAATTGAATCTTCTCTCCTACTTAACCACAATTCATTTGTCGGAAGGACAGGACACTTTTACATGGGAACTAGAAGGAAAAGCGATGGTGAAATTTGAAACTGGAAAGATATATCACTACATGAGGGGAATCAACGATACTAAAGATTGGGCTCCAGCGGTTTGGTCTTCTCGGAGTATCCCCAGACACTCCTTCTATGCTTGGCTGGTGGTACTCGATCGTAAACCGACTCGCGATCGCCTTATCAGTTGGGGTCTTCCAGTGAGCCCCCTCTGTCTGCTCTGTAACACTGCTGCTGAGACGAGAAGCCATTTATATATGGAGTGCCCCTTCAGTTATGGACTCTGGTCTCAGGTCGCCGCTAAGTGTCAGCTTCAACCACTCCGAAGTTGGTTGGATCTCCTCAATCAGATGACCACTCTATCGGCCCCCCGACCGAAGAAGCTGCTCTGTCTTCTAGCTTGGAAATCGGTGATGTATTGGTTGTGGAGAGAACGCAACGAACGGTTGCATGCACAGATCTTTAGAAGCGGAGATTCTCTGTTCAAAACCATTGATCTCCAGTTGCGGAATCAGATTCAGAGTTTTCGAGAAGCTTCTCCCTCCCTTGCTTCTCAGATGATTCAGTTATGGTTCGCTTAATCGCTCTCCCTCTCAATCGACTCACAAACCTCCCTACTGCTCACAAACGACTCTCTCTCTCTCTCGATGTTTCCTTTTCCTGGGCTGGTCATCTCTTGGGCCTCCTCTATCTAACTAATGGGTTACAATTAAGGTTCTTCTTTTGTACTGGGCCATGCTCTTTTAAACTTTGGCTAAAGCCTGTAAACTATTTTTATTTTTTCTGCATTTTCTAATGAAAGCATTTTTTAAAAAAAAAAAAAAAGAAGAAGATATGAGCAAGCAAAGAAAAACTTGGATGAGATATGTTCCGAAGGTTAACAACGAATGCGATAGACAGTTGAAGACTTCAGGTAAACAATAATTTTATTTAATTTTTAGTCTTTGCAACTTTTTCTTTAAAAAAAAATTTAATCATTATCTGTAATTAATTTTTAAATTTCTCAAGTTTTCATTTACAAATTTCGTAGGCTGCTTTAAAAATATCTAAACATAAAATAATTAATATTTTTAGATAAAACACATTTCCAAGAACCCATTAAAATAGATCAAGAAAACAAGCTAAATTTATAATTTTAAATCTTAAAAACAAAAAAAAGTAATGTGAGTTAAAAAAAATCAGTAAGATTGGAAATCTAAATTTTAGTTGTAAAAAAATTTAAAATTTAAAATTTAAATCTTAAAATAAAATTTAATCCCAATATTTTGGAAAATATTGCAAACATATAACCATTTTAAATTAAATCAAAATTATTGTGTAACCCCTCCCATTTCAACCTAGGTGTTAAAATTTGAATGCACTATTGTTATTAAGGTTCATAAAATATTTGACAGAAAACAATTAGTTCTAACTGAAAATTATAAAATCAAATAATTTTAAATACTAAAATTAGTGTTGTGTGTGTAGCGAAGTGATACTTCATATCTAATAAATTTCTCATATTGAACGTGTCCGTGCGAAGCACGAGATAAATACTAGTACTCAAATAAATTATAAGTTTCTTTTTTAATTCGATAACTGTGGGATCACAAATGCTTTCTAGGTCTAAAGACTAATTCTATGAGGTCTATAGAAATCCAGGTTTTCTTGCCACTTAAGGCGTCCATAGGTGACCAATGCTATTCCAACCCAGAACGGAAACTCCAACTCAAATAAATTATAAGTGCAAAATCATATCTGAACTAACTAAGAATTAATTTAAATTTCTGATCCATAATTTAGTCCATATCATGAAAACTTACCTTAACTAACATGTACAAAAATGTAAAAAAACTTAAACTACATAAATTATTGATGTAATTATAAATTATTTAGATTGGTATACATTGTTTATTTTAAAAGTTTAATATAATGTTTGGTGTACAATGTTTATTTTAAAGGTTAAGTTTTGATTTTTAATAAAAATTTATAATCACTATTATATATATTTTTTAGATTAAAATTTTTAAAGTTACATAACTATTCAAGAAATATCATTTTCAATTAAGTTGAATAATTTATGAAATTTTATTTTTAGTTTTATTACATGTGCAAAAGTGTAAAAAAAACTTAAACTACATAAATTATTGATGCAATTATATATTGTACTAAATGTTGACAAAAGTTTTTTTTTATAAATTTTACTAAATAAAATTTGTAGACAAAAATATTTTTTTCTTTACAATATACAAATCAAAATATAAATGTTTTAAATCTAATAAGAAAATAATATAAGTGTTGTAGCATAAGAAAATTTTTGGGTTCACCTAGGTTCACCAACCAATAGGATTTAATTATTTTAGATTCAATATCTTTTCAAAAAAGAAACAAAAGAATAAGAACTTGTCAAATTATATTATGTCTTTAAAATAATAAAAATAGTAGTAATTACCAAAAAAAAAATTTAATATTGTTAACGCCGTCAGTAAAATATTAAACTCTAAATTTTAAACCCTAAACCCTTGGATAAACTCTAAAACTTTGGATAAATCCTAAACTTTAAATCATAAACATTAAAAAACTAAATCTTAATAACACTAAAACCTAAATATTTAACCCTAAACTATAAACCATTGGATAAATCTTAAACTCTAGAGTTTATGATTTATTCAAAGGTTTAAGAGTTTACACAACGATTTAGGGTTTAGGGTTTAGTATTTTTCTGACGGCTTTAACAATATTATTTTTTAAAAAAATTATTACTATTTTTATGTATTTTTATGTATTTTTATCTTTAATACTAAACCCCAAATCCTTAATCCTAAATGCTAAACACTAAACTCTAAATACTAAATACTAAATCATAAATCCTAAACCTTTGGGTTCCTGAACCCTTGGATAAATCATAAACTCTAGGGTTTAGGATTTATCCAAAGATTTAGGGTTTAGTGTTATTAAGATTTAGTTTTTAATGTTTATGATTCAGGGTTTAGGATTTATCCAAATGTTTAGGGTTTATCCAAGGGTTTAAGGTTTAAAATTTTGGATTTTGGATTTAATGTTTTGCTGACGGCGTGAACAATATTTTTTAAAAATTGCTAACTATTACTATTTTTTGTTTATTTTTAAAACATAATATAATTTGATGAATTCTAATTATTTTGTTTATTTTTTAAAAAGATATTGAATCTAAACAACTAAATCATATTGGTTGTTGAAACTACAAATTCACTTTAGGAAGTGAACCAAAGAATTTCTCGTAACACAATGGTAAATAAAAGAGTATTATGTCTGCGGGACCACGGCTCGATTCCCAGCAAACATAACTTTTTAAAAAGATTCTCCATTTACAAAACGACGTCATCTAACATAACGGTTGTGACTAACGGGATGTTAGTCAAGATAGGTTTTCATGATACAGATTGAAGTCTAAGTCAAAATTTTAAATAAATTCTTAATTCAGGTATGATTTTACGCTTATAATTTATTTGGGTATAAAAAACACGACACAAAATAATGAGATTGAAAAAGACACTTTTGCCCATTTTTATCATAGGCTCTCAAGTGAAAATTAAGAAGAATCAAATTACTATTAAAATCATTACTCTATTATGTAATCTTTCAATCAACGATTTCTTTGTTTTGAACATAATTTTATTTTTCATTCTCATATTTCACACAAAATAAAATAGAACACATAAACAGTACTCCAATGGCAAATCTACATGAACTTTAATGGGAGACATTATCATAAACTGTCGGAATATTATTATTGTGCTTAAATTAATTTCTAAAAAATTAAAGTTGTAAATTGATTAGTTAATAATACAAAATTAGCGGTGAAAACGTTGTAAGGTACACCCAACCATATACCCAAAAACTAAAAATGCTAAGCAGTTATTTTTCAAGCTAATCAGATATTTTCTTCAGTTCTCTATGTATATATATATGCTATGTGAAAAATAAAAATTACCTTTTGAATGAGTGAGGTTTGTTTGATATATAACCCAAAGCCGCCCCCGTGACCTATTTCTCTAAGATATATTTTTTTTTTTTTTGAATAACTCTAAGATAATTTTTTGTCACTTAGAAGAAGAGAGTGGGGCAGATGGAATGGGTATTGTTTTGATACATTCGTGTTAAGATATGTTTTCAATGTTTAATTTGTCCTTTTCAGTTCTTTCTAAACTTTCATTTACAGTCCATGCAGTTTCACATCGTGGAGTTTATAATAATTAGTGAGTTGTCTTTTAACTCCCATGTCAATTGAGAGAGACATGGACGATGATGCATCATGTCTAAAAGATCATTTTGTCAAAAGTTCTATTGAACTGAATTGCTCGCTAACATAATCAAGAATCAAGATTTTTATACTTAAAGCATGACACGAACCTTTTCCCTAAAACAGTGGAATCCGTCTTGCTGGTCTCTTCTCACGTGGACGTGGTGTTAATCTAGTATCCTACTCAAATATAGTGTAATTTATTAGTTTCTTGCCCTTAATTAGTAGCTAGTTTGATAAGTAATTATCAATGTTCTAAAAATTGGTTTAGACAGGTCTGAGTGTCTGTCAAATCAACAAATTGGTTATAGATGAAATATAATTTTTAAATTCTGATTCAAACAGCTCAAATCAGCTTACACTATTCTAAATTGATTACGATCGGTCCGGTCCAAGTTGGTATAATTTGATTTAAATTAGTGTAAATAGATAAAATCATAGAACTAAATCCACAAATTTGTCTGACTATTTTTTACTATCTATTTTATAATTAATCAAAATAATTTTATAAGTAAAGCTAAAATTTTAAAATCTAGAGTTTTATCCACACGTTCGTGTGAATAATTATTTATTTTATAAATGTATAATTTTGATATTACAATAATACTTTAAATATATGATTTGTATTTCAGTGTTTTATATTGTACACCTCTAATCTTTTTGTTTATGTCTATTATTAGACACGTTAAGATATAATGATTTATTTTATGCATATTGTACTTTTTATTAATTGTTATTACATACTAACAAATGAAATTATATTCTTCATCTCCTGTGAATAATGAAAACCCTGATATACAGGAAATACTGAGAAATATTTAAGATAAATTATAAACATGAGATAATTCAATGTGAGAAAAATAAGATGGTTGAGACAGGAACTCACGTTCTAATCTAGCCGGGCACATAACATCACAAGATTGGAATGTTTAAATGTGATAAGTTATTCATGAAAGATAAACTATGAATTATGATTATTCAATGGTCTGTTGATCCAATGTGATAAGGTTAGCAGGATAGAAGTTAATAGCATGAGTAAGATTATTCTTTGTGTATGTCAAGGATGATCCACCATAAATGTGTTAGTGAAGATGAGGCGACGAAAAACAAGTGCAGAAAATAAATGGTACACAAATTTTGTTAATGGTGTTTGATTCCTACATGTTGAGACCTCGTCCAGATTTCATTGACTTGGAAGAAGAAACAACCTACAACTGCTAGATGGTACAACACACACACTAGCTAGTGTCTACCACTCTTTTTTAAGTAAACAATCTACAAAGATTAAGAACCAAACACGCATGCATATATCACCATCCGGCTCAGCGGAGATCACTGTCTTCTACAGCTATAATCTTCAAAGACCACCACAATGAAACCTCATATGCTAAACTCCCCCTGAGTCTAGACTTCAATCTTCCATCTCCTCGGAAATACTTCATCAAGTACGTCAGCACCCAAAACCCACCAATGACAGAAAATACTTGATCCCTCAAGCACACACGAAACTTACCACGAGCTCCACAGAATGGCTAACTCCACCATACAAAGCGCCAACTCCAACACCATCAAACTAAGTTCACATTGGACTCCATCAGACAATGCTTCAGAATGTAATTCGACATCAACCAGTAATAAACACCAAGG
>WHPY01000090.1:446253-457888 GCA_019776045.1 Brassica rapa x Raphanus sativus
CTCTGTGAGGTATAGCTTTCTCATAACGCACGTCCCTTCTTATATAGCAGACTAGAACTTGCTCTCCATGTTAGGCCAGGGCATTAAAACTGAATCTTGTCGGATAAAACTGGTTCGGGTCGGGTTTGGATCTTGAGAAATAACTGAATGGGTTACGGGTTGGGTCAGGTAAATAGCACCAACCTGATAGGGTAAATGGGTACCCGAGCATCGAGTGACCTAAATATATGATTTCTTTGTTTTCCCTTTCCGATTTCCTTTGATCCTGTTATGATCCTCTTTCCTAAAGATCGAGATTTCCCTAAATCATGATCCTCTTTCCTAAACATATCCTCTCTGATTTCTATTCCAATCAGTTCTGCGATTCGCAAACCCTAGAATCTCCTTTCTTATATAAGTTGTGCTCTTCACTGAGGTACAAAACACCAAAACTCCTCTCCTCCTCCGTCGTCGCAATCATTAAGAGGTGAGTAATGGCTAGATGTTAGTCAAAGTAGGTTTTCATGATACAATTGAGTAACAGCACTTTGAAAGCACCAAAGTACCTAATCCAGTTTTTAGAGAAGCCGCTAATGAGTTACTAATGTTATCTGAATTGCCCATTTCTTCCATAGAAAGCAAATAATAGAAACATTTCTGCAGTAAGGTAAACCATTGTATATTTGACTATTTGTATTGTAATGAGTTTGTATATTTCTGAAACTAATTATATTTTTTATTTACATGAAAATTAATCTTTACAAGCCTCATTCAAGAAGAACTGCTACAAGAGACATTGTGGAGATGTTTGTTAAGAAGAAAGAGTCATTGAAGAAATGGTTGCACACTAACCAGCAAAGAGTTTCCCTCACTACTGACATTTGGGTTTTTCAGATGACAGGTAAGCTTTTTTTTTGTTTCTGTAAAATGAAATTGAACACGACAACATTTTATTTCCATTATGATCGAATTGTTTTTGTATTGTTGGCAGGTGCAAGTTACGGGCTGTAACTGCACATTTTGTTGACCCAACATGGCACCTGAAGAAAATCATTCTTGGATTTGAATTGGTCATGGATCATAAAGGTCAGACGATATTTCTAATGTTCTTGTAGAGTGCTTAGCTGACTGGGAAATTGAGAAAATGTTTTGTATTATGTTAGACAATGCAATCGCTAATACCTCATATAGTAGGAGATTCCAAAGGGTTTAGTCAGGTCGCGCCTGATTCTTTGGTTTTAGATGGAAACTTTATGCATATGAGGTGTTGTGTCGACATCATCAACTGGATAGCTAGGAGGGTGGCAATTTAGGCGAAATTGTTATCACCATCCAAAATGTAGTCCAGTATGTCTGTTCTTCTACCAATAAGTTGAATGCTTTGAGCAGAAGGTTATTAATGGAAAGATGACATGATGAAGTCTCCAATTAGATATTAAGACTAGGTGGAACTCAACATTTCTGATGTTGTCCAGAGATTTGCAGTTCAAAGTGTCTTTTGATAGGATGGAAACATAGGATATGATGTACAATGACTACTTCTTATAAGTAGAAAATGGGGCTAATAGGTAAGGACCACCTACTATTTCTGACTGGAATACCGTGGAGAAGTTAAAGAGGTTTCTGATCATATTCTACAATATCACCTTGGTTGTCTCTGCTTCCTCAAAAACCAATTCTTACAAATGCTATGGTGAGATAGTGACAATTGAGAGGAATTTAACTGCATTGGCTAGAAACTTAGACCCTGATTTGAAGTTGAAGGCTGAAGATATGCTGCACAAGTTTTTGAAATATTGGAAGGATGAAAAACATGAATATGATGTCGATCATTGCATCAATCATTGACCCGAGGAAGAAGATGACTTACTCAAAACTTTTTCTTTGAGAAACCGTATGGGAAAGATAATATTGAGTCCAAATAAATGAGTGAATCTGTGCGTAATCTCTAAAATCATGTTCGAGGAGTATGCTGGCCGGTTTAAAGATGTTAGTACTCAATCCTCTCAGACGAAGCAAACACCATTTGTGAGAATTCAAGAGACTCAAGAGCAGATGGATAGGTTGAACTTGGTTGTTGAAGATTATGGTTATGAAAGGATGGATTATGAATACAAGATTGGTTGCTGAATCAGGAAATGAGCCAAGGGATGTGCTGGAAATTTACTTGAAGTAACCTGTTGAGAATCAAAAGCTTATGATGGGATTTGAGTTTGACATATTAGGTTGGTGGAAGTTGTACAAAATCAAGTTTCTGGTTCTGGCAGAGATGGCTTGGTATCTGCTTGCGATGCTGAAAGTGGCTTCTGGAAGTGCTTTTAGCACTAGTGGTAAAATTTTTAAACCATATAGGAGCTGTCTAACCCACTACATGATATAAGTTTTGATGTGTAGTGAGCAGTGGCTGAAGGCTGATATTAAGTTCTATGAAAACGTCCAGACAAATGAGCATATTCTAGCTGAAGTTGAAATGCTAGACAAGCTTGAGAAAGGTATGTTTTTATTTATCTTACTTCCTTTAACATTTTATTTGTTTGTTTATGCACTTACTTATTGTTTTGTTTGTTGTTTCAGAGTTTGGGAGTGTGAGAATTAAAGACTGATGATTGTTCTTGAAGTCTGAAGTCTTTTTTGTTTCTGTTTCGGTGTTGGTTTTGGTTTTTTTATTTTTGGCTTTGGTCTAGTTAGAGATGGGTTCTTATTTGACAGTTGCTTTTTAAGTTCTATTAAGAACAAGTTTGATCTACATTGAAGTTTAATAATGGTTCTTTGGATTTTCTCATTTCTTTGTCTACGTTTATTAATGGTTGTGTTATTCAAGTTCTGTGATGTGTAAAATGGTTGTGTTATTCAGGTTCTTTGAAGTATGCTTCAGGTTGTGTTTGCACGAGAACGAGAAATGGGTTAGTGTTGCCAGCATTTGTTTTGGATCATGTTAACAAATTCTGCAAGTTTTTTTACTTTTTTATTGTCCTTTAAGCATTACAGTGTATGTAAGCGTTTAATGAAATAAAAATGCAGATGTATAGAACTTTCTGGTGAGTAGTGTGGATACCTTAAACCCGGTTCAGAACCGAACCCGAAAATTATATGGGTTCAAACTGGGTTTAGGATGTGCTATCAAACCCGATCCAAATCCGATGAAATCCGTACGAGACCAATCCGAATATTTATAATAACGAAATGAAGTTGTTTTTGGTAAACCCGAAAAATCAAAACCCGATTAGAACCTACCTGAACCCAGATGGTCACCCGATTTCCCAGACCTACTCTACAAATTCAACTTGTTCTCCAAATCTTTCAAATACATTTAAAACAATTTTCCATTTTATTTAATGAAAAACTTCATCTTCAGCAAATTCTTCTCTTTTGCTTTACGGAAAATGTCCATATGTCTTCAAACACATATCTTCTTTTCTTTTCCAAATTTAACAAGCTTACGCACATCACAAACCCGAATTCTTATTCATCTCCATCTTCATAACACACATGTATTACCTCATTTATTCAATTTATACAAATCATTTCAGCATACTGCATCTTTAAGATGTTATACATGTTGGTTAATATGCACGTTTTATTTGGTTGATGGAGAATGTAAATAATCGTTTTAGTTGGTAGACATGATGGAACAATGTTTTAGTACGATGTATAAACCGAGAAATATGAATTAATATGTTGCAAATTTATTAAAAGTTAAATGTTATTGTATAGCTATTATATATTTAATTAAGTAGATGATATTAATGAATTGGATTTTTATAGTAGATAAAAAGTAAGATTTTAAATTAATAGACTAGATTTTGTTTTTTTGTATTTAAAAAGTTATATAAAATATGCAGTTTCAAGCAATTTAAATAAATAACCGATGTTATTCGGCATGATATTTTTTAAAAAAAAATCATTTGACTTTCTTTTTTTTGGATTATACAGAGATATCATGGCCTCTATAGAAGTGGATTCAGACTAGTCACGTTTTTGCAGCCTACGTTTTCAGTCCACGTGTCGGCACTCTATCTCTGGTGATGCCAAAATGTTAATTTCCTAATGGCCAACGGAATTCGAACCTGGATCCGTATTAAGGCCGAAACTCCCTTAAAACCACTAGGCCGTCCTCGCTTGGTTCATTTGACCTTCTTCAAGCAAAAAGAAAAAAGAAATTGACATTAATACCGTGATCATCTTTTGTCTTCTTCACCACTCCTCTCTTTTTCTCTCTTTCTACAGTTAACCAAAGACCACAGTTCTATCAACCTCACGTGTCAGATTTGTGTTTTTACTACAGCTATTTAAGGATGACATTTAAGGAAATTATTTAGTAATCTATTCGACTGGTAATGACACCTTTTAAAGGAAAATGACTTCATAATCCGTTTTTACACCGTCGGTTTCTACTTTTAGATAGTGTATATATACGTCATGCTTAATTTTTTTTGGAAAGTAACTATATGATCTTATCACATTAAGGAAAGGAACTGATGATCTTAACACATATACTTCAGTACGTACTGCGCAATTTTATCACTTTTAATTATTGTGGTTGACGTTTTCTGTTGTAATGAGTGATCACTCTACTATTTTTCACGCGATTAATCTATTTCCGTTCTCATATTTACAAAAATGCGTGGACACAAGTCCATGAGTACACGATAAATACGCATCAGTAGTACTAATATATTGGACGAGACAACATCTCCTTTGAATACGAACTTTTGATGTACAAAGTCTCTTGCTCACGTCCCTTTCTTTCTTCAAACTTCTCTATGGGCAACGAAAACGTTTATTTCTCAGCTTTAAAGATTTAAAGGGTTTTTAACTTTCTCGTATTGTCAAATTGTGCATGTGAATATGAATGTACTTCCCAAAGTAAAAGTCACGTGAGTGCCATTTCTTTGGCAAATCCGAGCAATTAAAATCCTACATTTTTTTTTGTCACAAAAAAAAAGGCAGAAAGCAGACTGTAAAAGTAGAAGAATATGAGAAATAGTAGGATATGTATGAGTAGGCTATACGTCAGAAGAGAGGGTTTGTCTATATTGCAGAGTGTTATTTTGTGAATGATTAATCGGCACCAGGGGTGGTCCTGAGCATAGCGAGATGAAACATTCGCTTAGGACCCCCAAAATTTTTACAAAAATTAGTATGGAAAAAGGCCCCCGATTTGCAAATTTTTTTTTTTTTGAAAATTCCTTACTAAATTGTTTAGGGTCTCCTCCATATCAGGGACGCCCCTGATCGGCACACATGTGAATTGATGGGTACTTTTATATGTTCTTGTGGAATAAATAGACAATTCCATATTCTCTACTCATATTACATTTTTATAACATAGACGCAACTACATAAGCTATGTAAAATTTTAATGTTTTTTTAAACCGGAATTTTGGGTACATAGTATCTGGTATCTTTCATGCATATAAATTTCAAAAACTGTTGGTCCATAACTCCTAAAACTTTTGGAAAAATTTGCATACATTACAAGTTTCAAACTTGTAAGAAAATTATATAAATTTTTACCAAATTGTCTATATAGTCCCCTAAAATCTTAATGCCGATCCAAGTAATATTTTACAATAAAAAAGTGAAGAAAGAATAGATTCGTCACCTTGCATCGGTGCCTCGTCATGTATGTGTTATGTCTTCATGCACATATATAAGGTTCATATACGTATTGTAATATGTATATCATATAAACGCATATATACACACAATTTGAAATTGGGTAGTGATCAATAAGAGTGATGAGGGGAACTCATAAATATCCCCGTGAGGAGTGTTTGGAGGCATTCCAAAATCACAACAACATTCTTCTGTTTGCTTTTATCCTCTTCCTTCACTTCTTTCGATGCTCCTACTTCAATAATTTATAATAATGTATAAAATATTTTAAAGTTTTGTTTCCTCCAGCTCCATTACGAGCTCACGGTTCCCTTATTCCTTTTACTTTTGTCCTCTCCTCATTTCTTGAAACCTTATATACTCAAAAATCGCTCACACGCACAAATGTATATAAAACTGTGAAAAGAGTTGTCAAGACTAATTAAAACGAGACAAGGACGATAAATGTAGATTATAAGCATACGAATCAGTTCTCACCAAAACTGAAACCGGTTAAACTATAGTTGGAATATTCTGAGGATGCAATATAATATTTGCGGTTCACACATAGAAGTTGTTGAGATCCTACATTAGAAGTTTGAAGAGATCAACAATAATATATAAAATATTTGGATCAATTCATTTATCTCCAGTTAGTTTTAACTATTAATTTGGAAGCACACAAAATTTAACATGGTACTAAAGTATTTTTGTTGACCCTAACTAAAGTGAGTCATAAAATGATTTATTTCATTTTAGTGGAATTTAGTTCACGATAAATTCTACATCAGAAGTTTAAACCGAGTGATCACTTGAATTAATCAATTTATCACTAATTGATTTTAAGCATAAAGTTTATGTAATTTAATTGAAGTTGTGTCTTAAACAATTAAACGGGTTTAGTTAATAATTCAATGAGTATATATGCAACTACAAAATAACATACTATTGTGAACTAACACGAATCAAACTCGAAGAAAGAACAAAAGAGGAAAACGAATTGAGTTAAATATCCGTTTGAAATTTATATATTATTATGTATATGAATAACTTTACAATCTCTTAAATCCATATTTATAACAGCTTTAAAATTTAATTTCATTTTCCTTATACCAATACATACTTATCTAGAAAAATAAAATTTTTTAAACCAAAAAGATATACCATACCCAAATGTCAACCTTGATTGCAAGTATATTTTTTTTGTTACTATTTCCAACCCAACGAATGTTATGAGATTTTACTGGTGAACCGAAATTTAACATATTTTCAGATGCAACACATGGGTAATGGTTTCCACTAGATTTTTTTTAATATAAGCTTATTTCTAGTTAGAAAAGGATACTGAGACTTAATTTATTATAGATTCTGTTAAAACAATGAAGAAAAAAAAATATTCTGTATTTAGTTAGTTACCGTTTGAAGACATACAACCTTAATATATATCCCATAAATTGCAACTTATTTAGTTAAATATAGAGTATATAAGTCTAAAAACTGGTCTTTTTGGGGATACTAAAAACTTGATGCATGCGAGATGGTTTCCTTTTCTTATGAAGAAAAAAGAATAGTGTGTTAGATCTTGAATGTCATGTTGACTGACTGTATGTCTATCTTTATGATCACTTCCATTTGGTTCGACAACGTTTTATCAATAACTGTTTCTAGGTACAAGATCATTACATCGAATATACCCTCACACGTGTTGATCTTTACACATTCACTTTCGTATATAAGTATTCTCGCGTAAGTATAAATTGTATAGATATATAATATGGAATAACGTGTATCTAGACATAGAGGCAATTGTGACAAAAAAAAGACATAAAGGCAATCAAGCAATTCACGAGATACCAAAGGATTTGTCCGTATGTATCACATTCTCTAGCGATGAAGAGATCAGACTATAAGGCAGACATGTGAGAGACGAGAGGATCTTATAAACGTTGTAGAAACTCTGATCTCTAATTTATCTTTCTTACTATATATATAGAAGAGAAACCGTAGGGGAGGAGGAGGAGAAGAAGCTAAAAATTTGAAGGATGGTTTCGAGGGAATACAAGAGAGATTCCTCTCTTCGTGAAAAGTTTCAATTGCTTCGTTCAATCACTAACTCTAATGCTGTAATTAGATTCCATCAGTCTCTTTTTTTTTTCTTTTGAAAAGAGCTTTACAATCACTCTCTTTTTAACTTTGTTTCTTATTTTGATATGATTCGACCTCTACTATATAACCATCAGTCATACTTTTTTATATACCATAAATAGTAAATATTTTGTTAATCATATTCAGATATGTATGTACATACGATTTAACCGTGACCTCTATCTCTCTTTAATTCTTTAGAGATCAAACTTTACTCCTTTTCTTTGTATGTACTGTACTTTTTGGGATATTGCTTTTGAGTAATCAATTAGTGATATTTGTTACTTGAATTTTTTTGGTTTATCTTCAAGATATAGTTAGTTACTTACTTCGTTCGAACCATAATCAACTATATATTTATAACAAGATAAGTAAAATTAAAGAGCCAAAATGTGTTAACTGAAATGGACATTTTTCTCAGACTAAACTTGAATCACACGTTTTGCAGGAAAGTGAAACCTCGATCATAGTGGATGCATCCAAATATATTAAAAAGCTTAAACAGAAAGTTGAAAAAATCAACAATGAGACCACGTCTGAGCAATATTTATGTCATCATACCGAACCCATGGTATGTAAACATATATGTTTTAGTCTTTGACGCATTTACATTAAGATGCTTCAGTTGATTTTGGGGTTTTGTACTGACGATAGGTTACAGTGGAAACCCTAGAGAAGGGATTCATGATAAAGGTAATGTCAGGGAAGAATGAGGCAGGCTTGTTGGTTTGTGTTCTTGAAGCTTTTGATGATCTTGGACTTGAGGTTGTTGAAGCTAGGGTTTCATGTATGGACTCATTTAGCTTGCATGCCATTGGTTCACCAAATGTAAACACACTAATCTCCATTGTCATCATTATATATTTGTCCATTCATTATAATTTGTCACAAAATAATTTATAATTTCCATCTAATCTGAATTAATCCCAGAATGATGATTGTGAAAGCATGGATGCTGAATCAGTGAAACAGGCAGTTGCAGTGGCAGTCAGGACCTGGAGTGATAGCCATGATCCAAAAGGATAAAGACAGACCAAGTATTCATGATTATCTCTATATTTATACATTTGTTTGACCAAAAAGGATTTTAGTTAGACATGCAATCAAGAAAAATAAACTGTATGTCTCTCTGATTAATCAAATTTCTAATGAAAAATCTTTCTTCGGCATCAAGTTAATAAATACATTACCAGTTTGTATAAACTTGTATAACTTCATCAAAATAAACATTCAGAACTCAGAAGGGCACTTTTCTCTTGTTTCTTTATATATTTTAGAAATACTTTTGCTTTTTTTTTTAACCTTCCGTACATGCCATAAATTTTTTTGCCCAAGACATATCATAATTTACTCTTTTTTGTTTTGAATCGATCTAAAAAAGTTCCTCCTCGTCATTCAAGATTAGTTCCCACAATTATTTGATGTCCCGACACATTGTGAACAATCTAAAAATGTTCAAATCAATCTCATATTTTGTTCTACATAAAGTAGAATAATAGTAATACTTGATCTACATAATATTAATACGTGATCTACAGAAAATGTAATATATTTTTTCATTGAATCTATCGTGTTTAAAATACGTGATTTACATAAATAATAGTAATATAAAAATATTTGGAATATACATCCCGCGCTTAACCTATCGCTCTAAAATCTATAGAAATCGGAATCTACACATTAATATAAATTTAAAACCTGTAAAAATCAAAATCTACACATTACTGTAAATCTAAAATCAGTAGAAATCGATTTCAAACATGCTTACTGTATTCTACGTATAGTAAAATACAGATTCTACGGATAAAGATAATCAGTTCCAAAATTATTGAAAGTGCAATTATAAAAATATTTGAAAATATTTTGTTTCCATATTTGAAAAAAATCCAATTTGTTAACCGAAAGCAGTATATTATATCGAGATTAAATTAGATCACGAGTTATATGAACGATCTTTAATAAACATGAGCTAACTCTTATATATATTCACACATTTTAGTTAATGAAATTGGCTTTGGTTTTCATACATAATAATTTAAAATTAAACCATACCGGTTATCCAATACCGGGTCATTACAATATATTTGTTCAAGCAGTTCTACTTTATAAATTGGAATAAAAAGCAGTTCTGATTCGAGAAACACAAGTTCTTTTTTTTTCCTTAGTGATCTTTATTAATCCAATTAATTAGGTACAGTATATATAAACCTTGGCGACAGAAACCTAAACAGAAAGGAACTTTCAGCAACAATATCCAACAAGAAAACCAAATAATTTATACAGTGGGAATTATGGGTGTGGTCCGGGTGAACAATAAACTTCGCCTAGGTCTGTTTGTGGTGTGCATGTGCGGCTTTGTAGTGTTGGGAGAAGTATGTTGAGCATTTGATCGCTGGATATCTATACATTGAACACAACACATTATCTTATAAGACACTGAAACGGTAAAAGGTCGTAATGTAACAAGGTGAAGATGCTAAGTCGTACTTGGGTGGGTTGCTTTCGGACTGGCAGGTAGGAAGACACTCTATTATACAGTCCTGGCTCGGTTTTACGAAGAAAGGAATCTGCGATGGAACACTTTGACTTTGATTAAATAAAAAGTGTTGTATAGTTTTCCAAATTCATTTACGAACATGTTTCAATAAAAACTAGATTTTGAAGAAACAGTATCAATTAAATGCAGAATGTGACTGATTTGTTTTCCATTATTAACAAGAGACTTACTGAATATCGGTCCTGCCCAGTCCCAAGTACCCGATGCAAACGTCGATCTGTATGATATAAGAAAATGTGAAAATTTATGACCAAAAACGAAAACTTTAAGAAAATTAAGCTAAAATAACATATTACTTGAAAAAAGCCGTTACTCCAGCGCTCCAACAAATTACAAAGATTCACAATATAGGCTCTGTAGACGAAAAAAACAAAACATATAACAGCCAAAACCAAAACTAATATAATGGAATAGAAATATAGTAATGGGAATCAATGTATCATGGACCCAATAAACAAAAATATCTCATTATAATACCCTTTAAGGCTTTAATCGATGGTACATATTCCCATTTTTGATCCTTCAAGTCTTTATCCTTGCATATCTACAGTTACATATTGGCATGCAAGTTTTCATAACCTGACCGGTCTGAACGTCAGAATTTATATAAGACTAGCAAAAATTTACCATACCTGAAGTCCCATTACATCATCAGTTGCTAAGAGAGACAACATTCCGAAATCACAATGTGCTCCACATGCATATATTCCTTTTGAGGGATCAGACACCCCTGAAAGAGTAAAGAAAATAAATAAGATAATTAAAGAGGGTAAGTGTAGGTAGCGCTGACATACAAAGCTAATGAGATTAGAATCACCTTCATAATGAAACAAGATCATATCTGCAATTGGATTTCCCAGCATCTCAGGCGTATCAAAGTAATTCACATCCAAGTCCAGTGCCAAAGCAATTATTCTCGCAATAGACTTACAAACCCGCCTGATCATGCAGAATGGCTCATCAAAACTATGCCGTTTGAAAAACTTTCTCCATTAATAGTTCCACATTGAATAATACAAGTCAACTTGTATATTTTAATTATCACATAATCGTCCATTTTTCGTTATTTATTGTGAATTGATTTAAGATGTATAGTCATAAATTTTGACATGATGTTTTTTTTTTTTTGAAAAAAAATTTTGACATGATGTTGCAGTTCGGAATATCAAATATGTACTGAAACTTAATTTATTTTCATGACTAATCTATTACACACAAGTCACAACATATATATATATATATATATATATATAGCCCTACTTCATCATCATACCCATATACAAGGAGGAAGAAAGGATGAAGAAAGAAAAAATAGTGAAATAACATGTTTACTCAATACAAAACTGAAGCAGCCAA
>WHPY01000090.1:472904-487591 GCA_019776045.1 Brassica rapa x Raphanus sativus
TGTATGTATATTGTAACAATAGATCCCTTGGATCAGCTGTGAGGAATGTCTTTTCCAGTAAATCTTCCTCTGTTACCTCTTCACCACATAGTTTCAATTTAGAAACGATTTTGATTAGAGCTGAGTTATATTCATCTACGGACTTAAAGTCCTGAAATCTGAGATTTATCCACTCATGCCTAGCCTTTGGTAATAACACTATTGTGTATCTGGATTTTAACTCTGTCCAAAGGTCTAGAGGGTTCTCAATATTTAGATACTGATCTCTGAGATCCTCAGTGAGATGTTGGCGAATAATTGTTATTGCCCCATATTTTTCATTTTCAGTTGCATACTCGCCTTTGATGATACATCTGTCAAGTCCTCTTATCTTCAGGACACTTGCAGTGTTCATGGCCCATTTTACATAATTATCTCCAGAGAGATTAAGGGCTGGATAATCCAAATTTGACATCTGAAAATATAGATTTTAGAATCTTATTATTTGACTTATAATCATATTCAAACAATGCATTTTGGTTTCTTTCAACCTTTTAGTTATGCAATGTGATTTGGTTTCTTTCAACCTCTAAATTATATAATCTAATCCGATTTATTTTAGTCAATATAGCAATGCAGCTTTGGTTTCTTTCAACCTTTAAATTTATGCAATGCAATCCGATTTTTCTTTCGATCTAGCAATCTAGAAAATTTCTATAATTTAATTTTTTTTTTTTTTTTAACAATCCCTAATGATTCAAGTCAATTTCGACATTGATCAGGGAAATCATCTAGCAAATAGACTAAAATTTAACAATTTCAATCGAAAAACACCTATTTGCAATCATATTTCATAAAAAAAAATAGGGTTTGTATAATTCTCAATCCTAAGCAGTTCCAAACATCAAGAACAACTTTTAAAAAAAAATCAAACTAGACAATCAGATCAATATTCAAGTCGGAATCATTAAAAAAAATTAGATGTTTTTGGATGAAAACCGATCTTGTTTATGTTTTAGGGGATTGATCGATTTCTAGGTTTAAGGATTCGATTTGATCATTCAGATCAAGGGGGTTTTGAGATTTAGAAACCATTGTGGTTCCGATTTTAATTGTAAAACAATCTCATATCGAACTTTTGGTTTAAGAGTTTCGATTTACTCATGGAAGGGTTTGGACCTATTAATCTTTGCTAGGGTTTGATTTGGGGTTTTGCAAAATTTTAATGGCCATTCCTTTATCAATCAACCATGTTCGATTATGATTTCTTTTAGAGGGATGTATTCAATTTAACATTTGATGTGATTTGATTTTTAATAGAGTTTTAGATGATTTTAATAAGTTGTAGAGATTTAAGTGATTTTTGTTAAACTACTCTAGAATATCACCTAAGACCATGGGATTTGAGTTTTAATTTTTTTAACTAAGAAACTCTACTCAAACACCCTAAAATCACTTCAAAACTTTAAAACTCCACAACTTAAAATATTTTCAATAACAATGGATTTCGAACTACTTTATGAAATGTCAAGTTCAATAACAGTGGATTTTAAATGAATTTTTAAAATTCATGTTTGAATAACAGTGGATTTGTCATTTTACCTTTAGGGTTTCAAAGTTTACCTTTAGAACTTTGAAGTGTAGATTTGGACCACCGAGAACGGATCAGGAGCTGGTCGCGTGTCCTAGGTTGAGCAAAAACCTCTTGTATCTTTAGAAACCTTAATCAAAAACGAATCAAAACGAGTTAGTATAGATAGATGAAGCAAATCGCAGAAAATAACAAAGTATAGAGAGAGGCTGCAGTTTAGGTTTTTGATTAGGGTTTTAGAGTAGTTGACGGCGCGGGTTGGAACGGAGCTTGAGGGCGCGTGTCAGATCGGATTGATACGAGGTTTGCGGCGATGGATTCTTCACGTCAAGAGCTTCAATTTTATATATTACACGTCGTCTGGATCCTTACGGTTTGAGAGAACGAACGGTTTGAAGTCGTCAGATGAGTTTTAGAATTTCAGGGTTTTAGGTCACTCGACGGCGCGTCTTAGAATAGAGTGTGAGGGCGCGTCCGGAATCAGATAGAGGCGAGGCCGACGGCGTTGGATTCGTCTCGTCAAGAGCTTCAATTTGATATATTACTCGTCGTCTGGTTTGTCAGGGTTGAAGAGATCGATCGATTTGAAGTTGCGCCGAAATTAGGGTTTTTAGGGTTACTGGCGGCGCGTATTGAAATAGAGCGTGAGGAAGCGTCTGAGATCGGATTGACACGATGTTTACGGCGTTGGATTCGTTTCGTCGAGAGCTTCGATTTGATATGTGGCTCGTCGTCTGGATCCTTACGGTTGGAGAGATAGAGCATTTTTAAGATACGCCGTTTTTATGGTTTTTTTTTTGGTGGTTTTGGATAGTTCGATTTTTAGAGAACGTATCGTGCTGATAACGTGTTGAATAATGAATGGGAAAGATTACTTTGATCATCGACTAAACAGTCGTATATATACATGATACATGTAGTTATCCTAACTATAAGATAAACACCAAACTAGAAGTAGATAATGATGAAATAGAATATGTCGATCATATATATCGGTACATAACAAAGATAAGTTTGTATATATGTTTATTGGATACCCTTAATGAATAATTATATTCATTTTATGTTCTTTATTGATTATAAGTTAATTAATTACTAATTAATGATTAATTACTGATTAATGGTAATAAAAATTGTCAAAAAGTTAGAGACGTCCTCCTTTGATAAAAACTGCGCAATGATTTTGTTACCTTATACAATTAGCCAATATTTTGGATGGAATTAACATATGTTTATATTTTATTTTTATTATTTTTATTAATTTTTTTTTATAAAAAGAAATTAGTTCTGTTTAAACTGGACATTGGTTCGGTTTAACGGTATTTTTTTCTATTTTTAGTCTGGTATAATATAATTACCATTCGAAATCCATATTTATTTTGTTTTTTCGTTTAAAATGAGTGAGGTTTAATTGTTTTTTGGTTGAAAACCCAAAACTATTATTATTTATTTGGTTTCATGTTATATGCATTTTAAGCTGTTTTATTGTCGAACCAATTGTTTCATTAAAAATTTTCTAAACGAATGAAAAATAATACTGAATAGAAGTAATAGTTGAAGAAAAAGGATATCTAATATTTTTGTTGTTGTTTGTACAAGCAACTTAAAATGATATTTTAAGATTATCTTTGTGTATATAAGATAATCTAATATTATTGTGCTGTTTTAACTTTCATATATGTTAGAAATAGTATAAAATTTGTATATTTATAATCATTGAAATTTTTTTATTGAGTTTAATATTATAAATTTTATTAATAGTATTTTTATATAATTTATATTTAATAGTTATTTCCATTTCTTAATTTTCCCTAACTCTAATATATATAGTATAATAATTAGATTTTAATGAATACTGATATTTCAATCTTTTTATTTCTATGTTACTGTTTAAAGAAATGGATATTAAGAAAATACACAAGATAATTTTACTACAAATGGGCTGTTGTAATTTTAAACCCACCATACAATAATAAAAAATGGCATGTCTATATTCGATGCTTTTGTTTGATATCTGGCCCATTACAAAAAAAAATCAGTTTACTCATACCGATTAAGAAAAAAAAAGTTTACCTTCTATTCGGCCCTTACCGTCTGCAGACTGCATCTCATTGAAGAAAAAAGAGCAATTACCAGCTTGTTGAGACAAACATTCCGCCTCCTCTCCGATCCGTCACATCAGCATCCTTCTAATCGATGATGAGATCAACCTTTACAACGAACCTTCGTTCCACGATCAATTTTACTTTCGTGAAGTCATGGAAGAAAGTCCTAGTCCATATACTGTGTCTTCGATTCCGACGCTACTATTCGTCAATTCCGTCCTCCCTTAAGTATCTGAAATTTCTGGAGGTCATCAGTTTCCCATTTTAGTTTCTTGGCATTGATCCATCATTTTGTTCTATTAGTATGCATCTGGTTGTTTGATTTCATCTGTCAATACGTCATCTAGATTAATGCTATTCTAAACTGTGAAACTTAGGTTTCAAAATGGAAGGTCTTTGAAGACTAAACAATTCGAATAACATAAACGACAGTTGATTAAAGTTAATATTCTAAAATCCGTTATATGACAAACGAACTGCAGAGAAAAAACAACTACAACTAATATACATCTGTATCGAAAATCTATTCCAATAAACAAAAAAACAGTAACAACTAACCTGGTAGGATTCAACGTCCAACTGAGATATGGTCTTCCTAGAAGTGATGACCAAAAAATCCTTTTTATCCCCAGCACTATTAGTCAGCGCAAGAGGCTTAGCTTGCACAAGTGCCAATGGAAGTTCATCCCTCGGAAACCTTTAAAGGATATCAATACAATTAAAAGTTTCTTATATTTACGGCTTAGACATGACAATATTGATAAATATATGCAAACTATATTAGAAAAAAACCTACAATGACACAAAAGCATCCACCTCAGGCATAAATGGATTCAGTTCGACATTCAGTTCGACATATGATACGTTATACGCATTGGACACACTATGTTCATCTGCATTTGACAGTGTAATGGTATACAATGAATTATAAAAAACTCGAATTGTAGTTTAGAACTAATATTGTATGATAGGATACAATACCTTTATAAACTTTAATTTTCCCAAACCTCAACACACAAACTATTGAGTTTTCACCGCGTCTTTCAATTGCCTCACTTACATCAGTAGCCAAATTACCTCACAACACCATTGGCAGACGTTCATCCCTAAGATAAGATTGGAAAAATAATAAATCAGATCACGTAACAATTATAAATATGAATAAAGAAGAAAATATATAAACTCAATTACTTTTCATTGTGAAAATCCACCGTAATTTTCTGCGTATTTTTCCCATTGGATGATACAACTTCAATTTGGGTCACCTCCACAATCTGACCTATCACATCTGACAGAAAAATATGTAAGATATATAATCGAAATATACATGAAAATGATTTCAAAGTAGCAGACTAATAGAACTTACCAACCAAATAGTACTTGACTTGTTCAAAACCAGTTAGCTCATCAGGCAAAGCATCACAACACCTCACGCGTGTGGTGGAGAGAAATCCAATTTTGTATGGATGTATGGTTGTTCGGTGTGAACCGCATGAGGGGGTTAAGTGAAACGTTGATGAGAATCTTCGAACTCCCTTGTGAAAGAAATGAATCAAATTGATTAAGCAGATCCTTCTTGACAGACGCATTAAACTTAACACCCTACAAAATTAAAAAAATAATAATAGAAATTTAGAAAAAATAATAAAGCACACAACATTTATAATATTTCGTTATATGAAAAGTAAAGATGCATCTCAGTTGTTAGGCCACCGGCAGCAAAATACTGTTTCCACAAACGAATGATCTTAACCGTAATCTTTTACATTGACTTGAATGGTTTCAAATCAGACACAGAAGTTACCGCAGCCATTATAGGAGAATGAGATAAACTTGTTAAGTTTTCGGGTGTAGTGAATGAATAAAATTATGTGGAGAAACGAGTCTTATATAGGTTTACTAAACCTAATTCAATAAACGTGGTATCTCGGTATAATATCGTATTAAATAACAAATATTTTTACCTTACCAATCACTCTTAGATATATAAATTGCCATAACAAAAACACCATCTCGTTAAATCAATTATACAAAATACTTCACTAGTTATACCAGTCTGACTACATATAAGAAGCATAGTTGTACCAGTTAGACAAGTTATACATCAATAAAACCATCTAGTTAAACAATACTCGCTTGTCCTAGTGAAACTAGTTATAATTTTAATAGTTGTACCAGTTATATTACTTATAAAAAGCATGGTCTTACTAGTTATCCTCAATCTGCTTACAACATATTATTACCAGTTGCACTATTTTCACTCTTTTAGTTGTACTAGTTATACAATACTCAGTTGTATTAGTTTAACTAATTTTAATTTTAATAGTTGTACCAGTTATATTAGTTATAAAAAAGTGTGGTTGTACTAGTTATACTAGTTCCATTGATTCTATTTTACAACATATTATTACCAATTGAGCTAGTTTCATTCTTGTAGTTGTACTAGTCACACTACTTGGACATCCACACGACTTATATAGTTACTACCTATTTCTTAGTTCAACCATATCATAAATATTTTTAAAACCATTTTAAATTGACTTGTTTACCGTTCTTGGTGCATCATTATGAACGACAAACTTGGGTGCGTTTGAATCTCTGTTGTTAGATCGAATCTCCTCACCGTTCTGCTCGTCTACATGATGTGAAGGACTCTTTCTGGAAGAGCCTGAGGTTACTCGAGGTTGTTGTGGATTATGGGCCTCACTCGCTGCATGAGTTGGTGTTGGTGATTTTTGTGGCTGACTCGGAAGCACTTGGCGTGGTATACCCTCGCTATCGGCCTGAGAAGGCAATTCTGCTGCTAGTGTGGGGGAATGAACGCCTTGATGTTCTGGTGGAGATGCTGTGGTTTCTCTCACACGGTTCCGAGCCCTCTTGGTTGGATTCGACGAGGACACACCGTCCAGACCACTGTCTCGCTTCCTCTTCTTCTCTGCGGTCTCACTCCTCTTCGCCGCATCTCTCTTTTTCTTAATGGCGGCTCTCCTTTTCGCTGCCGCTTCTTTTCTTTTCACGCCGGCGTTCTTCTTCTTCTCTGTCACACTTTTCTTCTTCGTCGCCGGTGAATCATTCTTTTCCGACGCTCCTGCTTTTTCTTTCTTGTCGGCGAGCCGAGTTTTTGGCGACATTGCAGACACGAAATTGGAAATGGGGATAGTTGTTTTGAGATGATTGTGCTTGAATCTGAGTTTGATTAGAAATAGGAGTTTGAAATCGTGATGGTTATGGGAGAGAGAGTTTGAAATCATGAGTGGGGAAAGATGAAATTGGGAATTTAGGGTTTCTAAGTTGGGTCGGGTCGGGTTAATGGGTTTTGGTGGTTGGGTTTGTAAATAAGTTGAAATTTCTTGGTTACTTGGTCTTTTTTTTTCCTATTTTAAAACAAAAACTAGATTTTGACTGCGCTTAGAAAGCGCGGAATTATTTTTGTTGGCATATTTATTACCTTATTTATTTGCTTACTAATATGTTTGTACGCATTTGGTTTTCGGTTTGGTTCTAATTTGTATTTTTTTTGTTTTCAGATTCATTCCAGTTTGATTTCCATTTCTCGATTCAATAAATATAAGAATCGTTCGGTTATTTATGAATTTGGATTTGATTTTGGTTTGGTTAACTTAGTTTTCGGTTTGGTTCAAATAACAATGTTAAGAACCCGTTAAAAATTTTGAGTTCAATTCGACTATGGTCCGGTTCTTATTTTTAGATAATTTAGAGTAATTGGGGTAAAAATGATCGAATTTTTGGAAAAATAACGGATAATTCAGATAAATATAGATATTTTAGCTAAAGAGTAATCGAGTGATTCTATTCTAGCAGAAAATTAAAATAATTTTAAATATTTTGGATAAAAAATAGTATGAAAATTCATCTTTTGGGTAGAAATATAAGAATTTTTCGGTTATTTATGAATTTGTATTTGATTTTGGTTTGGTTAATTTGGTTTCCGGTTTGGTTTGGAAAACCATTTAAAATTTCGAGTTCAATTCGACTATGGCCAGGTTCTTCTTTTTTTTGGATAACTTAGAGTAATTAGGGTAAAATGAAGTTTTTTGAAATTTCAGGAAAAAATAATGTATAAGTCGGATAAATTTAGATACTTTGGATAAAAAATATTCGGGTGATTCTATTTTAGCATAAAATTAAAAATAATTTCAAATATTTTGGATAGAAATAGTAGGGAAATCCGTTTTTTGTGTAGTTCAGTTTATAGATAGTATTTTAGAATATTTTATCATTTTAAAATTAAATATAATAAATATTTTAAAAATATATAGACTGTATTTTGAATATTTGGATATCCATTTGGGTTTTAGTTTGGTTTTGATTTGGTTGTAGTTTTTCTCTCCCAAGATATAAGACTTGTTTAGATATTATAAATATTAATCCGGTGTTGATTTTATTTTTTGATTTGGAAAATACTATTACTAAGAACATAATAATAAACTAAATTTATTTTAAATGTTTGGTAAATATTATATCATATAATAGATACTTTGGCTAAAAAAATATTCAGGTGATTCTATTCTAGCAGAAATTAAAAATAATTTCAAAATTTTTGAATAAAAATAGTAGGGAAATCCTCTTTTCTGTGTAGTTCAGTTTATAGATAGTAGTTTTAGAGTATTTTATCATTTTAAAATTAAATTTTATTATTTTAAAAATATATAAACTTTATTTTGTTTATTTGGATATCCATTTGGTTTTTATTTTGGTTTTTATTTGGTTTTAGTTTTTATGTCCCCAAGATATAGGAATTGTTTAGATATTTATAAATATTGATCCGGTGTTGATTTTATTTTTTTAATTTGGAAAATACTATCACTAAGACCATAATAATAAATTAAATTTATTTTAAATGTTTGGTAAATATTATATCAAATAAGTATATAGTAATATTATTATACTTATAGAAATCTGTACTCAATTATTCATTTAATTAGGATTACAAAAAAAATTAACATATTATAACTTCCATATATTTTGGATTGTAAATAAGGTGGGGTTTGCAATTTATTTTTATATATCAGCTATTTATTTGGTTGTTATAACTAATTTCTATAACTTATTAATTAAAATTAAAATGATAATGGCACTCTTGTAAATAGTTTAAAAAACTAAAGGGATGTCTGAAAAATGTCCGCTGTTTTAATTGTATTGATATATGTGGTCATAGATTTTTTTTGAACATTTTTGTGCCTTCCCAGCATTTGATCCATTGATAATGTTTGGAAATAGGTAAATGGTATGGTATAAATACATCTATTTTATTTAAATTGAAGTACCCATTGATAATATTTGAAAACATGTATATCATTTTAAATATAAATATAAATTGTTTGGACATAAGAATAGCAGTTCCAAATTAACAATATTGAAAATCCATTATAATATCATCGAAGCCCATTATAATTATTTTCTGGTCGGGAATATGAAATACACAAGCCCATAAATAAATTCGAATGACTATATCTAAATTAAACTTAACTTCGATGATAAAAGCGTGGATCAAAATCGAATAGTAGATTATGTTGAAATCTAATGATTTGTTCGTAACAACATATAGGCCCATTAATAATTCACCAAAACGGGCCCATAAATCCATTTACAATAGTATCCTGTCCTCCCCTTCAGCTCTCGAGGCTTCTTCAGAACTCTTCTCCTCCCCTCTCCTCTCCACTTCCCACCCTCTCCCTTCCCGCCAATAGGCAGTGGCACCTCAGGTGAACCCGAAGTCTCACTCTCGCCGGAGGAAGTATGGAACCTCACCATTCCGTCGCAGGAAGACCACATAGAAAACCCCTCGGAGATTGCACCAACACCATCTCCAACAGAACCCCCCACCATCCCTCTTCTCCCTCCGTCAAATTCGCGAATCCGAGCCTCACTTCTTCTCTCAAGAGATTAGTTGATCAAACCTCTCTCAAGGACAAGTCCCAAGCTGTCAATAACTCCTCAAACGTTGTCGCCGTGACCGTAACCGGAACCGTTTCCAAGTCCGTTAGGCCCGTAACTCGCCGTAATTCCGCCGATCTGGCATCTCCGGCGGCCCCTACGCCTTCTCCTCCCTCTAAACCCGATGCCGTCGATAAACCAGAAGGTGGTCCCGCTTCCCGGTCAAGACCCGTCACTCGCCGTATGTCCGCCGATCTAGGTTTTCCGGCCTCCGCGCCGCCTCAGCCTCGCTCCGGTGAGAGTCACCTGCAATGGGTTTGCTCGAATTTGGTTCTAGGATATCGATTTTGAGTTGAATTGAATTTGTGCGCAAGTCTAGGGTTATTGATTAGGAATTGAAAGGAAGAATCTTTAGATTCGTTCTTGATTTGTGACGTTAGTGGAAGAGAACTAGTTGGGTTGGGTTGGGTGTCATCGTCATGTTCCTTAAGCTGATGTTTTTAAACAACTGTGGTTATGCTTTAGGTGTTGGTGACAAGGAGGTTACTGAGCCGTACTCTGTTTACACTGTTAGAAGGAAGGCTTCTGGGAGAAAAAGGATTAAAGACGTGTCTTCCTCTAGTGCAATGCCTCGCCTTCGTCTTGACTTGATCTCAACCCCTGGGTATGAAAACTCATTCAGTCATGTGTGATTGTATAAGTAATGGTAGCTACGGACATGTGGAATCAGGGTTAAACATAGTAGTATATGCTGCTCTCTGGTGGTCTGGTTCTCTTCTTTTTGAAAAAATCTTATCAGTAAGAAATCTTGATGAGATAGATGGTGTTAGTGTTGAACCTATTATACCCATTAACTCGCTTAGCGTTTTGAGGCCTGTGTAAAATTCAAGCATGGCGTTGTTTAAGTAAAGTTTTTTTTGAAATTTGTATAACAGGAAGAGGAAACTTCAAGCGGATGAAAATAAAACTAAGCCCTCAAAAGTGGCTCCCAAAAAGGTAAATTCCAAGAAAGCTCTAGCTATATATATTTACTTAATAGAAATGTACTAGTTCTCGGTTGCTTTGATCTTTTTGGGGTCTATCGGTTTTAGTGTTCTAGCAAATTGTACATCAGTGCATCTAATGTTTTAACATTGATCCGTCACAACTTTTCCTGCCTCTGTTATGAGATATGCAACTTGTATCTCCTCTTATCCATTTGTAGAGCCTTTTACTTACTGGTTGCTTGAAAGTTTTCTCCAAATCTAATTATGTATCCATTGTTATATTACAGAGGCAGCGAACAGTGAAGAAGAATAAGGAAGATAATGTGCCTCAGGATTATATTGAGCAGCAGAAAGCGTACTTTGCAGAGGTCGATGCATTTGAGCTGCAAGAAGAAGAGGTATCTAGTAGCGACTTAGACTAAGAAGTTATAACTAAGGATATCAATGACACACCATAACCCGTTTTGTTTGTATCACTGTATAGCTAAGGCTTCTTCTCACACCCGAATATTCTACTGACCCCTTAATACACATGACATGCTAATCTTTGTGTATAGAAAAGATCTATTTGACTTCGTTTTGCTGGGATAACTTTCTTGGTTCTAGACAGTTTACAACACAAGCTTTATACCACGGTTGACAGAGACAAACTATATAGATATATACATCACAACAATACATTCAAACATCAAATCATTATAGCACACTTTCTGTTCAATGAGGCATAACCGCTCATTGAACGAATCAAGAACACAATAAATGAACATAATCTATCTTTGTTCGGTGTCGCCGATGGTGATAGATTTACCAGTGGATCCATGTCTAGGAACAGAGAAGAAAGCTCTCTTCATACTCCCCAGTGGAGAACTTAAACCTTTTCTTCCACCATTGGAGCAACACAGAGTTAAGGTCGGTGACGACCTAAACTCATGCTCTTTGTAACATGACTCGCTGGTTTTCTCAAAGAATGTGGTGACGAGGAAAACGAAGATGAAGAAGACGTAGACCCTGAGATGTAGTTGGTCGTCGTCTTGCTACTGTTACTGGTCTTCTTGAGGTCATGGAACAGAGACATGGACAGGATTCTAGTTAGTTTTGTTCTCACCTTGTTCTGTCTCTTTGGCGTCGACAAAACCCCTGATGAGGAGTAATAGGACGGAGGTGGCGTGAGCTGCGGAGGAAGAGAGAAATCGGAAAAGTGATCGTGTTTGGGTGTGCCTGGCCTTGACTCCCATATGAACGGTATGGAAGCTCTGCCATAGTAGAAAGATCTCTCTTCTTCTTGCTCCTCATCGACTGCAGAGTACTCCACGCCATCTCTCAACATTCCCGACAATTTTATACACTTCCTGTTTGTGTTATAATATCTTATGTGTTTGTGTCGGAAACAAGAAGTGCCAGATTCGAAGGTTGTCTATAGGTGGGTAGATCTCACACGAACACAATATTAAAGAGGGACAGACAGAGGAAGGGGTCTACTTGTAGAAGTCTTCTTTGCATGGTTGTAACTTGCAAGTGTTGATATTTATCCTTTTCTTTTTGTTCCTATATATTAATTTATTTTAGATTTTTTTCATAGGAAAGAATTCGTATGGATGAGCATATTACATGTAGAAACAATTACACCATGCTACTAAATGGTTAGATAATAAATGAAAGGTGGCCATCTTACTGATGGATGTTTCTGCATTATACTTAATGCTTTCCTTTTAACTAACATAGAGACGTTGCGATCACATCATTGATGCTTAGCACGTTTCAAAGATATATATGCAAAATCGACAGTTCCTCCGTTTCATATAAAGTATCATTGTAGAGACAAATTTTTTATATTAATTATCGTCGTAGATAAAAAATTTCGTTGTAAAATAAGCGTCTATTTTAGTACTTCAATACAAAATTTAATAATTTTATTCTCTAGTTTATTTTCTATTAATTAAAATGTAAGTAGATGTATTTGTAATGATGTTTTTATATAAAAAATTTGGAAAATTTAAATTGTTTCTTAATTTGTGTGTACAAATCTAAAATGACATTTAGAATATGTATTTTTTTTTAAACAGCGGAAATATATTATTATCTCGTATAGAATTGGCCTCTCTGTTAACATTGTTTTTGGTGTTCTTATCACCAATAATTATTGGACTAGCTAATGGTGTTCTTATCACCAATAATTATTGGACTAGCTAATCTATGCTTTTGAGCTATAGCAAGCATTAAGGCTTCATGCCTAATTACCTACAAATAGTTAAATTACCTCATGTGTCAGCAGTGGATAGTGCAAGTGTGTTGTGTATATGAATGATTGAATGTATATAATGAATCCCTATCTTCTCTATTAAAATAAAATAGAAGTATCATTTTTATCTACCATAAAAAAAGTTATAATAGATTTATTTCATTAATTACATAATATAACACAATAATCAATAAAAATATTAATAATAAATGAATTTTAACTTCAAATTTAAATTTTATTTTTAATTATAATAAAATATTTTGAGAAAAAATCTAACAAAATTTTACTCAAATTTTCAAATACTTTTTTATTAGATAATATATTAATTAACTTTGTAATTAATATGTAATATATAAATTAATAATAATTAATTTTATTGTAAAACAAAAAAGTTCTATGCTACTTTTGATAAATTTATAATTATAGTATGTATTATATTAAAATAGAAGTATTATATAAATTAAATATGAAATGGGTATATTTAAAAATTTAAAATTATTTCATTTAAATAAATTATCATTTACCATTAAACGGATTAAACTTTGTTAACTATATAATATTTTTATACAAAAACAAAGTTCATAACATATGTTAAAATTTTGTTTCTACAGCTATATAGTTTTCAAAAATCATATGTTGAAAAAGATTCTTAATTTGATTATTTCAAAAGTATATATTAATAGTACCAAACTCGAAAATGTAATAACAATTAATAAAAAGGTAAAATACATAAAACAAATCACTATATATTAATAAATTAATAATAAACCTAAACAATAATATTTAATAGTTATATAATACATAACACTAAAATATAAATCATTTATTCAAATTTTTTTTGATAATATGCACTAATGTACGGGTTAAACTCTAGTGAGAATTAAGAGTGTCGATAATCGACTTGGTGTGACTAGTTGTAATCTAGTTCCTCTCATTCTTCTTTTTCTTTCTAGTTAAGCTAATTTGTCTCTAAATTAGATCTTTGTTGGAACTGCACGGTCTTACATATCATCTACAATTTTTTTTTGTTTGATAAGTATGTGAATTTCATTCTGGTCCCCGAAAATGTCCGTTGATCAAAAAAGTTGGGGACAAAATCTTCTTTCTTCGAACTTTTTGGCACGTATTGCCCTTATCTGGTATGTGCATATGATAGAAAGGATTTGCATCCCATTATGCTAAAATTAGCGAGTTGGTATCAACCCCACCCCAAAAAGGAATAATTAAAAGAGAATGAGGCACAAAAGCTAGTTTTAGTCTACTCCTATGGAACTAAGACTAAAGCTAAAGGAAACAACATATTAGACAACACATTTACTCTAATTGGCTAAGCTATGATGGTCGGATGAACCTGCAAAAAGAAAATAGATGTTAGCCATCGGAAGAAGATAGGCGGTGAGACTCAGAGTCTGTAAGGTGATCCTACTTAATTAGCTCAAAAACTCTACAGCTTTTTCATAATTATCTATAGTACGAATAGTAAGACCATATTTTAATGTTAACTGGTAAGTGCCAATAATAATTTTTTTGTCGGTTCTAAATTCACTGGAAGATACGAATAAAACAGTAGAAACGTGACCGATAGAAAGGTTGACGATGACTGGTTAGTCTGGTTTACGTGTTGCTAGACCGCTGGATGAAAGGAGAGGAAGATGGTTGAGATCACATAAAACTAATTAAGATTGCGATCGTATTCGTACGTGGTCCATCTGCTCCTACTAAGATTTGCTTTAATTCAATAGTGTGAAAACACAGTATTTTTTAATAATGAATGGCCGAAAAGTTAGAAAACTGTACGAGAATCTAGGTTGCATGGAAGCGGAAACGGATACGTGGAAATGAAACGTTTCGAAATGTGATTTAAAAAAGTTTAGAAATGGAAACTTTTG
>WHPY01000090.1:488119-519804 GCA_019776045.1 Brassica rapa x Raphanus sativus
ATTAACAATTATCTGTTTAGTCTATCTAAAAATATAAATCAACAAATAGCAATTTTATGTTAAGTATACAAAAATAAAGCAATTAATAGTTGGACATCGAAATCATATTTAAAATTTTAAATAACAGATATTCATACTTAAATATTAAATAATTTAACTCAAAATAAAGATACAAGTTACAAAATTTGTTTTTAAAAATTTTCTTCACGTTTTCAAAACAGAATTATAAGTTTCTATAGTGAAAACACAAGTTTCCATTGAGTTTCCAAAATTTGGTTTTTAAAAAACGAGTTTCTAATGAGTTCCGACGAATTTCCAAAAGATTTTGATTCTGAAACGTTATTGAAACGTTAAACATATTTTTATCCGAGTTTCCATGCAACTTAGATGAGAATGGTCCAGCTATTTATTCCACGCATGAGGATATTATGGATATTATGTCAACTTCCGGATATAATATCTTATTTGAATACAACCAATTTGAATACAACCAATAAAAAGGAATTGTTTAACAAGAAAATAAGCGTACACTTGAGTTCACGTTGTAGATTGGGCGACTATATGTAATTTTTTTTTGGATTTAGCTTTCGACTACATGTAAATTTCAAGAAAAATGAGACTGATTGCTGCAAGAAAAATGGAGAAGCCACTATAATTGCTGAAATGACCATTTCCATCGAGATAAACCACAGACGATTTTTGCTTCCCGGAGCCACCAAGGTCTCCCATAACACTTAAAGCACCGACGAAAGAAGACTTGTCCATTTGGATCCTGAGAAAACTAGAGAAAGCTAATGTTGATATTTATTAAATTTGGTCTAATCGACTATAAGGTGATAGGTCACTCTTTTATGAAATGTGGTATGCCGGTGTGATGTTATTATATATTACTCTAAGCCAATTTAGAAATACAAATTAGCTGATTGTTGGGGTCGTGGTTTTACTAAGGTGATTTTTGAAGGTGACAATAAGAAGATGATGGATATCCTCAATGCAAATCTTTTAAGCTTTGGAGTTCATAATTGGACTCGAGAAGTAAGATGGTGGAGTACAAAGTTTAAAGAAGTTGAAATTCAGATGGATAAAGCGATCTGGAAATGAAGTAGCAGATAAATTGGCAAAAGCTGTTATTATACCTAATAACGCCAGTTATGAATTTTATTATTATGTTCCTACTTTCATTACAGATGCTTTACATAAAGACTTTGTAAACTCGGCTTAATAATATAAGTTGATGTTTAATAATACAAATTAGCTTAAATTTTATAAAGTATTCTGAAAAATAAGTAGGATATGAAATGGTATTTAATTCTAAACTTAAGTTTTCAGAAACAATAGAATTCAATCGTCAACTGTTTATATAACAGTAAATTTAAAATATTAGAAATATAGTTTTTAACATTTTTTCCTACAAAAAATTTTCAAAAAATTAGTATAGTCAAATACTTTAATAATAGTCATTGAAAAACTTTGAAAAGCTTCTAACGTTTTTTGTGATAATATTACCTTTCGAAAATATTAAGTGAGGATTAGTAGGGGTTATTGGTTCTAGTATTTTAATGGATTTACAAATTTTTTTAGATTTATAAATCTTTGATAAATCCATGATTTTTAAATCAAACAAAATGGATTTAAGAATAATTTATATGTATTTCAAAATCAAAACAAGTGAACTGTTATAAATCAATCAATTAGATTTACCATTACGAGGAAAATGTTTGCATCAGGAGAAATTGTTCAGAACAAATTTTCTTTAGTTCGTGTTGGAAGGTGAGAAGATGACACTTACATACAAGAGAAATGCTCAAAACTTTGAAATATGCATTAAAACAGACAATTCAATTAAAAGTTGCAAAATTATAAAGAAAAAAACAATTACCATTACATAATGTCTGACGAGTAAATTCATAAGTTAATCATACAAAAATGCTAATTTGAGAAGAATGATCCAAGCCCTAACAACCAATTAAAAGAGAAAGAAAAGTAATAACCATGTATGGGGATTGAAAAAGTACTTTTGACCAATCGTTAGCAGAAAAAAAGATAATGATGAACAAGATACGTAACATTGATCAAGCATACAAGATAAAACTTGTCCAAACGTAAAAAAAAAAAAGAAACACAAAAAACAACATTACAAATCCAAGTCAAAATAACAAGGTAGAACCCAATATTTGCTCCTTTGTATATTTACACTAAAAACATTTATCAATCCACTCAAATCCAATTCTAAATCAAATCCTTAAATAAATATATACTATTGAATAACACTTGATTTTAAAATTTATTTTAAAATCAAAGAACCAATAACAGTAGATTTGATTATGGATTTAAAAATCATAAAACCAATAACAGTAGATTTGAATATGGATTTAAAAATCATAGAACCAATAACAATAGATTTAGTTTGGATTTTCAAATCCACTAAAATACATAAACCAATAACACCTCAATGGTTAGTGTATTTTAATGGATTTGAAAATCCAAACTAAATCCAGTGTTATTGGATCTATGATTTTACAATTTGTATTAAAATCATGTGTTATTGGTTTAATGATTTATAAATTCTAATTCAAATCAAGTGTTATTCATTCATACGGATTTACTAAAATATTTGATTTCATAATGGATTTGAATGAATTTGTATGGATTTCTTTATTAAAAATATAAAGACTCAAATCCCTGGAAAAACCTACGGATTTGTAAATAATAATCCGAGAAAAATTGAAAATCTATTTTTTTCTTAGATTTATAAATACTACATGAATTTCTAAATCAGTCAAAATATATAAACCAATAACACATCCTAAGTGTTTCTATAGGATTTCCAACTTCTTCCAATAACGGAAAATCTTCAGTTACATAAAAATCATAACCGATTATTTATAAATGCATTCCTGTGTTCTCAAGGTATTGTAACTAAAGATACCTAACAAATATTTTTCTAATTACAAAACTACCAATTTTATTAATTTATTATCGAAAACCAAAAATCAAACCGAAACCAAACCAAAATAACCAAATTTGGAACCGAACTGAAGTTCAAATATAACCGAACGGTTCCTATATTTCTATAGCTAAAAAGTAAAAACCGAACAGAATCGAACAGAGAACCGAATGGGTATCCGAATATCCGAAATACAATTGATGTATCTAAAAATATTAATTATGTTTAGTATTAAAAGAATCAAATATTCTAAACATACTACTTGTACACCAAAACTATCTGAAAAAAACAAAATTCTCTAATATTTTTCATCTAAAATATTTTAATTTATCCAAATTATCTGAAAGAACCGGATTACCTGAATATTTTTTATCTAAAATATTAAAACTTATCCAAATTAACCGATTTATATTTGAAAGCCCCCGTATTTTTACCCTGAATAATCAAAAATTAACCAAAAAACAGAACTGAACTGTAACTGAATTGAAACCAAAAATCTATCGGTTATTAGTCGGTTCTTATAATTGTTACCCGAACAGACCCGAAAGCCAAAAAAAAAGAACGGACCCGAACCAAATTTCATAGATAACCGAACAGTTTATATATCTCTAAAACAAAAAAAAAAACGAAAACCAAAAGAACTGAAAACCGAATGCCCATAAACAATAAATTGGGTGGATTTTTATTTGGGCTGGCCTTGTGTGGTATTCTACTTAGTCATTTTTGTTGGGTCTAAACCGTGAATTCGAAGTTATTATTTTGAGATAATTATTCAATTAGAATAGAAAATATTTGTGATATGACTAGAATAGCATATTTCTTCTAAAATTTATTCAAATGTTGGTAAATCCCTAATAAATTACAATAAACACCTTTGGTTAGTTTTTTTAATTGTGAATATTTATAACTAAAAATAATTAAAATTATTAACAAATCCACACCACTAATAATTGTAATACACGTCACTAATAATCTCAACTAAGAATGTTTAATTTAAAACTTTCGTTGTTAAAAAAAAACTCATTGTCTTCTCCACAACCGTCTTCTCTACAAGCATTTTCTCTGAAATCGTCTTCTCTGCAATCATCCGAAATCATCTTCTCTGCAATCATTCGAAATCATCTTCTCCGGTATGTTTTGATACTTCACTTTGAGTTCTTCGAGTTTGTGGCTGAGTTCTATTTATGTTGTGGCTGAGTTAATTTTTTGTTGCAACTGATTTATATATGCAGTTGAGTTACTTCATGCCGATCTCCTGAAACCTAGTTATAAGCAGTTTTCGTTCCGAGGAGAAAAGACAAATACATTCCAAAAAATTAACTAATTTATCTATTGTTTGTAATGGATAAAGGACTGATGTAAATGACAACTATTTTATCTATGAAAGTGATGTGTGTTCATGTTGTAACGTCGCTATTACTATAGTATTTTTTCGTAGATACTTATAAACACTATGATGAAGCTAAGAGAGCCGTGAGACTCGCAGTGGAGATAAGCTGGAGAACTCGAGGTAGAGTTGTAATTAGTTTCTGGTGCCTTTTTGTTTCTCAAGATCCCAATAAACATGATTTTTGTTTTGGCATGTGTATTTAAATTTCTATAGGATACACAAAATTGCAAGAATAGTTTATCTAAGAAAAACAGAAACAAAACATTCATGTATATGATTTGGGAATAGATCATCAAGAGAATAGTCTGGTGAAGAAATTTCCAGAAGATTTGGAGGGTTTTGAAGACAGGAGACATGAGCATATCTCCCTGCCTTGTCCACTTGTCTTGCCTCACCCCTTGTGTCCTTTTTGCATATCTTACATGTTTTGTCCACCCATCCTTCCTCCACATATTCTCCATCCACTATAACATTTATATACACAACAATTTACAAGTTCAAATATTCATAACAAATAAAATCATTATCATGTAACGTTTCCAGATTATATAGTACTCTCGACTCTACCTTCAACATATGATTTAAAAAAGTCCTTGTATGTCCCTCCAATTTTTCTTCTCAACGCCCCATACTGCAATATTACGATTTAATATATATCAAATATAATTCGATGGTAATCCAGTAACTACCATAAGTAGATTTCTCATCGTACATGCTTAGAAGTTCCAAATTACATGGTTTAATAAGAAGAAAAAAAGTAATCTTAGTTGTGTCTAGTAAAAATTTGGATTTATTTCATGAGTAGTAATTATTATTACACCAAAAAGTTTGAAAGTGACGTGGTTTATAAAGAAGACCGACCTGTTCTTTACTCATCTTGCCACCAGATTTGGTGGCTTCACGGGCCTCATAGAGAAGCTCGGCGTCTTTCTCCGATCGAACCTGTGCAAAATCCAAAGCATCCGTTAGTCTGGTGAACAATGAAGTCTCATCTTCCCTCTTCTTCTCCTCGTCTTTCTCTTGCTTGGCCGACACCACGACCCATCTAAGGTTCCGGCTTAATCTATGCGAGGTTCTTGAGATCGGGACTTTAGTAGTGGAGATGAACCCACTGTTATGTTGAAGAGGCAGTGCTCTTAGACCCATATTTTAGTTTTCGTTCTAATTCCAAGTAAATGAGATTGCGTATTGTGGTATATTATATAGAAAACATACATGTGGTCTGTATGTGTAGGGGTTGAAATGGATAGGGGGCCACAAATGAACAATGGCTGTAATCAATGTGGTTACGTGGGAGTTTATTTGTCTGGTGATTTATGAGGCTTGGATTTTATTTCTTGTGTTTAATTATTTTGATAATACTTGTTGTACAATCATCTCTTTTTTGTGACTTACTGGGCCATAACAGAGATCGAACCCCAGGTGCCAGAGAGAATGGCGTGGTATGGTGACAATGGTGAATCTAGGAAATGTTTGTAGTGGGTGCATAACTTAAAAAAATATAAATAAAATGACAAAATTCAGATCAAACATGAGACAACAATGGGTGCACATAGCTGAGTCTTTATCAATTTATACTAAATTAAAAATTTGATATTTCTATGGGTGCATGTGCCCCCTTAGTTGTGGCCCTGCTTTCGCCAGGTAAGCAACTGCACTACAAGGCTCCCGTTGTACAATCTTCTGCATCAGTGAATTCCAGTCTTTTAAATATTAAAGTAAAATAATAATTAAAATAGGAGCGAAAGGAATAGAATCACTGAGGAAAAGATTATCAAAAAATTTGGACAGACCAAACTCCACATATCAATCGATTTTAAAATGAATACAAAATAACTAAATAAATAGATATGAATATTTTGATATAGACTCAAAAGTAATGATGTTGTTAGAGGTCCAACAGAATAATTACTATTCGGGATAAATGATTATTCTTTTTGTTAATAAATGATTTTTTTTGCACAAAAGTCGATTGAAATCAAGAGCTATAATGGTTTGTAATGGTATATCTGCGAAATAGTTACAACTCAAAAATGTTGTTGTTAACGATTGACTACACATTTGTAATGGTAATATCTGCATTAGGACCTGATGAAGGCATGCAACTCATTTAATCGTTTCAGAATTTTCTTTTGTATCCTTGATTTGTTCTCTAACTTGTGGCTCTCTTGTAGGTACCATTTTTATTGGTTTCTTGATTTTCTTGGTATAGTAGATCTCATCAGCTCATCATTAGTCATCACAATGGTTCTCTTTCAGGCACCCCTTTGAGTGGTTGTGGTGCAAGAAACATGACCGCCGAAACTTGTGTGATTTTGAGCAATGAGGTTATCAATGTGGAGTATAAATATTAAACCATTATTTGCTTACATGTGGAAACTAAGGTGCTCGCCGAAATTGAAACATTTTCTTTGGCAGATTCTTTCTGGAACTCTTTCAGTAACTAAGAATTTGAAGATTAGGGGGATAAATTGTGATATATGATGTAACTTGGATAGAGCAGAGGAAGAAAGTATCATCCTTACTCTCTTTGAATGTCCTCCAGCATTATAAGTGTGGGCTCTCTCTATTATCCCATCTCTTCCAGGAAATTTTCCATCACCCGCTATCTTTACCAACATGGACTATCTTTTTTGGAGATTTCCTAAAAATTACGATTTTAGTTATTTTCCATGGATTATTTGGAATATCTGAAAAAATAGAAATGATAAGGTGTATAAAAATAAAAATGGGGATCCACAGGAAATTTTACGAACTGCAGTAATAGAAGGGATCTTATGGGCTGAGGCACAGGAACGATTACCCAGCAGCCAGGTGTTGTTACAACGTCTCTGGATTTACGTAGTCTCGGACGTGCTAGAATCTGTTATGTTGATGGTGTGTGGCGAGAGCAAGATAAATGGACGGGTCAAGGATGGTTCTGTCGAACCTTTGATTCAACTGAGAAGATGCTGGGCGCGATGAATTTCCGAAGAAGCTTGTCACCTTTACATGCTGAATGTGAAGCGTTGATTTGGGCTATGGAGTGCATGAAAACTTTGCAGTTCTCGGATGTAGTTTTTGCAACAGACTGTTCTCAATTGGTGAAGATGGTGTCTACATCTGTAGACTAACGAGCTTTTACTCACTACAAAAAAATATGTGTATTGTTACAAAAAAAATTAGTCACAATAAAAAGTATTCAGTCACAATATGATTATTGTTACGTATTTGTAACTGTTTATAAACGGTTACAATACGGACGTCACAAATCTCTTTGGTAACAAAAACCGTTACAAAATTGTGACTAACTTACATAGTAACTATTTCATCACAAGCTGTGACAAACACGAAAGTAATAAAATCATCACAATTACCAACTAATTATAACGTAATAAAATCGTGGGATTATGCGACTGCTATAACGTCTCAAGCTCGTCATTGATTATGACGGAATTTTAGTCTTAAATTGTTACAAAATAAGTATTCATAAATCGTCGCTAGCTTATCATAATTTATAACTATTTTCAGTATTAATTCTGGAAATGAATCGTATTTAGCATCTTATTTCACATCTCATGTATTTTAATCATTACCAATTTTTTGTTAGAAATTAGTCCTAATTAGTTAGGAATTATTCATCTCATGTTTGGCAAAATTCATTTCTAAGTGGAACAATAGTAACTAAAAGAATGTTAAAACTGTTATTTATTATGTATTACACGAAACATATAATTGTACAAAAAATATAATAACAAGAACAATAATTTAAAGATAAACTACAAAGTAAACAGAGAAGCGTTCAATCAGATGTTGCGAATGGATCGAGACGAACAGATCATATCAGATGAGAATAGCAATTATTCGGATATGGAGAATGGCTCGTAGCAGTGAAGGAGATTGACAGTGGGTCGCATGTCCGCGAAGGCAGATTGGATTAGAAAGGGATCTCGGTTGCTTCCTGTGCAAGAAATATCTAGGGTTCACCCTATATCTTTGCTCTTCTAGGTTAGTGGCACACTATGGCTATCCGACGAGCCCAGCTGCACAACGGTGATAATCTTCTTTTCCGGAATGTTGCGCAGTGGTAACTGTTAATGAAGATAACATATCTCTCCCTTAGGTACGAGACCAACAAAATTATGAGAAGAAGATGGAAGGAGTAAGAGATAACGAGAAAAAGATAGAAGACAGAGGAAAAGAAAGGAGGAGAAAGGTACCTCGTATGTTCTCAGTCATTGACGGCTAGGTATAGGATTCTTGGTTGAGGAAGATGCTTACATATTATATACACAGGTTTTTGAAATAAAATAGAAAAGGAAAATGGGCTTTGATGGCCCAATGAACAAAAAGTCACGTATGAATCCTTTATATTTAATTTTTTTGGTAAATCCATGAAAGAATTAAATACTTAATTTGGGAATCAAATACGATCTAAATATATTGTGGAAGTTCATCACTAGCGATCAAAATGAGTCATGTAGTCAGTTCTTTGTTTTTAAGCTTATAGTTACTTGTTAAGCGTAGATCATCTATCTTAATGAATATGGTTCCGTTTCTTCTTCCAACTCAAACAAGAGATATCTTTTTCAAAGAAAAAAACTGCAAGTTAACAGGCCGAAAAATTGGATTTCATGATCAAAATCATATAAAATAAAAGTAGCTTACAGAAAAAAAAGTATGTTTAATAAAACCATAAATCATTAGCACAAGGTCTCCTTTCAAAAAAAAAAAACTAGAACTGGGTCTCCTTTTAATTGATGATCTTCCTAATGAACGTTAACCTAATTTATAATTATTATTTACAGAAAGAAAATAAAAAAAAATGTAATGTGGTTTGTATCTTAACTACGACATATTGTTGTAATAATTTTGGTACGATTTATGATAGCATAAAACAGTAAAATAGTATTGAAATTTTTGTTACATCGGTACATTACTAGTAATAACGAAAAATGTTGTCAAAAATACAGTCGCAATTATTATTATTACTAACTAGTGACTCATTATTAGTCACCTTTATAGTCGTAAATTGATACTCTATATAATGTCACGGTTTCGTAACCAATTTGCAACTAACTATGGTCACACTACAGTCACAAATGTTACCATAGCTATTTCTGTCACAATTTTGTATCAAATTGATACGAACTTTTACAATGTTTTATTCCGTAACACTATTGTAACGAAACTGCTACATTTTTGTGACACAAAAGTTTGGTTACAATATTGTATCTATAACGTCACATGATTGTGACGAATAATTTCGGTCTTAAACATTCGTCACAATAACTCTGTTTTTTTTGTAGTAACTACACATTTGGAGGAATTTCACTGCAGTAAGACTTTCTTCCCAACGTTCTCGATCGTACATATTCCAAGGACACAGAACACTTTGGCGGACAAGCTTGCACGGGGTGCGAGGAGTTCTCTTTCAGCTATGGTTTATGTCGACTCTTCCCCACCGGCTTGGCTTGCTGATCCGATAGGGAACTCTTAGTTTACTTATCTATTACACTACTAAAAGGGCAATACGAAGCTCTATGAAACTGTCCACGTCGTTTAATTAAATCCACCTATCAGAACATTTCATTTTGCCACCTCGTCTCTGCTTGGACGATTCTAAAAAAACTCGGGTCTCCTACACTTGGGCTCTTAATTTTCCTGAAATCAACTCTATGAGCCTCATGTACGACCCTTATGAAAAATACTTGACAAATCCTAATTACCTAAAATAATCGATCTACGATCAATCTCCGTTTCATCTTCTTTCAATCTCTGTTACCCATCCTCCTCTGCAATCAATCGTTTGCTTTAATTCCCTCTTTATTATTTCCTTTCACCTCCCTTTCTTTCTTATTTTTTCATAAACTATTTCTTCTTAGCTTGCTTACAAATCAAAACCAGAAAATCTCATCTCACTAAGCTCAACCGGAAAATCTCCTGTCGCTTTGTATTTCACATCTCACCAAGTCTATCTCGATCCGAGTTTACGATTCCGACTCATACATTTCTTGGAGGCGAAAAATGCAGCAAAGGAGGGAGCTCTATTGGACTGGATATTCTCATCACCGACGAACAGGTTTGTGTCTTTAACCAAAAAATTTCGACCCCTAGGAGAGTTAATCAATATTCTAAAACGCTGAATTATTTATGTCCCAACAGCGCACAGTGATGCCAGGGTTCATATCATCAAGCCGTTTTCAACGATACTTGAATTGCAGTATCGTACTTATTTTAACCAGAAAATAAAACCTTTCTTTCTTGAAGTTTTGTACCTCTTTAAGAAGAACTTCACTAGAGTTTCTATCTCTCTTTCTGAACACTTTGTTCTTGAAAACATGGCTTATGATAAGGCTGCGATAAGCTTTAATGGTAGGGAAACAGTAACCAAATTCGAGCTGAGTTCATACCAGAATGAGATTAACTCTGAGACCAGTAACCAAGGTAACGTAACATAATCTAGAATGTATACTTTCATAGTCAATCTATAAAACAGCTTCTGATTTTGTTTGTTGTTTTATTTCTTTAATTAAGGTGGCCATGACAAGCTTGATCTCAGCTTGGGAATGTCACTTTCCCCCGGGAATGCGTCAAAGCAAAACGGAAGGCTCTTTCATTACCCTTAATACTTATGAGATTCATCGTGGAGTTGGTTTAACGGTAATTTCTCAACACCAATATCTGAAAATGGTTTAGAAAAGGTTTCTTTGAATTATTATTGTTTCTTTATAGTATTATGATTCCGTAAATGACTTCTCTTGCGTTGGTTTGTGTTAAGTTTTGATATCAATTTTGTGATTTTATATATTTTTTACAGCAATTTTGTGATTTTTTTCATCTACGATAAAGGTTAACAGAAGATGCATACTTTAGCTATCTTTCCTTTGTTTAGAGTTAGATTTTTTTTTGTATGGAGTGTGAATTTATTTATTTAATTTGAAACCAATAAGTCCAACTAATCTGTGCTTTAGCTCATCTTACTCTTTTTCTTTTTTTTTTTTCTTTCTGAGCTATTACTTTAGTTGCTTGCATAAATTGTTCTATAAATCGTTTCCCTAATGTAATTGTGCATTGTCTCAACACTTTCAAACACGTGATGAAAGAATTAGCTATCTATGAACTCAGTAGGTTTGATTGTAACTTTTGTTACTTTTCAAAGGCGGAGCATTGCGCTGATGCATAAATGATCTACAGGTTTTTGGAGGTTAATGACACTGGAAAAACACATGCTTCGTACTATATATATATATATAGGTTATGCTTTTCACATGGAGTTTAAGTAAGGTGGAAAACGCCACTGAGATCTTTAATCTCAGAATATCTAGGTAATGTTCTTTGTCATGGTCATCGTAGTTTCACAGTCAGCTGTTGTCACATGGCATGATTTAAAAGTGTTAAACTTTGTACAAAAAAACTATCTTATTTTGCAACTCACTATTAATCAGTTGCGCCAATACCAGCAGAGAAATTGAGAATGAGAGTTGGAATATTTTAGCACCTAAGGATCATATTAGTTTTCAAAGCTAGAATCATGCAAAAAATGAGTCGTAACAGACAAATTGATCAGCTTAAAGGATCACTTCTCCATTTATCTTCCCATAATGTTTTGATTAATCTTTAGCTTGCTATCTTATTTTATAAGTTGATTCTTTTGTTGTCAGGTTGTAATTAGCAGCTTAGCCACAAACAAATTGATCACCTTAAAGGATCACTTCTCCATTTAGCTTAACGTTGGACATCTTGATCCTGATGGTATCTACACTGGCCAGTTCGCCACACTCCCCTCTGCGTATTTGTCTGTGCCCAGATTTGTCATAGTTCTCAACTAATCTACGTTAGATTTACTTTTTCATCATCTCAGATCTTAGTTTAGTCTTCCATAATTGTATTTTTAGCAAAAAGTACGATTGTGTTGGTCTTTCAACGTTTTCATTCTTATGAAACATAACGATGATACTAAAAATGTTTGTTTAAGTAGTTGTTTCTAAATAATTATTTCTATAAAACAGTGGTGGATATGAAACTATTTTACTAAATGCTATTCAGGTTCCACCGTCTCACTCATCAGCCTAATTTGTCTAGGTCGCTACCATACGCGAAAACTGAGGATCTAGGACTACATATGTTTCCTTTAACGGCTGTTGTTTTCTACAACCTGAACTAAGAAAAGTTTATTTTATCTGACACATTAATAACCTACTTGATGAAGTTTTTTAAATCCAGTTTTTTTAAAAAGAATTTTCTCTACATATACTCCATTACATGCTTTCAATATAAAAATCAGTGAAATGGATCCATTGGAGAAGAAACATACAAAATATATGTTGCAAAATATTACAATGATGCTGGGTATTTTTTCTGATTTTCATTCTTGCATGGCAAAGAAAATAATGAAATAATTCTACGACTCACACTTCACACTGTGATTTCAACTATTCTTAATTCCACCACTTTCTTAAGGCAAATAAAAACGAATCGATATAGACACTCGAGTTATATAATGAAAATCCAAGGACCAATGCAAAATAGATATAATTTTCAATAGCTTAAATAAAAAGTTATCTTTTGTTGACAAATGGAGATTTCAAAAGTTTAAATTAGTAGCCAATTTAAAAGTAGTTTTCATAACAATCTAAATCAAAATAGTTTTCATAACAACCTAAAAATAAAAGAATGATTAGCTCATAATAAGAAATTTTGAGTTCTGATTATCTTAAATTTGTTGGACAGAAATAAGTTTTTTTTATATTATCTGAGGATTTTTGTTTCTATAATCGATACCATTATACATATACATTCAAATATAAATGCTAAAAGAATTTACTAAATTAAAATTGCAAAACAACCCGGGCGTAGCCCGGGAATAGTTCTAGTTGTTGTAAAAAAAAAAAGGTTATCAATGTAAACCAAGGGGAACTTCTGTCTTTGTTGACATGCTATATATATTAACTCAAGTCGCAGCTTGGTGTTCAAGAAAGGAAAATTCAAGCCAATGGAGAACATGATTGTCAACATGTATGAATTGAGAGCCCAGGTTTATCAAACTCGTATAGAAAAGCAGAACACACACAGACTTGTGGACTCAAATTTGTGATGGCTGTTTTATTCCAGATGTGAACAGGGCATGTCTGGTGATCGTATCGTAGTTGCTAGGTCTGGGCATTCGGGGTCCCAATCAAATTTCGTTTTTGTCCAATCGGATCTCGGTTTTCCGAGTTCATTAAAATCAGCTACATTCGGATTATATGAAAGTTCGGTTCTGGACCGGTTCGGTTTCTATCAAGTTCGAATCAAGATTAGTAAATCTTCAGAGAACCAGTACAACCCAATATATTTTTGGGTTCGGTCTCAATCGGTTCTTCGGTTTAAAAGTATAATTTTGTAAATAAAATATAAGTAAAATAGATTCAAAAATAAGAAAGGAACATCAAAAGTAATCATTCAAAATAAAGCGAAATGTAAATATAGTTATTGATAGAAATAAAACCAAATAAATGAAAGCATAAAACGAAAACCAAATTATCATGAAATAAGAAACATTATTCAATAAAATAAAACTGTCGCCTTCAATAATCAACCTTCAATCATCAAATGCTGAGCCGGAAACTCTGAAACAGAAAACCTAATGACAAAAAAATTAGACATACAGTAAAGAAGATAATAAACAGAAACTACAGTTCGAGAAACACAAACATTTCTCAAGTCGATCTAACCAAAATCTATATTAAGCAAAGTACTAATGTTAAACACAAGCATTAATATTAACCAAATACCAAAATATATATTAAGCTAGTATTTGAGTTAATTATTCATGTAATAAATAATTATTTTAGATGTTCAATAATATCTTAATATATTTTGGATACATATTATGAATTGAAATCATGTTTGACACAAGTAATTTTTGGATTTTGAATCTTTTCGGGTTCAATTGGATATCCATTTAAGTTCGCATCCGGTTTGGATAATTTCCATAACCCAAAATACCATGAAACAAAATCTATTATGTATTTATGTTGGATTCGGATCGGTTTGGATTCATATTTATCACATTGGATTCAGTTTATTTACCCAACTCTAGTAGTTGCTATCTGTAACCATCGTTCAACCATTACAGCACCATTACCACTAACAGAGAAGATTCGCTCTCGTATAACTACTTGGACGAGTCGGTTCCTGTCCTATGCTGGTAGACTGCAATTGATAAGGTCAGAAATAATGAGCATTGTGAACTTCTGGGCTTCTGAGTATCGACTTCCAGGGCAGTGTATCAAAGAAATAGAACAACTCTGTTCTGCTTTTCTTTGGTCAGGTCCGGAGCTCAAAACTACAGGAGCTAAAGCTTCTTGGAATGTGGTATGCACGAGTAAGGAGGAAGGAGGTCTTGGCATACGATCGCTGAAAGAGATTAATAAGGTGTACGGTTTAAAGCTCATTTGGAAAATGCTATCTGGAAACTCATTATGGAGTCAGTGGGTTAAGCTGAACTCGACGAAGAAGAAATGCTTTTGGGAGTTGAGTAGTAAGAGCTAGAAAGGCTCATGGATGTGGAAAAAGATTTTGAAGCTACGAAACATTGCGAATTTTTTTCATAAAAAAGCAGTTGGTAACGGGAAAGAACATCTCCTTCTGATTTGGAAACTAGTTTGATAAGGGAGTTTTATCAGAATTTTTGGGAGAGAGGGGTATCATTGATCTAGGCATCAGAAGAGAAGCCACAGTTGAGGAAGCTCTGCTAAACCAAAGAAGGAGGAGAAGGCACAGAGCCACCATTCTCACCGAGATCGAGGAAGAAATGGATGTGCTACGAGAGAAGCTAAACAGAGAAGTTATTGGTGAGAATTTGGATCTCTGGAGATGCAGAACTGGCTTAAAAATTAGTTCTCTACTAAAGCAACTTGGTATCTACTTAGAGAGGAAAAGCCGCAGTGTGTGTGGACCAAGGGGGTCTGGTTCAAGAAAACAACCCCAAAATTCTCGTTTATTGCTTGGATTGCGATGCTGGATAGGTTCAGTACTATGGACAGAGTGTCTAGGTGGAGCATTGGAGTTGATGAGACATGTGTGCTCTGCAAAAATGCAGCTGAGACAAAAGATCATTTATTTTTTAAATGCTTTTTGCCTTCACAGATTTGAAAGGAAATTTTTCATCGGATTCTAAGGCTCATAAACGACAACTTGGAGTGTGCTTCAGGCGATTTTTTCTGATCAGAGGCTGGAGGCGAAAATACTCTATTGTATCAGATATGCATTTCAGTGTGCCATCCACTTTATATGGAGAGAACGGAACAAGAGGAGGGCATGAGAAGAGCCAACTACAATGAGAGTTCTGGCGAGATTTATTGACAAAAGTATAAGGAACAAGCTGAGTTTAATAACTGACTTGGGAGGGAAGTTTGCGGGTATTTCTAGCTTACTGGTTTGGAAGTCAAGACAGGAGATAGAAAGTAGACAATAGTTTTCATTTGCAAAAAAGCACTTGATGTAAAACAGTTTTTTGGTGAATATAGTTTAACATTCATTTAAAGAAAAAAAAATGTGCCATTACCGTCCCCGCACTAGATTTGTGCCAGCAATAGCATGGAGATAAAATAGACAATGTGGCTCTCTTTTGATGCTCAAGTAGACTCAGATATGTACGTTCTCTCACTCTTGATGGTTAATGGTTTATATTATATATGCTAATCAGCTCAACCTTTTTTCATAAGAAGTTAAGAATATCAGTATCATACTATCATTTAAAGTCGATTGAATCGGTGGTTGGTCACTCAATACTTCTATTGCAAGAATTGATTTGCGAGAACAAAAAAAGAAGAAACGCCAAATGTCAAAACAAACTGATAAATAGTCTCCAAGCATTCAAAGGTAGACATGACGAAATTATCTTTAAACCAAATGTAGAAAGCATCTTCAAAAATTCTAGACAACCCTGAGACTGAAACTAGAATATAAAGATTTTTGAGTTGCCAGCTTCTTGCAGTCTTTAAGCACGAGCAGCAGCAGGGGCACCACCAGCAGGGCGAGCGGCCTGACCAGGCTGTCCAGGCTTGGGAGCATCCTCCTGAAAAATTTATCATTGTGTCAAACCACGAAGTGATAGGTTAACAGCACATTGATATACAAATGTAAAGATTTTGCAGAAAGGTCAAGAACAGATTGAACCAAACTGATGGCAATAAGACAGTGCCATTGGTCACATTCTTATCAAAACTAGTAGCAATTACTAGTCAACTAACGCTAGAGTAATCGCAACTAAAACTCATACTTCAAATGAATTCTACTTTCTAACCATTATTTAAAAAAAGTTAAGCAGGCCCATTTGCATCAAAAGAGTGATTAAGCATAACTAATTGCCTCAGGTAACAAGCAAAGCACAATACAAAATCAAAGGAAGAAACTTTGCAAAATCAACAACAAATTGAAACAACTGTAATCCTAAGATAGTGTAGAGTATAGACTCCAATATAATTCTCAAGATATATCAAAGAAGATATAATTTTTTATTCATCAACAATGTTCTACTTCACGGCACCGTCATTTTTTATTCAGTAACACTGTATCTAAAGACGGTTAAGATAAACTGAGTAGTAACAGTATAAAGTGAGTACCTTGCGTCTGACAAAACGTGGAGGTGGGGTACGAACCCTACGGTTGGTGCGGGAACGGACTCTCACGACGTGAGAGTGGATAGCACATGAGACACAGTACTGCGTCTTGGCATACAACTTCGGGAGAGTGTAACCTACAAAATCACCAAACAAACTACATTATCAAAGACAATCTAATCACACACAAGTATTAACGAGAATGATTCAACAGCATACCATCGTAGACACTGGCTTCTTGAACATCTCTGATGGCAGCTTGTTCAACGATGTTCCTGACGATGAACCTCTTGATCGCCTTATCCTATAACAACAGGAGGAAACCGAATCAGATCAAACTTTTCAGACAAATCTAGCTATCGGACATTGATTAAGAGGAGATATGAACACAGACCTTGGGACAGCATTTCCCGCAGTTGGAGCACCTGATGGGGTTCACATGACCACGGTTGTGCTTGTTCCTTCCACCGTTCCTGCGCTTGAAAGTCTGCAAAAGATTTAAAAAGAAAAAAAAAATCACTGATTCAATACACGAGTCTTTTGTATTCGTATCAGCGAGATGTGATGGTATCTTCTTTGACAACAGATCTATGAAAGAACGGGAAGACTTGCCATGTTGCAGTGTGGAGAGTTAGAACAAAGCCTATTCGCGTTTCTTTTTCGTTGCGGCGACAGGGGAGGTAAGGACTAGACCTAAATATATGCGCAGTCTTAGCCGTTTAGGGTTTTATTTGGGTGGGTTTTCTTAAATCTTTGGGTCTGTTTCTTAACTATTTGGGCCTTCAGTATAAGCCCAGATCTGACTCAAAGTTTATGAGGTGTAAACAATTTAAATGTTTACTAGATTTTGATCCGCGCTTCGAAAGCGCGGATATTATTTTTCATTTTTATGAAATATATTATTTGTTTGTAATTATTGAATTTATTTATTTTAATAAAAAATTTCTTTATAATAAATTCGACACATAGAATGTCTCTGGTAAACTATGTATTTCTCTAGTTTTGTTTTATTCGCACTTCAATCAACATATTTATTTGGCTTGTTGTTAGAATAAATGATTATAGACTTTGATCTGTGCACCTCCGCGGATGTATATTTTAAAAAATATGATGATATTTGTTTTTCATGTAATTATTAGGGTTTGACAAAATGAATCCGAGGAACAGAACTGATACCAATTCGTAAATATAGTACCAAACTTGAATATAAATTGATTAAATATTCGAATTATTCAAAATTTTGTTAGTTAGAGAACCGAATCGGATCCGAACCGAAGTATTCGTGTACCTGAATTTATCTAAAAATAGATTTATATACTTATATATTAATTATTTTTATATTTAACGTATATAAAACATCAAGAATGATACTTTTAAATTGGTTTAAAATACTTGAAAATATATATAGATAGTCAAAAACAAATATCTGAAATAGTTAAAGTATACTCAAATCACCAAAAATACTTAAAATAATTATTGATTTCGTATCCAAAATTTTAAATCAAACCAATTGATATGTTAAGCTTAGGTATTCTGACATATGTTATTTAAATTTATAGGTAATATATTACTTTATTTATAGATTTTGAGAAATTTAAAATATATAGTGATTTAAAACTTTAAAAATAATTTAAATAGGTTATCCAAACCCAAACCAAACCCGCAAAGATCCGAATCAAACTCAAACAAAAATTTAGAAACATCCTAATAGGACTGAAATCTTTGACCTCGAAAACCCGAAACGCAAACCGATCAGAACCAAACCCGTATGGATGTCTGAAAACCCATCCTTAGTCATTATTATATATCGTATAATTTCATCATATAATTAATCGTATTTTATATGTACATCATATAAGTAATGATATAATTAAAAGTATTTAATATGTATCATCATATAAATAATTACATATATTATATTTTAAAAACTTAATATGAAATACAAAAATCATAATTTGGGTTGGTATTTCAAATTGGGCTTTGTATTGTATTTTTCTTATATATATTGACAACATTCTTTTATAATGAATTTAATAACTTAAGCCCATTACTTTTTCTATTTAATACTATTATCTTTGTTTCCAAACAAAATTATTTTTTTTTTAAAAGACTACAATCCATGTTTCCAAACACACCAAATATTTTTAATACTCTTATCCAAGTATCCAAACACACCGAAATTGTACTTCAGCTTTAATAAGATAGATTTATAACGTGATTAATAATTTAACTAGATTTTATCCGCGCTTCAAAAGCGCGTGTTTTTCTTTCGGTAATAAATTTTTTTGTGAATTATTATTTTAGAATTGTTTTATATTATTATGTTCTAAATTCATATTATATCGAGGAAGGAAATTGTTTAAAATTATATAATTTATCAATTAATTATTTATATGTGAACTCTTATGTAATTATGTCTGAACATTTTATCGGACCCAGAAAACCAAACCAAAATTGACCTGTTAATGTAAGCATGGTTTGGGTCTGGATCCATGACAAAGTAGATATTAGATTATTACTTTTTGATCCATGGATCTCTGTTCGAGTCTGGGTCTTATCAAAGACTCAATTGGATCCAAAGTATCTGAAATGTTTATATTAGATATATTAAGTATTTTAGATATGATTTTGATTACAAATATTTTTAAAGGTTTGGATTTACATTTTCGATTATAATTTCGTGTTTCGGATAAAATTCCAGATTTCTGACAATATATTTTGGCTATTCAGAAAAAAATTGGGTTTTTTTTAGTTATTCGTGTCAGAGTTTAAGTAAAATTTATGGTCTTTTTGGATATTTGAATATTTTTGGATATTTTTTTATTTTTGAATCGTTTTGTATTTCTGTATTTTGGGGTTTTTTGGTACTTCAATTCTTTTCGAGTCCTAAATCCCTAAGCCAATTTGGACTCGTTAGGCATCCAATATTATAGGTATTTTTATAGATATTTGAATTATGGACACAAATTGATCTGAACTCGAAAAAAACGACGTAGACACAAACCAAAAAAATTTCAAATACCTAATTCTATCCAAATATTGAGGATTCGAGGAACCCAAACCCGAAAGGATCTGATCCGTACACGATCCGTACCCGATCCGAAAACCCGAATGCCTAAACATATTCTCTCAATTTTATTTCGTGTGCATTTTATGAAAGCTACATTTGTCAAACTCATGAGGATAAAATTGTAAATGAGGGGTAAGATTGTATTATTCTTATTCTGATTTAAAAACGTGGACTCCATTTTTATTCAATGATTTCACTAATTTAATTATTTTATAACTTATTCCTATCAATACTCTATAGATCTAAGTTATACTAGATTTTGACCCGCTCGACCGAGCGGGTATCAGTTTTCATTTTTTTCTTTGTTTATATTAAATACTATACATGGTTTGTACTAATATAATATATTTAAAAATAACAATGTTCTTAACTACATCGAATAATTTTTTTACGTTCTACAGTAAATTATATGACCAATATTTATTGGACATCATATAAACAAATCAAACATTTGTATAATTAGATTTATGTATAAAATATTTAGAAAATAAATTTCTGAACTAAAAGTAAAAAACATATACAAATATGAGTTAGTATGATATTAAAAATTGATACATTAGTTATAACATTTATAAGAAAATAAAAATATTATAGACAATTTTTCCATAGAATATTTAATTTATATAGTTGTATCAATAGTTTTCAAAATAGAGAAGGTGTATGCACTGTGAAAATATTTTAAATCACGTTAGAAAAGTTTCCGAAAAATAGATTTTTTTTTTGAAAATTTTAATTAGTTAAAAAAGCTAGGAATGTGATCTAAATTTGTAATAAGTATTTATCTGTATAAGTGATAATATATATTTTTCAAAATTTATCCGATTATTGTTTATATGACATTTTGAAACAAAATAATTTATAATTTATATTGAGTAATTTTATTTTGTTTTACAACCCATCAATTGTATAATCCATACTTTTAGAATATGACCCAATATATTCGTACAAATATATTTTTTATGGATCAAAATTTATGATAATGTATGATAAAATTGTTGGATATATTGTATAAAATATATGGTGTTATATATTTTATATTTTCAACATTTATCATACTGAACTTACATTGTGGTATTATTTATATGAAAAATATATGTGACATAATATATTTATATATTATATAAATGATTATTGTAATGTGACTTTTATTTTTATTTATTACTAATAAATAATAAAATTATAATTACATATTTAAAAAATAATATTTTTTATTAAATATTTATAGTTATGTTTATTAATTATTTCCAAACACACACACACATATATAAAAAAATAGGAAAAAAACATTGAACAATATAAGTTAGGTTTATTAGTTATTGTTGCCAAACTTTTTTATTTCGAATTCGATTTTAGAAATGTATTAATTAAACAGAAAAAGATGAAAAATCATAAAAAGGTAACACACATTAAATAGAATTTTATTTTGGAAATACATTAATTAAACAAAAAAGACAAAGAATTTTTAGGAAACACACATTAAATAACTGAAAAAGACAAGCATTAATATAAGAAGATTAATTAAATGTTCAGTGGCATATCATTGTAAATAATACTAAAAATTAAGGGGTATTTTTAAAGTGTACTTCTGTTTTAATAGAATAGATATAACTAATATAAATTGGTTTCTAATCACAAACTAATACTCCGATTAACTGCAGACCACCACAAGCATATTCACCGCTTGAGCTATAAATATTTATAAGGTTATAGATTGTCGGTCTTTTTTGTTTGTTTGTGAACACACAGATTGTCGGCGACTAAAACATTTAAGTGTTTTGAGAAAAGGATCGTAACATTTAAGCAAAAAAGGAAGCAAAAAAGGATTGTAACATTTAAGATCAATAAAAATAGGTTTTATTAAAGTGTTAGAGGATTTTATTTGGATTTTATTTGGTTTCTATAGATTAGTTCTAATATTTGGTTATATGTTATAGGTTGGATTAAAAAATAAAAGGGTGCAGTAACAACAGATGACACACACACAAAGTTTAAACAGAACTAGAGTTTGATACACTACATCTGTGCCGATGTATTTTAACTTTTAAAACATACCATAGAGATTATTGTACATAACTATATATTGTGATATTAGCACTGGATTATTATTATTTTAACTTAATATTTTATTATATACTAATTATATACAATGTTGAATGTTCTTTTGTATCTTCAGACTTTTAGCGAATATAAAATTATTAGTAATACAATAAGTAAGTAATTATTTGAATTTTTAGTTATTTTTATGTCAATTATATATCATTAATGTACATTAATACTTAAAATTTTGAAAAAAGTTATTATACATAATATAAACGGACTACTTGTTTTTGGATAGGAGAAAAACTGATATGTTTTGATATTTATGAAATGGTAAAATATTTTATATTGATTTTATATCATATTATTTGTATTAATTTATATATATACAATCAATTACAAATAAAATAAATTAATTGTTTACTTTAAATTTTTTTTTTAATATACATTGTTATCTGAAACAATTATTAATGTTGACCATAACTAAAATTAATTGATTGTATTTTAAAAAAAAAAATTGTTAAGATAGATTAATGCTAAAAATTAGGATTAGTTGTAATTAAAAAGTTATTTTAAAAGTTATTTTTAATAAGATAGATGCTAAAATTAGGTTAGTTACTTTTTATTGGCACTAAATGTAATTAAAATTTATTTTAAAGTTTATTTTATATTGGTATATCAACTTTAATAAGTTTATTATCACACATACAAATTGATATACCCATCCAATGATCCAAACTCCAGATGACCTTTGACAAAAAGATTCAAAATAGCATATGATATTCAAAAATAGCAACTGCATAGAGTTTCATCGCAGGCGAGCACTACAAGAAAACAAGTTGATTGTTTACAGTATTTCCTACTGAAAAAAATCTGTCAGAAATTATCAAGGAATTCTTGATGGATTTCCCACGAAAACCAAAAATTTGATTTTTTCGGGAAATTGTGGGGGACTCCCGACAGATTCCCAACAGAAGCAAAAAAATGAATTCCATCAGTATTCATTCGCAAATTCCTTACGGATTCTCGAGGGAAACAAAAATAAATCAATTTCCGTCAGGAATCCGTAAGGAATTTCCGACAGAAGCTTTTTTTTACTTCAAAATACACTCACATGAGATTACAATTTGAAAACTACACTATTGTTTAATTTTTGGAAAAATATACTTATGTTATATATAAATTTACCAAATTGTCCAATTTTAATATTTTCTAATTCCTAATTTATAATTTATATTATATTTAAATTAATCCTTTTACCAAAAAAAAAATTAAAAAATCTATAGAGTATCTACACAAAATCTTTTAATATCTTAAAATTCTATTATTAAAAAAAGCTCAAGATAAAGTCTCATCTCCTTTTCAATTTCTAAAGGTCTAGGTACGAGACATTGGTTTTTGTTCATCAAAATTCAAAATTTGCCACTTCACTTGGATATTACGGAACAGCAAAAAGTCGCAGATCATCTTTCGAAATTTGATGTACCTCAAGCTTGTTCTTTTATTAATATTTTTTTATGTACCCAGACCAATATTAACTTTCCTCAATGAGGACTACACTGCTGCAATAATAGAAATCAAGTTGTCAAGTAAAAAATCAGTGTTTCTTACTGTTGTTGGATTATATAATATTCAAAGTCAAACAAATTAAGCACATATATGAATAGACATTTAGAACTTGCTCGGTAGACAATGACTTCTAGGAAATTAATATTTTGTAAAGAAAATGCAAAAAACATGACTTGTTTATATAAGGTTAAGAAAATAAAATAAAATATATAAACTTCATGAATCATGATAAAGTCAAACAAATCATAAATTGTTTATTTTATAATATTTTGTTATTGTAAAAATAAAAATGATAAAATAACATATTTATTTCAACACACAAATTTATCTTAAACATAAATAACTATAATAATAGGATTCTTAATTTCGAATTTATTTTTATTTATTGAAATATTTAATCTGGGTAAAAAGGTCAATTCATATTTAAGAAAGTGTATTTTTCAAAAAAAATAAAAAAGAATGTGTAATTTTCAAATTTCAAAGTGTTTGTAGAGTAATTTACAAATTATCCCAAATAATAACTATATTTTCAAATAACATCACCAAAATGTAACTCAATTAAATCATAAACGTCAAGGTAATAATATCTTTACATACACAAATAATTAACAGAATTCTTCGATAATATTCTAAAATTGTTTTTAGTTTTTTTGGCAGCGTATGAGGATAATAAACTTTTGTATACCAATGGTATAACTTTTTTTTTTTGAACAACGATTTCGATTGATTTAAAGCTGAAAAAGAAGAGTTAAAGAGATTTAAGCCCAAAAGTGGCTAGCCCAACAAGCGAAAAGATGAAACAGAAGGGAGAGACGAAGCCTTAAGGGCTCGTTTTGCTAGAAGATCGACATCCCTGTTCTGAGAACGGGGGATGTGATTGTAACCGATCGAATCGAAGCTTGTTGAGAGGGATTTGATGTCTTGAAGGACGCCGTAAATCTCTTTCACTTGATTCTGGGAGGTGATTGCTCTTATGAGCGTTGCGCAGTCGGAGAAGAAGGTAACCGAAGTGAGCCCTAGAGCGATCGACTGAGAGATACCTTCCTGGAGAGCTATCGATTCCGCCATTAGAGGGGATCCTACGTTCTCGATGATTCGGGTTCCTGACAAGGGAGGTCCCGATTGATTACTGGTGAGGCGCCATGCGACTCCTGCTCGGTGTGAAGAAGCATCCCAAGCGGCGTCAACGAAGCATCGGTGGGGCCGGAGGGAGCTTTGGCCTTGGCGCTGTTCTGCCACTGTTGGTACGGTTTGATTCTCTTTTGCTTTGTCCTGAGCTTGGTTCCACTCCAGCGCTGCTACTATACTTTTTGTGGCTACCTCCATAGGCTGAGCCGTTACATCCTCAAATAGCAATCTGTTTCTTGCCAACCATAGGGACCAGCAAATCCAGGGAAGGATCGGGACTCTAATTCCTGTCGGTGGGAGGCATACCATGTTTCTTGCAAGTACCACCAGGTCTTTAAAGTCCGTCTCAACAGCTAGGTGAACTGGGAATTTGAGGGGGATCAGGCGCCAAACTTCTTTGGCAAATGGACACTGGAAGAAGACGTGTAGAGCTGTTTCTTCTTGCTTGCATCGTGGACATAGGGCAGATGACAACATCCCCCTTCTCTGCAGTTCTTTCCCCAAAGGTAAAGCTCTTTGAATTATTGACCACATAAAGAGAATAAGTTTTGGTGCTGTTTTAGTTGACCAAATTTCTTTAACCCAGTTGAACTCTAGAGGCGTGGTTGGAGGGATGTTTGCTAATCGATGCTCAGGAGCCCCTGTTGATAGAGCTTGCGCATTGTATCCTGACTTCGTTGAGTAGACTCCGGATTCTAGAGGGAGCCAGACATATGTATCCTCGGCCCCTTCTTTACTTGGCTTCAGCTGCTGTATCATCTGCCTAAACTCTGGTAAGAGCTTGTCAATTCTCTCTGTATTCCACTGAAGATTATCAGTTAGCAGGTCAGAAACTCTGATGTCCATTGCTGATTCGTGGATGGGCCCGAAAGGTTTTATTTTGGACTTGAGGGATATCCACGAGTCCTTCCAGATTCTTGTGTCTTGACCATTACCAATGGCTTTTCCCAGGTTCTCTTGGAGGAGGTCTCTACCGTGAAGGATGCTACGCCATCCATGGGGGCAGACAGCAGGAACTTGGACATCAAGAAAACTCTTCTTATGGCAATATTTACCAGTAAGTACTCTTGCTAGTAAGCAACTAGGTGCTGTTAGGATCCTCCACGCAATCTTTGCTAGCAATGCTTGGTTGAACAGCTGGATGTCTCTCAGTCCTAAACCGCCTGCCGACTTTGGCTTTGTTAATTTGTCTCAAGCTAACCAGCACATGCCTTTTTTGTCAGGTGCTTTGTCCCACCAGAAGCGAGTGAGAGCTGATTTGATTCTGTTGCAGAGGCTTTGTGGTAGCTGGAAGCAAGACATGGCATACGTGGGCATTGCCGTAAGGACCGCTTTAAGCATGGTGAGCTTGCCTGCTCGGGATAAGAATCTGGTTGACCAGTTTGAAGCTCTCTGCCGTATCCTGTCGACTATTGAGGTAAAAAGATCTTTCTTCCTCCTTCCGAAATGTTTAGGGAGGCCTAAATATTTCCCAACGCCTCCTTCCTTTTGTATTCCTAGGAGATCTTTAGCTCTTGTCCTTGTCTCTAGAGGGGTCTTTGTAGAGAAGGTGATTGATGATTTGGCTATGTTCACCTTTTGACCCGAGACTTGTTCGTATTTTTGTAGGACTTGCATAAGTGCGAGGCAACATTCAGGAGAAGAGTTGCAGAAGATCATGGTGTCATCCGCGAAAAAGAGATGATTGACACAGGGGCTTCCTCTGGTTACTCTCACACCTCTCAAGTCTCCATCTAGTTCTGCCTTTCTGCAGAGACCCGACAAGACTTCCCCACAGAGGATGAAGAGGTACGGCGAGATGGGGTCTCCTTGTCTGATGCCTCTGTGAGGTAATACTCTTCCGTAGACAGAGTCGTTTACTAGATAGGAGTAAGACACTGATGATACGCATTGCATAATCAAGTTAATCCATTTTGCATGAAAGCCTAGCCTCTCCATTACTTGAGCTAGAAACTCCCATTCCACACGATCATAGGCTTTAGACATATCCATTTTAACTGCCATTGCACACTGCTTTTCTGCTTGTGATGTCTTTAAGTATTGTAGAACTTCATGCGTGATCAAAACATTGTCTGTTATTGCACGTCCAGGGATAAATGCGGATTGATTTTCAGAGATGATGGAGCTCAAGACCGGCTTTAGACGCAAGGACAGAAGCTTCGAGATTATCTTGTAGTACACGTTGCACAGCGCAATAGGTCTGTACTCGTCAACTCTCTTTGCACTTTGCGTTTTAGGTATCAACCTGACATATGTTTCATTTAGGGACGGTGGCATGATTCCTGTTGAGAAGAACTCCTGTATTTCCTTGATTACCGATGCTCCAATTGTCTCCCAGTTTGAGTGGAAGAAGCTTGCAGAGAAGCCGTCAGGGCCTGGGGCTTTGTCTGCGTTGATGGCGAAGAGAGCCTCCTTTATTTCTGCTTGGCTAACATAGGGTTTGAGAGCCTGAATTATTGTGTCATTGCTTTTTTCTCGTTGATTTGCAGTGAAGAGAGTGTCATAATAGGAGCAAATTACGGCTGAGATTTGATCTTCTTCAAAGAAAGGTACGCCATCATCATTCTCCAAGACCGTGAGTCTATTTCTTGCTTTTCTCGTCTTTGTTACTGCATGAAAATAACCTGAATTCGAGTCTCCAAGAGTCAGCCAAAGTTGGCGACTTCTTTGTTTCCAGTAGGCTTCTTCGGATAGATAAGCACTTAGTAGAAGTTTATTGATCTCTTGGATTCTGTCTTCATTTGGGTCATCAGTTGACATCTGTTCCTCAAGTTCTTCTTTTAGACCTTCTATTAATCGTCTGCTATTTTCATGAAACAGCTTACACCACTTGCAGATTGCACGACGACATGGAGCAATGCGTGCTTGAACTCCCAGGTATTGGCAGTTGTTCCAGATGTCAGTAACCAAGTCTTTTATTTCTTTGTTATCCTTCAAACGTTTGTCATATCTGAACAAGTTGCGTCCTTTCTTTGTCTTTGTGTCGAGGTACGAGATGATGGGGCGGTGATCTGAGCCTTCGTATTTGAGATACTAACTTCGGCAGGATGGGAAAAGATCCATCCATTCGGGGTTACTCATTGCTCTGTCAAGCCGACATCTCACCAGATGGGTTCCCCTCTTTCCTCTCCAAGAGAGGGCATTTCCTGAATGCTTTAGATCAAAGAGGTCATTCTCTGACAGAAAGGTACGAAACGCCGTGAAGGTCCCTTCTGCTCTAGCTGGGCCTCCCCTTTTCTCACTATTATCTATCAGTTCATTGAAGTCTCCTGTTAGGAACCAGGGTCCTTTAGGATTAGAATGTAGTGTAGAAAGAGTTTCCCAAAACGCATTTCGCTTTGAATGATCTGGCTCTCCATAGGTGAATGTAGCTAGGAAGGATTTGCCTTTATAGATAATTCTTGTGTCGATGAAATTGTTGGATGTTGATAGGATTGTTAGATCGATATCTTTTTCCAACTTAGGAGAAGTCCTCCACCTCCTGGGCTATGGGGGGAACTATGCAGTTATTTTCTTCTTTCAGCCACGGGAGTTCTTTTCTGATCATCGCTTCTTCATTCTTTGTTTCCATTAGGAACACTGATATATGGTGTTTTTTCACATCATTGTATATATGTTTTCATTTGTTTCAAGTCACTAATTCGTGTCAGTCTAGTCCTTTTTGACCTTTTACAGGTCTGGAGTTAGCAGAAGAAAGAAGAGAAGGTGCCTGATGAAAAGAAGTCCTTTTGGAGCATTCCTGCGGAGAACACTCAAGAGAACAGTCCCGAGACTGTTCTCTCTCAAGCGGAACAAGCAGACGGAGTGATCCGGAGATTGATCCAGGCGAATATGGAAACTCCTATTTCGGGAATTAAAGCCATGTTGCCCTAATCTCTTTTCTTCTGATTGGCGCCTCCATATAAAAACGCCATCTATCTATTTTCTATTTTTTTTACGCTAGTTTTTACAAGAGAACACTGAGTATTTCGATCTGCAACTTGTAAGGGAGAAGAATCCATCCTCTCATAGAGAAGATCATCTGAACCCTATTGTTTCATACTCTGTTTTTATGCAATTTTATTCAGGATTTATGTTTTTGTTTATGTGCATCATGATCGAGTAGTGACCTTGCTCGCCTAGGGTTTTTAGGGTGTTGAGACATGAGCTAAACATAGATAAGCGATCCATAACTGTTCTTTATTCATACTGTTCTTACTGCTTTCATTAAACTGATGACTTGATGTTAGATCACTAGTTCATCACCTAGTTAACCGCTTAGGATGATAACTTGACATGTATTGAATGAACTTAGTATCCCTAATCAGCGAAAGTAGATATTAGGGTGGTAAGTGAACTGATCGGACCTGTTCTCTAAAGCTTGCAATCGATTCTCATCCCAACGACAGTTAGGTGGTGAGATCGATCTGCAAAGCGATCACTACCACGACAGTGGAGTGTTCCAGCTGAGTGATCCGAGTTCTAGAAAGCACTTCATCGCGCTTGAATAATTGTTTGGCTCCAATTCAACACCCAATGAAATACCCTAGGCTAGCTCTTGTTTAATTGAATCAATCTCGTGTTTATTTTGCTTGTTTACTATCGCCTATTTCAACCAAATCATATCTTCTTCTTAGCTTGATTCTGAAACTTATAGAACTAGAGTGTAGACTGGTCCTCTGGATTTGAATCTCAAGTACTACAATTGCAACTGTTAACTTGGCAGTAGCAAGGATTCATTTTTAGTGTATCAAGTTTTGGCGCCGTTGCGACGGGGACCAGATTTTTTACCTCTAATTTTCGGTTTCATATCTAGTCTAAGATATCTAACTCGTGTTATTTTCTTTGTTTCAGCTGATGATCCAGGTGCATGACCAGTAGACATACTCGGAGCAACGCACAAGGGCCATTGCATCAGCTTTCTAACGAGGAACTAGCGAGATTGGAACGACAGAACCGTCAACAGCCGAGATCAACGAACACCGACATGGGTGATCATCCAGATGATCTCACTGCTGCGTTTGCACTCATGCAACAGCAGATGCAGCAGATGCAGCAGACGATCCAAGCGCAGCAAGCTGCTGCCGAGCAAGCTGCTCTGAATGCTGCGAACCAACAGGAGGGAGTGGTCCAGATCGGCCAGAGAAACTTACTGCGTAATCTGCCCGCTACGCGATCTGCCATAACCCCTCCACCGTGCACAAGGCAAGACTTCGAGATCAAGCCAGCCTTGATAAGTCTAGTGCAAAGGAAGATCTTCAATGGGCTTCCTGCTGAGATACCGATGGACCACATCGAGCACTTTGAGAAGATGTGTGGTTTCACTAAAGCGAATGGAGTACCACCCGATTACATCAAGTGTACTCTGTTCCCTTTCTCTCTTGATGGGAAAGCTGCTCGCTGGCTTGATTCACTACCCACCGGATCACTCACCACTTGGGAACAAGTCCGAGAGGCTTTCTTAAGCCACTTCTACACGAAATCGAAGACAGCAGCTCTGAGACAGAAGATCGTGACCTTCAAACAATTGGTGGACGAGCCGTTCTGTGATGCTTGGGAGCGATTCAATGTCTACCGCAGAGAGTGCCCACATCACGGTTTTGAGGAAGACTATCTGCTGGGAGTGTTCTACGATGGAGTAGGCTGGGAGTACAGGAACGCTTTGAACTCAGCCAGTAAGGGAGACTTCATGACTCAGTCCACTCAAGGTGCATTCGAGTTGATTGAGAACATGGCCTCAAGCTCAGCTGACAATAACCGCGAGACCGATCGCACTCAGAAGGTGAAGAGCATTGATAACAGCAAGATTGATGAGCTCTCTGCCAAGGTCGATCAGCTGATTAAGAGTAACCAGAACCAGGTCTTCATCATGGAAGAATCCCCACAGGATAAAGCTACCGCGGAAGGCACATCAGAGGCAGATCAGTCGGCTGAGGATCCACATGAAGTGAGTTATGTGAATGGGCAAGGATGGCAGTTCAAGAACTATCACCCGAACCCTAACGTGAGGAACAATCCCCACCTGTTCAATGCCCCTAAACCAGACGATAAAGCTCAAGGAAACCAGGGTCAGAACAGTGGATACCAAAGGCCTTATGGCAATCAGGGAAGAACCTTTGTCCTCAACCTAGCTCAGAATGCCCACTTCCACAGCCTGAAACAGCCGGTTAATCAGCAGGCTGCACAACCGGCTAAGACTGCTCCGCATGATGACATGAAGAGCCTCGCCAACATGATAAGCCAACTGCTCCAAGGACAGCATATCCAAGGGAAAGCACTGAACCAGGTCACAAACGACATCAACACCAGGATGAATCATATGTTCAATGACCTGAGTGTGAAGTATGACAATGTCTCAAGCCATATGAGACAGATGGATATTCAGATTGCTCAGACTGCTGAGAGTGTGAAGAGACAGCAAGGAACTCTCCCTGGAAAAACATACAAGAACCCCAAGGAGTGCAATGCAGTAGGTTTGAGGAGTGGAAAGCAACTACCTGATCTAGACCCCAGGAGATTCACATCGGCTGAGAAAGGGAAGCAGAAGGAGTCAGATCAGCCACCTAAGGCTGTACCCACAGATGAGGAAGATGCAGAACAACCTGCTGAGACTGTTCCGACTGAAGCAGAGCGACCCGCTGGGGTTGTTCCACCGACTGCAGCACCTTCTCCTGCTCGTCAATATGTACCGAAGGTGCCTTACCCTGTTCCAGCTAAGGCTACACGCAAGGATAAGGAAGAGACGAAGTGCAGGAAGATGCTGGAAGACCTAACTGTCAAGCTTCCTCTGATGAGTGCGATCCAGATGATACCATCCATGCGTAACTTTGTCAAGGGATTGATCTTTGGGAAGATATCTGATGACAGCGAGTTCATGATTGTCTCTAAGGAGTGCAGCGCGGTGCTCCAGAACAGAAGGATCAAGAAGTTGGGTGATCCGGGAAAATTTGTTCTCTCGGTTCAGATTGGGAGAACACT